>CH000761.1:41243-64321 GCA_000149265.1 Ciona savignyi | reverse complement strand
TTTTGCAATAAACCTACCGCAAAAAGGCAAGGACCCAGTAATTATATCGGGGTTTGTGATTATTTTAGAAGTTAAATTAACTTTTGTTAAAAATCTGTAGCTGGTTATCTAGCACTTCGTAAAATTTTAATAAAATTAAAGTAGCCTCTGTAAAATTACATTCTTTAGAACCTAAACGTAAAAATCGAACGATTTTGTTAAGTATATATGGCAAACTTACTTATAAAAGCTAATAAATAAATACTTACGCATTTTCTGTAGATAATATTAACTAACGTACCTGAAAAATGTTATCTCGTTTGACAACTCCTTCTATCTAAGTGCTTGTCATATGACACCCTATCACAGGAATTTGGCAATAAATAATAAGAAAAGGTCAATTTCAATATAGTCTATATATGTCACCTTAATGACTCATAATTATTGAGAATTATTATGTGTTTCTTGCTCTTTTGTGCGATCTCATATGAAATGTGTACCCAGTAAATATGACGTTGAGTGGTGGCTCTAAAGCGACACCTAGCGTTAAGGAAATAGTGGATATGTTTGTATAGGTTGCTTATCACATAAGACTGGCAATAGTCGAAATACGGCGTACTTGCGTGAATTTGTGAAAGGCATTAGATCACAGCAAATGTTCGCCGGACGGCAATATGGTGATTTTTTCGGAAAATAAAAATATCAGTTGGAAGCGTCAATAAATGAAAATTGTTGTCCCGGCTTTGTTTTTTTGGTCAAATAATCTGACTACCCCATGCAATATGCCCCAGAATCAATTATTTTTTTTACAATTTACTGGATAAAGTAAATTGCCTCTTAAAAAAATCATTTGGTTTGACTAATAAGATTGACTTATAACGTGTCAAACTTTAGAACAAACGATTGGCTTGTCATTAGATTTATTTTAAATAGCATACTGTGTATGAATCGATGGCGCTGATTATTTAGAATTTAAATTATTCGGCTGGTGTCTCAGCGGTACAAAAATAAAAAAGGTAAACTTTGATTTAAAATGGTAAACACTGCTAAATGGCGTCCTATTGTTATGGACAACAAAACACGCTCATCGTTTTATTATAAAGCGTAAAAGGTTATTTATTGGTTGAATGAGATACAGAACCAGTGACGAGTAGTAGACGTACAGCGAGCAAAGTTTGCAGCAACCAAGAATGCACAAATTCAACCTATTTGTGTTTATTTTAATGCTCGGCCTTATTTAACACATATATTTTGGTTTACGGATTAGGGTAGGTTATAAGGCAGAATACTATGCACATTCTAGTAAAAAAACAGATAAGGGAAAAAGCTTAAACACCTAATGACACAATACTGTGCCGTATAAAGGTTGTTTCACTGGTAGTGGTAAGTTGATATTTTAGCAAATTATTTTGGCACTAAACGGTGGGGCTGCGTAAAATGACCAAGTAGTATAATGTGGATTTGTTTATTGACTGGAGCCCAAATGGAAAGTACGTCAATTTTCGCCGAGATCTCGAGTGTGCACGCGCCAAATATTTAAGTGTGTAGTGCGCAAACGTCCAAGAATGCACACTTTAAGTGTGCACACATAACTGTTTTTCATAACTGTTTTACCAAAATCTTAAAAAACATACTATTCTATCCTCAATCTTTCGTGTCCGTCAGCTAACATATCTATCTACATAACTAAAAATGCACGGAAAGTAAATTACCAGAGGTAGGTTTACAAGTTTATTGGAAATTATACGATGTTTATACTGCCAGCTCGCGAGCGTGTGTGAAATTACCCAAGTGTGCAAAGACGCAGGAAAAAAAAACTCGAGTGTGCAGCTGCCCTACTTTCCATACTGGGACTGGAGAAGACGCAAAAATGTGTAAAGTCCACTGCCAAAATATTAACTTTACTGTAGTGCATGGACAACAGTTGATACATGAACAATTCAAGTATTATTCTCCGGAAGCAGGGCCGGTTTTAGGCCGATTTGACCGATTAGATCAAATTGGGCCCCGCACCTTGAAGGGGCCACGCGCTAGCGAGGGTCTTTCTGTATTACGAGTTTTAAAATACTACTGAAACGTAAAATAACAAGTGAAATAACAGTCTTTCTCATAATATCAATTTGTTATGTATCGTAACTAAGTCAAATTTATATTTCTGTGTCTGCCTGTTACGTCATAATGAATATGGTTGCTAAACAATATATATATATTACCTTTAATTTGTTTAATAGCAAGTATTAAATGTCTATTTTTGTAGTTTGTATGTATTTTATGATATAAAAACACCCATAAATTTTGCTATGAAGAGTAGGGGCCCCGCCATCACATTTCTAATTGGGCCCCAGTTTTTACCCCTAGCTTCTGGCTTATTTCTGTGGACATTAAAAGCCTAATTTATACCCAGTTTCCCAACAAAAATACTTTTTTATAAAATCTCCTTTTTTTAAGGTTTTTAAAAAAAAGTTTTTTAAGGTAACTTTTAAAAATGTCGCTAGCAAGTTCAACCCCACCCATTAGCACGGATAAACCATGTCTCAAGCCATCCAGATGGAAACATGAAGTTACATGGCAAGGGGTTGATCGCCGATATGTATGAAGAATCAAACCAACTCACAATGGAAGGAGATATAAAGATACTGAAAATTTTGTGAGTTCAGCATATAATGTATGTCAATGCCTGTAATAATAGTAAACTCCCTCTCACCTTCTAACTAGTATGCAAAAGTGTTTCAATTTGTCCGACAAATTAGTCTAGTGGTTAAGTGCATCGCCTTTCGACTGAAGGGTTGAAGGTTCGAAACTGGTCGCTAGCTAATCGGTTGTGTCCTTATTAAAAGAACATCTCAATCATACATAACACACTGCAATGGGCGCGAGGTGATCTGACGATTGCCCCTGTGTTAAACCCCTTGGTTTTCCCATTCAAGTGGATAAACTGCATAAACATCGGTTCATATTTCCAAATGGTCGGGTTGGTTTAGGAATCCGAGTTGACGCGAACATTGCAGTAAGCTGACTTTTCAACACTAATTATTTGTTTTCTGTAAAAAATGTTTATTTTTGTGTTCCATGACGTTTATACCCACGTAGAATAAACGCAGCAGAAACGGTTTCTTCACCGCGTACAAAATTTGAATCAAAACAAATTGACGACGTTTGTGTTGTTTTCTTTGTTCCGTCTGTGCTGACGAAGACAGAAAATAAAGCCAAATAACCGAACGCTTGTTTTTCTCATAACCGTCCACATTATACCGTCTTGCTTTCTAATATATTGTCAGGCCGCGTTTTTGACGAAGTAACGCACTAGCTGTAGGAACAGTGTATATGACTAGCAAAATGCATTCAATTATACCTTAACGTTTTCAATTTATTTTATATCGTCACTTCATGCTCATCTCTTGCAAATCGCAGATATTTCATTGTGGAAAGTACACCATTATGGTGACTGCCTTTCAACCTCATACATATTGCTCCGAGTAACATGGACTACAGCAAGCAAACCAAGTCTACAAATCCTTCTTTATATACTTGTCAGCGCGTCGTCTGTCTCGTTGCCCACTCCACTACTTTACAATAACGTCACTCTGGCGTATCAAACCAACCCAAAACAGTTTCCGGCTCCCTAATGACGATATTTACCATTTCCCGTACGTTAATCTAAGAACCCAAGCAACGATAACACGCCTTTAATGGAAAAAGCTGTTATATCTTACAAGAAACATGAAACGACCATATTTATTTTCCCACTGATATGAAATGTTATTACTTGCCTTGCCATTTATATAAATTAATTTCAGTGATAAACCATAATCGCATATTGTTATAAATGAACCCTTTCTATTCGTACCATATTCGGAACGTTTGAACGAAGCAAGATTTTCTACCAATTCTGTAGGTCAACCTGCCTTGTTGACGCACGTGGCCAAGAGCCATGCCTAGAGCATAGTAAGGGGTATCTTATGACGATATTAGTGCTCTTGTCTATTACATACAGTGACAACTACAATCCCACGAGGATATAAACTAGATATGAATATTATTTAAGAAATGTTGTCGGTGTAAATCCAGTGAAAATTAAATCTCACCAATAAACATGTAAATATCTAATATATAGCGCGGTCCATTGGACCTAATTTTTGTTGTTGTTTTTCTATTTGTCATTTAATTACATCGATGGTCGGACGTTGCAAAGGAAATCTTGTCAATTTGCGTTCGCTCGACGCGCTGTAATGTAATCGCATATCGTTTCCGAAGCTACGCGTGTGTGCAGTTTAATGCTTTCGATAGCGCGGTTCAATTAAGTGTAAAATTCATTGTTTGGTAGTCGATTTCACAAGGTGACAAACAGTGTTACATTACCGTCTTGTTCTTGGTTGACTGGATTCATGAGTTTTCTATTGTTTTTATTTATAATTCTAATTATGTAGTTGTACTTTATACTTTATGTAAGACGTCGTGCTTGTATATAATAATGCCACTATTTCACCTTTTGTTTAACCGTAACTTTTTCATGCGTTTATAATGTTTTAATCATAATGTGTCAGTGAGTATTCAAAACAAATTTGAAGATGTTCTGCCGTGCAAAAAGAACATCGGAATAAAAAGTAGGGAAACGTCATCTAGATATTAATTTTATTTGTATACTGCGTTACATCGGGTATAACATTGCATAGATAATACAAAAGATTAGCAAACACATATTTGGTTAGAATGCATGGAGCAGTAATACAAGAAAGCGTCGCAAATCTGTCGTCTCTAAGAAGTCTCGGTTGGTTTGTTTTCCTCGTGACGAAATACTTTGACGTAATTGGTGGAAGATTCGCTGACGTAGAGTGCCCCGTTCTCTCCGATCTAATGCGTGGAATAATGTTTATTAAGTAGAGGTTTAAACTAAAGTATGTTTTTAAAACAATCTTGCCGCTATACCTAATCTGGAAAGTATGACCACGTTGTTATTTTAATAGAATGAATTCTTATTCATCTAAACATAACAAAGTAGTTTGCACATTAGTAACCAATTCTGGATTTTGTAAACCGGATGGTTGAATCGTAAATATACGTGAGAACGACGACATAGTGACATTCGTTAAAGCACGTAGGTAAAGTCATTCTTAGCCACCAAGCCCAATGATAAGTTATGAAGGACCTTGTGTTTGGTTTGCATAAGAAAACTGACATAGAACTTGCATGAAACTCGCGCGCATCATCGCTATCACTGCAACGGCTTCCCTAACCCGACGGAAAACGCAAGATAATCTCACGATTGCCGGTGCGAAATTCCCTTTTGGACATGTAAAAGAATAAAACATTTCTCTCTTATTCTATCTTCCTTGTAATTAATGATTCGTTGCAACAAGGTCGTGACCGCGCAAACCTTGAGGTCGTACGGGCTGACGACCGGGGAGGGCGCCATCTCGCGTTCCACCATGACGTAATGCTGGAATTCCCCCGTCATTGCGTCATGACATACGACGCGATCGTTCAGCCAATCAGCGATGACTATGGATGGTTCGTCATACAGGATACCGCCCGCCATATACCCGATCCCACACGGGTTCGAAAATTCGCACTGATCTGTTCCTGTAGTCGAAAATCACGGGAATTATGCGTTTGTGGGAATATTGGTTTAACTTAGATATACATCTTATATGTTACTTTGAGGTTTTTAAGGTAGGACAAACATCTAATAAAGCTAATAAGTTAAACAATACTACCTGTCAGCTTACCCAAGATTACATTCCTGACCCGATGTGCCAATGTAACCTAAATACGTGTTGAGGCAATGCTATTTTTCGTGGGATTATACCTGGGGAATCCCCATATTCGCGGTATAAAGCAACGAGAGTAAGGTTTATTTTGATCAGCAAGACGTTGCTTAACTTATTTATAATTTAAATGTTTTATACAATATACGTTGCTGTAGATGTTGTTTAGCCATTAGCAAGAATTCTGACACACAAACCACTAGCATGTTGCTAGTTCTCAGTGATATAGCCGCAAACTATATTACTTACAACTTAGTTTAAATCCAATATAAAACAAGCTCATCAGAACTGTAACCAAGAACACCACTAAATTAAGTTGATGTTCTAACACAAATCACTCCAACATACCTTTTTCTCCAAACTCGAGCACAGTGGTGTTAGGGTATCTTACATCGTACACCATAACTCTGTGTTTCCACGAGTCAATTGTGTAAAGGTGGTTTGCGTTGTCCGAGCTGTAAGTAGCAAACTCACACCAACCGACGACGTCTTCCGTGTTTTGTCTGTCGTGTTTGATGGTCTGCGCCAATTTACCTGTGGTTTTGTGTAATACACATGTTACTATTGCTTGGTTTAATACACATGTTACTATTGCTTGGTTTAATACACATGTTACTATTGCTTGGTTTAATACACAAGTTACTATTGCTTGGTTTATTACACAAGTTACTTTTGCTTGGTTTAATACACATGTTACTATTGCTTGGTTTAATACACTTCTCACCGCTTTTTAAGTCGAATATCTTGATGGAACATTTGTTAAGTTTCTCAACATCTGTAATTGCCACCCCCCCTTCATGTAGTTGATTGACAGCCGTTCCTCTTGGTTTCTTCAGTTGTCTGTTGCTGATGGATTGTACTTGCTTCATAACTGCAAACCAATTGAAATATCTTGTGAATTTCATGTAAATGACTTTGTATATTAAAGTTAGCATATAATGTGAGGGTGGCAGGGTAATCTTGCTTTAGGTGAGATTCAATCATATGACGCCGGACTATGTTCCACTGAAACATTAGAACCCATCTTCACCATTGCCCATGTAGTTCAATCAACAATAAATATTCTATCATTTTTATCATTGAATGCAATGACACTAAATATTTCCATTTTATGCAAAGAAAATGTTGGAATATGACTCGTTTAGATTTTGCCAGATCTTGCATATTGTATCAGTGCTTGATGGTTCTATGTGTTTATACTGTATTATTTTGCATTACCATTAATATCAATCATTCCGAAACTATGGTTGTCAGGAAAAGCACATAGAAGTTTCTGATCTTCATAAGATTCAATGCTCAAGGGCTCTTGTGTGAGGTTTAAAGTGTGGCTGAAAATTATTAAAATTATTTAAAGCCCGGTCTGAATATTAGAAGATAGTTTATAATATTCTTTATTTGTCACTTTCGTTTCTAGATGAAAATGGAAAATGGAAAATGGAAATAAAGATCTAAATTTAAATGTTAATAATATATGTATTAAGTATACAAAGCACACAATATTAATCTAAACAGATTATGTGATAGACCAACTTATCTAGTCATACACATTGTAAGATGGGATATGATGTTTATGCTTTAACCCATAAATGGGAAAATACTCGAGTGGGTTAAGGCTATCACCCAGTTTATCCTTCGATGGCAAGTGGAAGCACTAAACCACCAAGCTATGCGGTCAGATTGAACTGTAAGACTTAAATAAATATTTCTATGATTTGTATTTACATGTAAGTTCCATCATTTGCATAGATTCGAATGCACTTGGCGTATCTGTCCGCCGTGTATATTTGCCCCCCATATCTCCAAGGTTGTACAGCAATGTAGGGAACCGCGGAAGTATCTCGCTTCTCACGGATTTCAATCACCTGGGAAACATTTTGTTTTATGGAACAGAAGATTCATTTTTATTCTTGTGATGGTGAAAACAGTCTTGGTAATTCTGCTATTCCACCAGTCTATAGTCCGACGGATTAGTCTGGTGGGTTACTCAGATGAAGGGTTGCAGGTACCAAACTGGTTGCTAGCTAGTCGGTTGTGTCCTTGCGGAAGGCACTTAACAGACATTGCCTGAACCCAATGAATTAATGGGTTCTACCAAATTGAAGGAACATGCAAATTATACACAACACACTGCAATAGCTCTGGTAACCCGACGATGGGTGCGAGGTGATCTGACGATTACATACCCCTTTGTTTCCCCAGTTATTTGGTTATTTAAGTGTGTTTTATAAAAAGTTTAAATCTGTCAGATGAAAGAAAGTAGTCAATTGTAGCTGGTTGGTTGACCCCCTTGAACTGCACAGTTGGGATATAATGCATTAACCTAGTGGTTTATTGGGCTGAACAAAAATACTCAAATATCTTCATCAATATAGTACAGTGCAATAGGTCCAATTATACCTGTCTATGCAAAGTGCACCAAATCAACATGTTGAGTCTGATGCACAAACACCTACACAAAACCAATACAACATACCTTTTCGTATCCACCATAGCTCCAAGTATACACATTGTCTTCGTCATAATACTGAGTGCTGCATTTTGTTAGAAACGAACGCACCGGCTTGCACCAGTTCCCCAGGTTTAACCACCTGTGGAAAAATGGAGTGAAATATTTTGTCCAATTTTTATTCGTTTTCAAACTCAGTCATGGTTATTATTTCTATTGACTTTGATTTAACATTTTATTTATTCTTAATAGTCACCAAGATAGGTTGTTGCTAAATATTATCTTTAAATTTCATTTCATTATCTGTTTAATTTGACTCTATTCGAATAAAGTGCAATAAATTGCTATTCTATTAAAATAACGACAAATTCATAAGCAACAAATAGTTTTTTAGAAGTTGACTTTATGCTGCATATTTGACTTGATTTCTGCACTTAAAAATTATGTTTGTTCACTTTAAAGTAATATGTTTGGTTGTAAACTATTATTCAACATCATGAATTATAATTATTTTTAACTTTAAGGTTTACGATAAGCTTATATATTTTGAATATATTCTCATACTATGATAATATCTTATGGAATCCGTGTATACACTGACATGTTTATTCCTTTCTGAAAATAAAACAGATCAAAAATTGTTGTTCAAATTACCTTCTCTTTTGCTGCCGTATCTTTTTCCGAGTTTTTCAAGTTCGAAATCGCTTTCATGAATCTCTTTGTTGGTGACATTGGCGCCTGAAATTCAATTGTATTTTTAGTGAATAATCCAGCCAAGTGTTGACTGACTTAATAAACCTCTGTAGCAGCCGCAGCAACTGCTGGTGTTGACTTGGTGAAGGTATTTTTCAATTTGCTCCAAATTCCACTCTCAGTTGCCTGTTCACCTGGTGCGCCTTACAAACATTAGGAATGCAACCAAACACTGATAAATGATAAACTGATTTCTATTTAATTCTTATTTGTGTAACTTTCCATTAAATATTACATCTTTTTAATTTCAAATACAAAGCGACATTCGATGAAATGAAAGATTTTGCGTAATTTTGATTGACTGTTTAGTTAAAAATTTAATTTAATTTTATGATTTTTGGCAAGTTGGGGAAAAAGTGAAATAGCTTTTTTGTTCAAGACCAATAATTATTAACCTACAAATCAATGTGAGTTAATCATTATGAGACAGTTTACGATTTACCATGTTAGAAAATACTGCAATCAACTATAACCATTTCAATGGAGAGTCTTAACCTGTGGACCTTAACCCAGTAGCATTATTTAAAACACTTTGGTTTCCACATTCATCTGCCACCAATACAAATTATATTTGAACACACTTCATATAATGTTCTAAAATATTACCAGAAACTTTCTTTTTAGGGGAAAATGTGTTTTTGAATCTCCAAAAAGCTCCATGTTTCTTCTCCTCATCTTGGTTGACAGCAGATTCAAATGTGATATCTTCAGTTTCGCAACACTTAACATATTCATGTTTTATCGTCTTGAATGGGAAAACGCCCACCATTGGGTTATCAAAGCAAACACATAAAGCCAATATCGTTGCTCTTATAATGAGCTTTTCTAAATAATATTTTTTCCAGTTTCAATCCATATTTCTATAATTTCTATTATAAATGAAAGAAAGCATTATTTTAAGTCTTAATATTTAAAGTAGTATATTGGTTCTATGCTTACACCATCTTACAATCCATGCATTTTGCAATGAAGATTTTTGTTTTATGTTTTGACTTTCTGTTCACACAGGAGTTTTTAAATATGTTGCTCAGAAATGCTTTGAATGATATTTATTCAAGCCGACCAATATGGTGATATTGAAGATAAATATAAAGCACAGAGAGTCACATCTCATGTGAATATAAATAACTTGATTAGCTTGCTCATACATTTAAGATATCCCCATATATTGTGGTGGAAAGCCAGCATATCTGGTCAATTAGATTTAAGTTTATTTTCACCTCATCTAATTCATTCAGCGCAATTCTTGTATCTTCTTCAACATCTTGTGAATCCAACTGATTTGCAACGTCCAGTGCGAGCAACTGTGAACACCATTTGTTACCACTGGGATTCAAGTTGGACATGTTTTAATCCACACGATTTTCAACCAACACGAAGTTTAAACCCATAGAAGTTTTAAACCACAAGAGGTTATAATTTGGCCTTGTGTGCAAATAATATTTGAGTATGGCAACTTTCTCATATTAAGGAATAATTAAGAACAATAAACTACTGGTGAGATTTTCTTTATTTTATCAGCTGTTCTTCAATCACAAATATCTCAAATATTGAAATATAATAGTTTACTCATCATGAGTATTAGGTTTATTCCATAGTTTCCTATTTGTTTCCTTTAGTTTTTAATCATGTTAAATAATGTGACCACAACCCTCTATACTCCATTTTTTAATATAAAACAATTATTCGTTGGAATTTCATTTTCACCTGGGCGTCCTTGTCCTCCATGATTCCCGTTTGAGAGGTTACGTGGATGAATATGGTCGACTCATTACCTTCCTTGTTTTGACGGACTATTTTGTATTTTCGATCCATTATTAATTCTGTAAAATCAATTACAAATGTTTGTATTTATATCAACACATGGTTTGATAACTAACATTCTCTCACATATACACTGCAGTAGCTGTGGTAACAGACCCATCACACGAATCAAGCCTCCATGGGGAAGACCATGTTTAATGTACCGATCATGATACAGATTGCTGCCTTTATGGATGTGTCATTTGTATCCTCGTTGGTATAAAAGTACCGGATAACTTGTGAGGGAAATCCACATTGAAGGATTTATCCACGCTTATCGTCGGATAACTTGTGAGGGAAATCCACATTGAAGGATTTATCCACGGTTATCGTTGGATAACTTGTGAGGGAAATCCACATTGAAGGATTTATCCACAGTTATCGTTGGATAACTTGTGAGGGAAATCCACATTGAAGGATTTATCCACAGTTATCGTTGGATAACTTGTGAGGGAAATCCACATTGAAGGATTTATCCACGATTATCGTCAGATAACTTGTGAGGAAAATCCACATTGAAGGATTTATCCACGGTTATCGTCGGATAACTTGTGAGGGAAATTTACGTATTCTAAGATCTATTGTTGTTCTTTCCAGAAAACTCATGCCCCCTGTCCAGTTGCCATAGCTACTACAGTGCATTCTTCCAATGCTAGATATAGACGTACGTTATGTTCTATGTACCTGATTTCTCTTTAGCTTCATTCTCAGTTTCATTTTGTTGATCAGTTACATTTTGTTGATCAGTTTCGTTTTGTTGATCAGTTTCATTTTGTTGATCAGTTTCATTTTGTTGATCAGTTTCATTTTGTTGATCAGTTTCGTTTTGTTGATCAGTTTCATATTGTTGATCAGTTTCATTTTGTTGATCAGTTTCATTTTGTTGTTCAGTTTCGTTTTGTTGATCAGTTTCGTTTTGTTGATCAGTTTTGTTTTGTTGATCAGTTTTGTTTTGTTGATCAGTTTCATTTTGTTGTTCAGCCACATTCCCAGGTTTATTATCTTCAGTCTTGTCTTGTGACTCCTATGATTTAACAATTGTGATTATTATGTACGTGAACCCCCACCGTGAATTTATAATATTCTGATAAAACTGCTATCAAAATGGCTGTTATGTTAACATCTTGGTAAAAATCTTGTTGTTAAAATTTAATGTCTCAGTAGTAAGTGTAAACAGAATCCTATTCTATGGACATTGATATTGCATGAACAATGTAAATTTCAAATGGTCATGTTATTTTTTACTTTGAATAAAAAACTGTAGTGGTATGTAATTCTTGTTATTAAAAAAAACAGATCCGTCAACTTTACCAAGCAGAACTGGACTTTTGTGCCACAAATTCATCCTGTAACTATTTAAATCACCCAATAGACTGTTTATTAGTTAAAAACATGGGATGGCAAGTATGGTTTGTTTGCATGATCATTAAACATGGGTAACATGCCACCCCTGACACCATGGAATTGATGCCTATCAGTTACCTATATGGGAATACGACTCATTTCAGAGCTAAAATCTTCTATTTAACTTTTCTTTAAATATGTGTGTGGCAGAATTGTTTACGAATGGGATATTAGCATTAGAATGAGGTTGTTAGTCGTTATGTAGTATATGGACAATAGTGCAGTGAGGATGGTTGGATGATTGTACGTACCTGCTGCCATGTCACATGTGCCGGGCTTTTTACAACCCGTGCTACGGCAGGGACTTTCCCCTGCAGCTGGAGAATTGCGTAGAGGGAATCCCCCTTCACCCCCCCGGGGCTGGTTGGGCTCACGGCCTCCGTCGAAGCTTCTATCGTCACCATCCCTCCCGATGATTCATTCGCTGGGGCTGAGGACACTCGGTTGTTAAAGTCGTCCAGCAAACATTAAACATGGAATCGCTTTGTGGAAATAGAATAAACATTGCAGGCATCCTCACATAAAACATATATATATATTATACAGTTTGATAATTGGTTGGCCCCAGACATAACACATTTCTATTTTACAAATAAATTGCTCCAAATTTTATGTTAAAGTCTTGTATATGCCATGAAATCTATATTTAGTCTAAATATGTAAAATCTCTATTTCAAGTAATTAAAATATTGCACTAACTCGATATTTGAACATTTTCCGGCTCCTGACGACTAAATAGTTGTCCAAGCAAACCTGTCTTCTGCGCGTGCTTGGACAAAATGGCCGACATTTTGGTGTCGAAGTTTTCGGAGTCGTCCTGGCTTTCCTATTATTTTGTAAATAAAACTATAAATAAAATTAAAAAAAAATGTTAAATATAATTGCTATATTTATGTCAGAATATGAAAATATTTACAGAACACTATGAATAATACATATGTGGGTTGTGGGTAATGCATGGGATGAAAATCAGAAGTTTGTGGGATCGAAACCAGCCCTGTGCTTGTCGGTGTCTTTAAGTAAGACACAATCGTGTGTTGTTCTGATACAAAAATAAGTTAGGCAAAAGCAACATTATGAAAAATACACTGATATAGCTCCTAAAACCTGACAATGGGCATGGGGTACTTTTGACAAACATATTTGAACTAACCTTGAGTTTTCCACTTTATAATATACTTGTGTAGAATCTACTATAAAGAAACAGTATTTACCAACCTGGTTTATTTGTGGAGGGTTTGACCTGGCATGGACCGGACTCAATGATCCATGGGTTCTATACATTCTCTCGGACATTTTTAACTTTTTTTAATTTTTCTCGATAGAATTTCTAAAATTGCGTTTGCAGAAAGGAAAACAGAAAATATGAAATTTAATATTTTTCTTCTCTGTTCATCACAGGAAATGTAATGTCCTGTTTACATTTCTTCGAACATTTGCAATAAACATTTTAATTAGCATTACTCATATGTATAATATGCTATGTATAAATTGGAATAAAATCTTTAAATTAAAGGTTTAATACATTTAAATTTGATCTAATTTTGGACATGGAATTACTTTTTTGAATAAAGAATACAGGTCTTCTTCCACAAACCAATTATTATTATATAGTTAATAGGTTTAATCCATACATTTCAGAAACCATTTCTGTCTTTACAATATAATACTCAGGATTGAATGTTTTCAGCTTATTAATATAAATATAATAACATGGACAACTCAGAAAGTTCATTTTTACTTTCATTTTATCAACTACCTAAAAATATATTCAGCTACCAAAAAGATTTATGACAGCCACCAAAATATCAAAATGATTTAGTTTAAATACCAAACTGACTTATGACAGTGACCAAACTGATTTATATTGGAACATTTCAGACAAAAGATGGGAATTTGGACCACGAATCGGTGGATAGCTACACGCTCACAATATTAGCGACGGACGGGGGAAGCACCCGGAGAACTGGGAGCGCAACCGTTGTTGTCACGGTGACCGATGTTAATGATGTTCCGCCGGAGTTTGTGGGTCTTCCGTTCCCAACATTGGAAATATTGGAAGACAGTGCATTGACAGGTAGGATGCTACGAAGTAGATAGATTGGTGGGTTGGTTTTCAACTGACAGATTATGGGATCGAAACTGAATAGTGGTAATGGGTTGTACAAAAATTAAAGGAATGTCCCAATCACCCTAAACCTACAATGCCATTACAATCTGTGCCACTCCATGATTTAAATCTTTTCCTAGTAATAATATGATCAAGTATTATTGTAGAAGTGGCCATGTTAACCTTAGAAGAATATAATAACCTTCAGCCTAACTCTTTTTTTTTTTTATTTAAAAAAAACAACCGAAGGTTTGTACTTTATATTAAGTTTTTTTCAGTTTCTAAGTTTCCAATTTATAAAATTACCTTATGTATAGGGGACATTAACTCTAAAACAATAATACCAATTAAATGGAAATCTATGGTGCATACTTTTTACGATGTTATGTACAGATCATTTATTTCATTCAGAAATTGCTGAATTCAACGCAACAGATGCTGATGTTGACCATGATTTAAAATTCACGCTGATATCCGTTGAATGCCAAGATGAATCGAATATGCCCCTTCCCACAATGGATTGTGATGGTTATTTTGAAGTGGTTACTGTAAATGAGGTGTGTATTTGTATTGCAACTAACAAAACAATTACACGGAATTAAATGAAATATGGAACTATTGCACTGTGTTGTTTTTAATGTTTTTTATTTTGATTTTTTAATAACTTTTACTGGTTAGAACAATATCTGTCACATTTGTTGCAAAAAGTTGCAAAAAATAGTGCTGATTAGGTTTGAAAGGCAAAACCGTTCAACTTCCTAGTTAATATCAAACAGGAATATTAAAAATAACACAAATAAATAAATATGAAGCTGGTAAACAATTCGGCTGATAAAAACCATGTTAATATTAGAAAAGTTATTGATTAGCATCTAGTGTGAGGTTTGGGATTATAAGTTTCCAAGTTCCACATATCCCTATTGTACTACTCCAATAAAAATAGCATGAATTTCCATATTTTAGTTCGGCCAATTTCCCGCTTCTGTGCTGATTTGATTGTTTGTTTAATTCAGGTTGGAGTTTTGAAACTTATCCAAGATCTAGACAGGGAAACAATAGAAAGGTTCACGCTAACTCTGCAAGTCAACGATACAAAGGCAGACCCTAAATTCGCGTCTCAAGCTGTGTCTAGTACGTATTTTGCCTGTTTTAGTTCTCTGTTTGCCTCGTGCCACTACTTATTTTGCATTCCTGTATTTATTTAACGTTTCTTAATATTGTTTTTATATTTTCCTCAAGAATTAACCATTAGAGTTCAGATAATATTCTTTTATTTTGTAATTATAATACTAAGAGTTCTAATTTGGAAAGGATAATCCTGTTTGTTTCATTCAGCTAGCATGTGTTGCCCTGGGACACAACAGATTAACTGACTGTTAATGATCCCATCACCGCTCGGTTAACAATCCAACTTGCCACTGATGGTGATCACCCATGTGATAACATATTATATGATAAACGCTTAACTTGATTTGATCTCCAATCCACCCCCCTCCTCCCCCACAGCCACCATCTCTGTGTTGGTATCGGACGTGAACGACAACGACCCTATCTTCACCTCCTCCCAACAAAGCTTCTCAGTGAATGAAGAAGACACTTCCGCCTTTGTTGGACAGGTTGGCTGGAACATTTTTCAATGGATGTTGAGACACCACTTTTATTATAGTAGAAATCTATGTTATATTAGCTTTATGATTCAGACCATCTATAAATCCATGCAATATGTTTGTAGTTATTTAAGCAAGAAGCTTTTTTAAAGATAGATTGAATAATTTATTGGCTACAATTTAAAAAAAAATACAAACTATATTACTTTGTTACACTTGTAATTTATTATTATCTCTTCTTCTTTGGACATATAGTTATATCATTTTGTATCAGGCCAAAACTTCTATTATTCAATTTATTTATTAGGCCAAATGGCAACAAGTTAGTTTTGCTTATTATCATAAATGTAAAAAATAATTGTGAATGTGATTGCAACGAATTTAATATTTTATTGCAGGTGACAGCTACGGATCCAGACAAGGGGGAAAATGGAACAATAACATATAGTGTCGATGGAACCTTTGCAGACTATTTCTTCATCAGCAATGATGATGTTACTAAAGGTTTATTCACTTTAATTTGAATAGGACTGTAATATTGACATAATATTACCACTTACAACTTGTTCGCTCGGTTATACCATTAACCGAATATAAAGGTTGCTGGTTCGAAACTGGTTGTTAGCTAGTCGGTTGTGTCCTTGGTCAAGGCACTTAACAGACTTTGCCTGAAGACTGAACCCATGTATCAATGGGTTCTACTAAAATTGAAGGAACATGTCTCAATCATACAAAACACACTGCAATAGCTACGGTGACTGTGGGCAAACTGCTTGTGAAACCTTGCCATCACTACATCATGGCTTATTGTTAAAATAAATAATTGTGCACACCCCATTGGAAAACATTTTTATTTTTGTTTTTCTGCTTTAATGGATTAAATATTCATAGCTAATTGATATTATAATATTATACAAATGTCATTAGGTAAAAGAGTTTTACTAACTGTTGTGCAATAGTACTACTAATGTGGTTATATAAGTTGATATTAAGCATCCTTGGTTTTGTAAATCTGAACATTAGTCCCATAAGAATAAAGGACTTTATTTATAAAATAGATGTTTCTTTATTAGAAAAAAAATGCTTAACGGATAATTGTTCATATTGCCTCTTGAGTATTAGTTTCCATATTTTTTACTCTGTTTTGTTCAGGTCAGCTGA
The DNA here is from genome assembly GCA_000149265.1 of Ciona savignyi. Taxonomy (NCBI): domain Eukaryota; kingdom Metazoa; phylum Chordata; class Ascidiacea; order Phlebobranchia; family Cionidae; genus Ciona; species Ciona savignyi. The sequence continues at coordinate 47,293 of CH000761.1, read as the reverse complement.
CCACTATGAAAGCGATCGACCGTGAAGTTGTAGGCGACGTTTTGAACATCACCATCATTGCCTCAGATGGGGGGTTTCCCCTGCCTCGGAGGAGTAGCTTCAATGTGACGGTTGACATCAACGATATTAATGACAACTCCCCGGAGTATACACAGGTGGTTGGTGGTTGCATGGCTCACTTGGGGTGTTGAGCGGTGCTGATGATGGCTAAGCTAGTTAGTCAAGTGTGGTCATTTACGCACAAAAACAAATGGTCAAAATATCCTCGTAGCAGCTACATTGCAACACGACCCAGCACTGACATCAGCTGGAAGGTTGTGTGATCAAAACCAGCTAAAACTGTTCCACAACTATAACACCCAACATATTTAAGTCCTTAACAATGCGAACACTTTCAGAGCAACTATACTGCAAGTATACCGGAGACATCAGTAAACCCTTCCCACGTTATTACTGTCCATGCGAGTGATATGGATTCCATAAGCAAAGGGTTTGGAGCCATCACCTATATTATTCTCAGAGGGGACGACTTCGGCCAATTTGAAATCAACAGAACAACAGTAAGAACATTTTTTTCGTCTGAAATAAAATTACCAATTTACTGTGAAAATGTTGTTTAAAAGTTTACAATTTAAATGTCACCTACCATGGCACAAAAGCATTGTTTGTGATCTAAAAATAACAGCGAAAAAACACTAATATTCAAATGTAAGAGATCCAAAATACACAAAAAACACAATTTATACAAAATTCAGCCCTTATATAAATCTTTGCACCCGTATCGCCATCTTTGCCAGCTGTCAGCTGAAAGGTTGTGGGATCGAAACCAGGCGATGGCTTAGTTGGTTATTTGTCCAAACAAGTTGGATTAATAGGTCATACAAAATTTAAGGGACATCTCAATCATACTAACTGCTATATCTCCAGTAACCCGATGGTTACTAAGTTTATTTAATAATTCTATGTATAATAGCATAATTTGAGAAGTATTTCAATTTAACGGATGAAATGAGAATAATATTCCTCTCTAAATTCCAGGGTGAAATAGTGGTCGCGCCGAACAAGGTACTCGACCGGGAAGTTCTCCCCTCATACACCCTCACTGTGCAAGCAAGTGACGACTTCGGGCAACCCGGCTCACACAAAGTGACAACCGCCGTTCTTATTGAAATCGACGACGTCAACGACAACCCCCCAAAGTTCCCCCAATCCACGTACCCGGTGTATATAAGGGAGGACGCCGACAACGGGGCCGTCGTAGGAACGGTCACCGCAATGGATTCCGATGTCGGAGTGAACAGTGAAATCGAATACTCGATTATAGATGGCAATGACAAAGGTGAGAGATAACTTAGTGGTTTGGTGAATCCCTTCACAGCTGACTGGTTGCTGGCTAGTTGGGTTGGGTCTTGGACAAGGCACTTCGCTTCATTAACTAAACCGAGTGGAATGATGGCTTCTACTATAACAGTAACAACATCTTATTCATACACAGCACACTGTAGTAGCTCCGGCAATCCGATGGTGGCACGAGATCACATTAATATTCATTTATTAACAAATGGCTCATATATTGCTCCTTTAACCAACAGAATCAAGTTGTTTTCAAATAGTTAATAAAATTTTATTTTTAAATTATATTTACCGAATATGAGCCATTTGTTAGGTTATCGATATATGTACAATTTCTTACCCAGATGGTGGAAAATCACACTGAATGATTTACCCAAGCTTACCTTCTTACAACTCATGCTACTGGTCCAGTTACCAAAGCTATTGCTGTGTCTTGCATACAATATTGCTGTTGTTTCAACTCATTAATCTACTGGGTTAAGGCAATGTCTGTGAATGCCTTGCTCTATAACACAGCCAATTAGACTGCAGCTGGTTTCAATCCTACAACCTTTTGGTTGAAAGGCGAAGCACCTACCCAGAGCTGTGTGACATGATGTTATGCTAGTGCTCACTATTTAAATAACAATTGTTTTCATTATCAGGTCATTTTGAAATTGATGGAACGACCGGAACTGTAACTCTTAGCTCCAACATTCGAAATGATGATGAAATGTACACACTTAACATCAGTGCAACCGACACCGGTGTTCCCCCACTATCTGGCTCATGCCTCCTGCAAATATCAGTGATTGATGCGAATATCAACTACCCTCAGTTTGTTGGCGATCCTGCTAGTCAGACAGTGACTGTGATGGAGGTCTGTTGTGTGTGGTTTGTTAACTTGTGTGTTGGTAGCAGTGCAAATGGAGCCATCTTGGTAAATTATGCATCTTGGTATTATGATTTACAGTTTTTGTTTTAATTTATTTAAAGGAGAATTCTGGTTTAATTACAGAGTGCGATAGCAAATTGATTGGATATAACACTGAAATTTTAGGTAAATTTAGCTATTATATTAAATTGTATAAGGTAAAAAATTGTATATAGTAGATATTTTTTCCCAATAATATACTGGATACAATAAAATTCACAAGCTAGTTGGTTGTGTCCTAGGAGATGGCAGCAAACATCGCATGTGGATTTATGGGTTTGGTTATGAATGGAACAAACAAGCAATAGATGTTAGATAAATATCCATGTGATTTCGACTCTTTCTGCAATTTCCCCATTTATTCTGCATCATCTCTAAACACCATGTTCCACAGGCAATTCCTCCTGGGGAATTCGTATTTGAAGTCAACGCCACCGATAGAGACAGAGGGATAAACGGGGAAGTTTATTACCTGCTTCTCAACCACAATGATAAGTTCGAGATCAGTTACTCGAGTGGGAAGGTCAAAACATCCGGGGTGTTGGATAGAGAAACTGTTGAAACATACCAGGTTAGTCTTTTTATTTATTTATTTATTTTTATAATTTGATTAAACGAATAAGTTGACCATACCTAAAAGTTTACCATTTTTTTTATAAATGCATGGGCTAAACTTTGTTTAATTGGCCTTTTCTCAAAGTTTTAATTACATTTTTTGATAGAAATTTACTTAATATTTCAGCTTGAAATCCAAGCTAAGGACGGGGGAGATCCCCCATTGACCAACACAACCACACTGACCATTACTGTGCTGGATGCTGATGACCAGGCTCCATACTACACACCGGTATGTTATTTGGGGGTGTTTATAACATGCAATGTATTAAGTATGCAATCTACCACGAGATACAAACCACTGTTTCCAGGAAACCAACCAACAGACAATCGTGGTGGAGGAAGAAAAAGATCCTTTTGTTCTCCCATCCCTTGTTAACAAAGCAGAGGATGATGATTTGCCCGAGAATTCCAACAATTATTATTTTATTGTCGGTAAGAACTTACCCCGTTGCCTCCCACCTGCCGGGTTGCGTGTTCGATATCCACCGTCACCATCATATTCTGTTGCTTTGTGGCCTTGTATTTCTATATCATACACATTTCTGGACATTGATTGCAAGAATTCTATATGACCAGTGAAGTATTGGGTTAAATAACAATAATTTGACTGGAAGCATCAGATAATCTGACGATTGCCAAGTTACTGTGTAAATGCCCCTTGCGCTTTCCCATATATGAAGATTATTTCTGGTCACTAAAAGTAAAAAAATAATTAATCTTGATAACCTGAATGTTATATGCTGCTAATTGATATAATCCACAAAATGTAGTTAGTTGGTAAATGACCTGAAGTACTCTGACGGAAACTGTGGATGAATTTAACAAAATCGATGAATATTTATATAATATGATCGGATACTCATGTTTATCCCTGTTAAGTGGAAATGCAATCATTATTAACTGCACAGGTGGTTCTGGGGCCGATAAGTTCACTTTGAATAAAACATCACGTTCACTGGCCACGAGTATAAAGTTGGATTATGAGACAGAAACTTCATATGAACTGGTCATCGAAGTATGTGGTATTCTGATGGTGTGTTTAATTGTGGCTCAGGGATAAAATGCTGGTTCATCAACCTAAAGGTTGTGAGATCGAAACCAGCGAGATTAATAATTGCTTGCGTTCCAGTACAAGCAGCTTAAACTTTGATCGAGTGAAAATTAAGCAACAGCTAAGGAGGATAATATTTCCTTTATGGCATCGAATGAGTATTTTGTCTATTTTAAATTGAATCTAAGATTGAAACCATGATTAGTGTGAAAACACAACCTACATTGCCTATCTGCCCAGATAGCTTGGTGCCCCGCCTTTAAGCCGAAAGGTTGCTGGATTTGAACTAACCAACAGTGGGCGCGAGGTGATTGCCTGCTCAACTATACTTTTCTTATGTATCCACAGTTCAATCTAATGATTAAACACATGACAACTCTCTTACATTTTCCATTATGAGACTAAAGCTAAAATAAGTATCCTATACTGAGGTACACATTAATACCCTCATTTTATTTATATATAGGGTTCGTTTTTGCCGAGAATGTAAAAACTTATTGCTTTTATTTAGAAAATTTTTATCTAAAAAGTTTAACATTTTTGCTTTATTTTCTGCAGACATCTAAACACAACACTGAGCCGGTGCCAGGTTTGGTTTGGAATCCCAATGATCCATCTTTGCTGTTGGTGACTTGTATGATCACTGATATCAACGATAATGCACCGGTCTTTAGCAAGCCATTATACGAAACAGGTGAAATTGATGCCTTTACTTTGTAAAACTGACCAAAGAATACCTATACATGCACCAATCATGGATTACAAAGCATGGAATTTTTTTTATTTCTCTTTAAATTTTTGATTCTGGGTTTATTTCTTTTTTTAAAGTAGGTAGATGACACTAAAAAATCGAATCTTAATTATTCTTGAAATGCTTTTCAAATGTTCTAAATTCAATATTATGTAGTCATATAACGAGATTTACGCAACTGAACCATTACAACTGGTGCTTTTACAATTAATCTGCATAAAACGTAGCCCTAATGAACTGACCCCCTTACACGATAAATACTCGACTATGGACCTCCAGAATTGATATTAAATGTAGAGTCATCACTGATAACTTCCACAGACATTCCCTATGACACCCAACCAAGCCAAGAAGTGACCGTCATCCAAATCGTCGCAACAGATGCCGACAAAGGAATTCCAGCCGACCTAACTTATTCCATCGTCAAAATTGAATGGATCCTGGGCTCTGCGCGCGTGGAAAGTCCGGTAAATAAAATATTCATGTTTAGGGTTCAGGCAATGTCCGTTAAGTATCTCCCCCAAGGAACCCATGCCAATACAATGCAATACTGCACAAAAAGTGGCTTCTGTTAGGAAACCATAGATTTGTATTTGTCATTGTCAGAAACAATCATTTTTAACTTGATTCAAACAGAAATTTAACAAAATCTGTTTTAAAACTTGTAACTTTTTCCCCCAAATTTATTACGATCTGATTGTTTAAGAAAACAATTTAAATTGATTACCCAAGTGTAAAAATTTTTTAGGGAACTTTTGGGATCCAGCTGTCCAGAGACCTTACCAGAGGAGATATCTTCTTACAATCCGCTATCAACGGAGATGAAAATGGAAGATACGAATTATCTGTGAAAGCAACTGATACGTAGGTGTTCGAATTCTTATAGGATATTCATGTTTATCCTCATGAATGGGGAGCCAAGGGGGTTAACACACGGGCAATCGTCAGATCACCTCGCGCCCATCGCCGGGTTACCGGAGCTATTGCAGTGGGTTGTATATGATAGACACGTTCCTTCAATTTGGTAGAACCCATTAATCCGCTAGGTTCAGGCAATGTCCGTAAAGTGCCTTGCCCAAGAACACAACCGACTAGTTTGTGACCAGTTCAGAAACAGCAACCCCTTTGATTTAAAGGCGAAGTACTAATCCACCACACTTAGTTAGATGTTATACCATGCAGCACTTTTAAACACAGGTAAAAAATAAGGCATCAATTTTCATAGTTATACTTTTACTATGTAATATTAAAGTATTTTACTTGATGATTACACATATTGCAACTCCCTTGTTCACTCTGCTGAAATATAATCAGTAAATACTTAGAATGATGTTGTCCAGCCGAGAATAAACTAGAAATAGAAG
>CH000761.1:25241-41143 GCA_000149265.1 Ciona savignyi | reverse complement strand
TGTATTTTTAGTGAATAATCCAGCCAAGTGTTGACTGACTTAATAAACCTCTGTAGCAGCTACAGCAACTGCTGGTGTTGACTTCGTGAAGGTATTTTTCAATTTGCTCCAAATTCCACTCTCAGTTGCCTGTTCACCTGGTGCGCCTTACAAACATTAGGAATGCAACCAAACACTGGTAAATGATAAATACGTAAACTGACTTCTATTTAATTCTTTTTTGTGTAACTCTAGACTCTACCATTAAATATATACTTTTAATTTCAAATACAAAGCGGCATTCGATGAAATGAAATATTTTGCGTAATTTTGATTGACTGATTAAAAATTTAATTTAATTTTATGATTTTTGGCAAGTTAGTGAAAAAGTGAAATAGCTTTTTTGTTAGACCAATAATTATTACAAATCAATGTCAGTTAACCATTATGAGACAGTTTACGATTTACCATGCTAGAAAATACTGCAATCAACTATAACCATTTCAATGGAGAGTCTTAACCTGTGGACATTAACCCAGTAGCATTATTTAAAAACACTTTGGTTTCCACATTCATCTGCCACCAATACAAATTATATTTGAACACATTTCATATAATGTTCTAAAATATTACCAGAAACTTTCTTTTTAGGGGAAAATGTGTTTTTGAATCTCCAAAAAGCTCCATGTTTCTTCTCCCCATCTTGGTTGACCGCAGATTCAAACGTGATATCATCAGTTTCGCAACACTTAACATATTCATGTTTTATCGTCTTGAATGGGAAAACGCCCACCATTGGGTTATCAAAGCAAACACATAAAGCCAATATCGTTGCTCTTATAATGAGCTTTTCTAAATAATATTTTTTCCAGTTTCAATTCATATTTCTATAATTTCTATTATAAATGAAAGAAAGCATTATTTTAAGTCTTAATATTCAAAGTAGTATATTGGTTCTATGCTTACACCATCTTACAATCCATGCATTTTGCAATGAAGATTTTGTTTTATGTTTTGACTTTCTGTTCACACAGGAATTTTTAAATATGTTGCTCACAAATGATACGAATGATATTTATTCAATCCGACCAATATGGCGATATTGAAGATAAATATAAAGCACAGAGAGTCACATCTCATGTGAATATAAATAACTTGATTAGCTTGCTCAAACATTTAAGATATCTCCATATATTGTGGTGGAAAGCCAGCATATCTGGTTACAAGGTCAATTAGATTTAAGTTTATTTTCACCTCATCTAATTCGTTCAGCGCGATTCTTGTATCTTCTTCAACATCTTGTGAATCCAACTGATTTGCAACGTCTAGTGCAAGCAACTGTGAACACCATTTGTTACCACTGGGATTCAAGTTGGACATGTTTTAATCCACACGATTTTCAACCAACACGAAGTTTAAACCCATAGAAGTTTTAAACCACAAGAGGTTATAATTTGGCCTTGTGTACAAATAATATTTGAGTATGGCAACTTTCTTATATTAAGGAATAATTAAGAACAATAAGCCACTGGTGAGATTTTCATTTATTTTATGAGGTGTTCTTCAATCACAAATATCTCAAATATCTCAAATATTGAAATATAATACTTTACTCATCATTAGTATTGGGTTTATTCCATAGTTTCCTATTTGTTTCCTTTAGTTTTTAATCATGTAAAATATGGTAACCACAACCCTCTATACTCCATTTTTTGATATAAAACAATTATTCATTGGAATTTCATTTTCACCTGAGCGTCCTTGTCCTCCATGATTCCCGTTTGAGAGGTGACGTGGATGAATATAGTCGACTCATTTCCCTCCTTGTCTTGACGGACTATTTTGTATTTTCGATCCATTATTAATTCTGTGAAATCAATTACAAATTTGTGTATTTATATCAACACATGGTTTGATAACTAACATTCTCTCACATATACACTGCAGTAGCTGTGGTAACAAACCCATCACATGAATCAGGCCTCTATGGGGAAGACCATGTTTAATGTACCGATCATGATTGCTACCTCTATGGATGTGTCATTTGTATCCTGGTTGGTATAAAAGTACCGAATAACTTGTAAGGTAAATCCACATTGAAGGATTTATCCACGGTTATCGTTGGATAACTTGTGAGGGAAATTTACGTATTCTAAGATCTATTGTTGTTATTTCCAGAAAACTCATGCCCCCTGTCCAATTGCCATAGCTACTACAGTGCATTCTTCCAATGCTAGATATAGACATATGTTATGTTCTATGTACTTGTTTTCTCTTTAGCCTCATTCTCGGTTTCATTTTGTTGATCAGTTTCATTTTGTTGATCAGTTTCGTTTTGTTGATCAGTTTCATTTTGTTGATCAGTTTGGTTTTGTTGATCAGTTACATTTTGTTGATCAGTTACATTTTGTTGATCAGTTTCATTTTGTTGATCAGTTTCGTTTTGTTGATCAGTTTCGTTTTGTTGATCAGTTTCGTTTTGTTGATCAGTTTCATTTTGTTGATCAGTTTTGTTTTGTTGATCAGTTTCATTTTGTTGATCAGTTTCGTTTTGTTGATCAGCCACATTTTCAGGTTTATTATCTTCAGTCTTGTCTTGTGACTCCTGTGATTTAACAATTGTGATTATTATGTACGTGAACCCCCACCGTGAATTTATAATATACTGATAAAACTGCTATCAAAATGGCTGTTATGTTAACATCTTGGTAAAAATCTTGTTGTTGAAATTTAATGTCTCAGTAGTAAGTGTAAACAGAATCCTATTCTATAGGCCTTTATATTGCATGAACAATGTAAATTTCAAATGGTCATGTTATTTTTTACTTTGAATAAAAAACTGTAGTGGTATGTAATTCTTGTTATTAAAAAAAACAGATCCGTCAACTTTACCAAGCAGAACTGACTTTTGTGCCACAAATTCATCCTGTAGCCATTTAAATCACCCAATAGACTGTTTATTAGTTAAAAACATGGGATGGCAAGTATGGTTTGTTTGCATGATCATTAAACATGGGTAACATGCCACCCCTGCCACCATGGAATTGATGCCTATAAATTACCTATATGGGATGCGACTCATTTCAGAGCTAAAATCTTCTATTTAACTTTTCTTTAAATATGTGTGTGGCAGAATTGTTTACGAAAGGGATATTAGCATTAGAATGAGGTTGCTAGCCGTTGTGTAGTATATGAATAGTGCAGTAAGGATGGTAGATAATTGTACATACCTGCTGCCATGTAACATGTGCCGGGCTTTTTACAACCCGTGCTACGGCAGGGACTTTCCCCTGCAGCTGGAGAATTGCATAGAGGGAATCCCCCTTCAACCCCCCGGGGCTAGTTGGGCTGACGGCCTCCGTCGAAGCTTCTATCGTCACCACCTCAGCCGGTGATTCATTCGTTGGGGCTGAGGACACTCGGTTGTTAAAGTCGTCCAGCAAACATTAAACATGGAATTGCTTTGTAGAAATAGAATAAACATTGCAGGCATCCTCACATAAAACATATATATATTATACAGTTCGAACATTGGTTGGCCCCAGACATAACACATTTCTATTTTACAAATAAATTGCTCCAAATTTTATGTTAAAGTCTTGTATATGCCATGAAAATCTATATTTAGTCTAAATATGTAATCTCTATTTCAAGGAATTTGAATATTGTACTAACTCGATACTTGTACATTTTCCGGCTCCTGACGACTGAATAGTTGTCCAAGCAAACCGGTCTTCTGCGCGTGCTTCGACAAAATGGCCGACATTTTGGTGTCAAAGTTTTCGGAGTCGTCCTGGCTTTCCTAATATTTTGTAAATAAAACTATGTGTTGTGGGTAATGCATGGGATGAAAATCAGAAGTTTGTGGGGTCGAAACCAGCTCTTTGCTTGTCGGTGTCTTTGGGTAAGACACAATCGGGTGTTGCTCTGTTACATAAATAAGTTAGGCAAATACAACATTATGGAAAATACACTGATATAGCTCCTAAAACCTGACAATGGGCATATGCTACTTTTGACAAATGAACATATTTGAACTAACCTTGAGTTTTCCACTTTATAATAAACTTGTGTAGAATCTACTATAAAGAAACAATATTTACCAACCTGGTTTATTTGTGGAGGGTTTGACCTGCTATGGACCGGACTCAATGATCCATGAGTTCTATACATTCTCTCTGACATTTTAAACTTTTTTTAAATTTTTCTCGATAGAATTTCTAAAATTGTGTTTGCAGAAATGAAAACAGAAAATATGAAATTTAATATTTTGCTGCTCTGTTCATCACAGGAAATGTAATGTCCTGTTTACATTTCTTCGAAAATTTGCAATAAACATTTTAATTAGCATTACTCATATGTATAATATGCTATGTATATATTTGAATAAAATCTTTAAATTTTAAAATGTGTTGAACTTATACATTTAAATATGATCTTATTTTGGACATGGAATTACTTTTTTGAATAAAGAATACAGGTCTTCTTCAACAAACCAATTGTAATGATTAAGTTGATCAGTGGGATCCAGACATTTCAGCAACCATTTCTTTCTGTATTACAATATAATACTCTGTTTTAAATGTTTCAGCTTATTAATATAAATATAATAACATTTATGACAATTTCAGAAAGTTTATTTTTTCTTTTTAACCACCTAAAATACCTTGAGCTACCGAAAAGATTTATGACAGCCATCAAAATATCAAAATGGTTTAGTTTAAATACCAAACTGACTTATGACAATGACCAAACTGATTTATATTGGAACATTTCAGACAAAAGATGGGAATTTGGACCACGAATCGGTGGATAGCTACACGCTCACAATATTAGCGACGGACGGGGGAAGCACCCGTAGAACTGGAAGCGCAACCGTCGTTGTCACGGTGACCGATGTTAATGACGTTCCTCCGGAGTTTGTGGGTCTTCCGTTCCCAACATTGGAAATATTGGAAGACAGTGCATTAGCAGGTAGGATGGTTGCTACGAAGTAGATAGATTGGTGGGTTGGTTTTCAACGGAAAGATTATGGGATCGAAACTGGTTGCTGGCTCGTCGGTTGTGTCGGTGTGCAGGGCACTTACATTGCCTCGATTCTGTGGATTAATAGGTTGTATAAAAATTGAAGAAATGTCTCTATCATACATAACCCATCGTAATAACTTTGGCAACCCGACAGAGGATGCGAGGTAAAATAATTCCCCTTGGTTTACATATTTACAGGGATAAACATGAATATATCATTTCCCATAACCTACAATGCCATCAAAGTCTGTGGCCGCCACATGAAATGTTTTCCTGGTAATAATATAATCAAGTATTATTGTAGTAGTGGCCATGTTAACCTTAAAAGAATATAATAACCTTCAGCCTAACCCTATTTTTTATTTAAGGTTTGTACTTGTATGGTAAGTTTTTTTTCAGTTTCTAAGTTTCCAATTTATAACATCACTTTATGTATAGGGGACATTAACTTTCAATAAAACCAATAATATCAATTAAATGTGAATTTGCATACGTTTTGTTTTGTGTTGTCATGTATGGTGCATAGTTTTGTCATGTACAGGTCAACCTCTAATCATTTATTTCATTCAGAAATTGCTGAATTCAACGCAACAGATGTTGATGTCGACCATGATTTAAAATTCACGCTGATATCCGTTGAATGCCAAGATGAATCGAATATCAACCTTGCTGCAATGGATTGTGATGGTTATTTTGAAGTGGTTACTGTAAATGAGGTGTGTATTTGTAATTGCAATTTGCACTGTGTTGTTTCCGTGTGATATAATTTTTCCAATATCAAATAAGATTTTACTAGTTAGAAGCAAGCCTGGTTAAGTGGTTAATAGAAAAGATGGAAATTGAAAATAACACAAATATGGTAACAAAAATTTGGCTGGTAAAAACCACGTTATTATAAAAAAGTTTTTAATTAGCATCTGGGTGAGGTTAGGGATTAGTGTTGTAGTACTGCACTTAAAATAGCATGAATTTCCATATTTTAGTTCGGCCAATTTCCCGCTTCTGAGCTAATTTAATTATTTATTTAATTCAGGTTGGGGTTTTAAAACTGATCCAAGATCTAGACAGGGAAATAATAGAAAGGTTCACGTTAACTCTGCAAGTCAACGATACAATGGCAGACCCTAAATTTGCGTCTCAAGCTGTCTTTAGTATGTATTGTATTACGTATTTTGCCTGTTTTAGTTCTCTGTTTGCCTCTTGCCACTTCTTATTTTGCATTATATGGTCCTGTATTTTTTAATGTTTATTAATATTGTTTTTATTTTTTCCATGAGATTTTTTTTCTAATTTTGTTTTGGTATATTTTGATTGCATGTTATTTTAATTCTTATTTTTATGGAATAAAAAATAAACTAACAATTAGAATTAAAATAATATGCTTTCATAACTCATGTTTGTTCCCTTGAGTCAGCAAACATGTGTTGCCCTGGGACACAACAGATTAACTAAATTGGTTTTGTTCATATCACCTTTCAGTTAACAATCCAACTAGTCACTGATGGTGATCACCCATGTGATAACATATTATATGATAAACGCTCAACTTGATACGATCTCCAATTCCTCTCCCACAGCCACCATATCTGTGTTGGTATCGGACGTGAACGACAACGACCCTCGCTTCACCTCCTCCCAACAAAGCTTCTCGGTGAATGAGGAAGACACTTCCGCCTTTGTTGGACAGGTTGGTTGGAACATTTTCCATTTATTTATTTCAAACAAATATAATTTCACTCAGACATCTAACAAATCCACACATTACGTTCCTAATTATTATCTCTTTTCCTTTGGACATAAAGTTAAATCACTCTGTATGCGGATCTAGTTACTACTTTGCCAAAACTTCTATTATTCAATTTATTTATTAAACCAAATTGCAACAAGTTTATTTTGCTTCTCATCATGAATGAAAAAGATAACAAAATTGTGAATGTGATTTCAACAAATTTTATTGCAGGTGACAGCTACTGATTCAGACAAGGGGGAAAATGGAACAATAACATATAGTGTCGATGGAACTTTTGCAGACTATTTCCTTATCAGCAATGATGTTGTTACCAAAGGTTTATTCACTTTAATTTGAATAGGACTGTAATATTTACAGACTATTACCACTTACAACTTGTTCGCTCGGTTATACCATCAACCGAATGTAAAGGTTGCTGGTTCAAAACTGGTTGCTAGCTAGTCAGTTGTGTCCTAGGGCAAGGCACTTAACAACAGACTTTGCCTGAACCCATGTATCAATGGGTTCTACTAAAATTGAAGGAAAGTCTACAAAACACACTGCAGTAGCTATGGTGACTGTAGGCACACTGCTTGTGAAACCTTGCCATCACTACATCATGGCTTATTGTTAAAAAAAATAATCATGCAGACCCCATTGGAAAACATTTTTATTTTTCTTTCTCTGCTTTAATGGATTAAATAGGTATTCATAGCTAATTGATATTATAATATTATACAAATGTCATTAGGTAAGAGCAGTTTTACTAACTGTTGTGCAATAGCACTACTAATTTGGGTAAAAATGTTGATATTTAGAGTATAATGTTCCATATTTCTTGAGTATTATGTTCCATATTTCTTGAGTATTATGTTCCATATTTCTTAAGTATTATGTTCCATATTTCTTGAGTATTATGTTCCATATTTCTTGAGTATTATGTTCCATATTTCTTAAGTATTATGTTCCATATTTCTTGAGTATTATGTTCCATATTTCTTGAGTATTATGTTCCATATTTTTTACTCTGTTTTGTTCAGGTCAGCTGACCACTGTGAAAGCGATCGACCGTGAAGTTGTAGGCGACGTTTTGAACATCACCATCATTGCCTCAGATGGGGGGAATCCCCTGCCTCGGAGGAGTAGCTTCAATGCGACGGTTGACATCAACGATATTAACGACAACTCCCCGGAGTATACACAGGTGGTTGGTGGTTGCATGGCTCACTTGGAGTGTTGACATGTGCTGATAATGGCTACTACTTGGTCAAATGTGGTCATTTACGCACAAAAATAAATGGTCAAAATATCCTCATAGCAGCTACATTGCAACACGACCCAGCACTGACACCAGCTGAATGGTTATGTGATCGAAACCAGCTAAAACTGTTCCACAACTATAACACCCAACATATTAAAGTCCTTAACAATACGAACACTTTCAGAGCAACTATACTGCAAGTATACCAGAGACATCAGTAAACCCTTCCCACGTTATTACTGTGCATGCGAGTGATATGGACTCCATAAGCAAAGGGTACGGGGCCATCACCTACATCATTCTCCGAGGGGACGACTTTGGCCAATTCGAAATCAACAGAACAACAGTAAGAACAAAATTTTTTTGTCTAAAATAAAATCACCAATTAATTTAAAAGATAACAAAGCCAGTGCAATTGGATATATTTTGCATATGTTTGGTTACAAATGCAATTATTCAATTTTATATTTTTTGTTTGTTTCATATACACAAACCAGCTGCTATAAAAGATACTCAGTGTGGATTATATTAAAAAATACAAGAGATGTTTAAATGTAAGAGATCCAAAATACACAAAAAAAGACATTTTATACAAAATTCAGCCCTTATATAAATCTTTGCACCCCTATCGCCATCTTGCTTTGCCAGCTGAAAGGTTGTTGGATCGAAACCAGGCGATGGCTTAGTTGGTTATTTGTCCGAACAAGTTACTTAGCAGATATTACCTAAACCCAGTGGATTAATAGGTCCAATAAAATTTAGAGAACGTCTCATTCATACTTACTGTGATATCTCCAGTAACCCGACGGTTACTAAGTTTATTTAATGTTTCTCCGTGTAATAGCGTAATTTAAGTAGAAATGAGAATGATTTTCCTCTCTACATTCCAGGGTGAAATACTGGTCGCGCCGAACAAGGTACTCGATCGGGAAGTTCTCCCCACGTACACCCTCACTGTGCAAGCAAGCGACGACTTCGGGCAACCCGGCTCACACAAAGTGACAACCGCCGTTCTTATTGAGATCGACGACGTTAACGACAACCCCCCGAAGTTCCCCCAATCCACGTACCCGGTGTATATAAGGGAGGACGCCGACAACGGGGCCGTCGTAGGAACGGTCACCGCAATGGATTCCGATGTCGGAGTGAACAGTGAAATCGAATACTCGATTGTAGATGGAAATGACAAAGGTGAGAGATGGCTGAGTGGTTTGGTGAATCTCTTCACAGCTGACTTGTTGCTGGCTAGATGGGTTGGGTCTTTCACAAGGCACTTCGCTTCATTAACTGAACCGAGTGGAATGATGGCTTCTACTATAACAGTAACAACATCTTATTCATACACAGCACACTGTAGTAACTCCGGCAATCCGATGGTGGCACGAGATCACATTAATATTTCTTTATTAACAAATGGCTCATATATTGCTCCTTTAACCAACAGAATCAAGTTGTTTTCAAATAGTTAATAAAATTTTATTTATAAATTATATTTACTGAATATGAGCCATTTGTTAGGTTATCGATATATGTACAATTTCTTACCCAGATGGTGGAGAATCGCACTGAATGATTTACCCAAGCTTACTTTCTTACAACTCATGGTACTGGTCCAGTTACCAAAGCTATTGCTGTGTCTTGCATACAATATTGCTGTTGTTTCAACTCATTAATCTACTGGGTTTAGGCAATGTCTGTGAATGCCTTGCTCTATAACACAGCCAACTAGACTGCAGCTGGTTTCAATCCTACAACCTTTTGGTTGAAAGGTGAAGCACCAATCCAGTGAGCTGTGTGACTGGATGTTATGCTGGTGCTCACTGTTTAAATAACTATTGTTCTCATTTTCAGGTCATTTTGAAATTGATGGTTCGACCGGAACTGTAACTCTGAGCTCCAACATTCGAAATGATGACGAAATGTACACACTCAACATCAGTGCAACTGACACTGGTGTTCCCCCACTATCTGGCTCATGCCTCCTGCAAATCTCAGTAATTGATGCGAATATCAACTACCCTCAGTTTGTCGGCGATCCTGCTAGTCAGACAGTGACTGTGATGGAGGTATGTTGTGTGTGGTTTGTTAACTTGTGTGTTGGTAGCAGTGCAAAAGTGAGCCATCTTAGTAAATAATGCATCTTGGTATTATGATATACAGTTTTCGTTTTAATTTATTTAAAGGAGAATTCTGGTTTAATTACAGAGTGCGATAGCAAATTGATTGGATATAACACTGAAATTTTAGGTAAATTTAGCTATTATATTAAATTGTATAAGGTAAAAAATTGTATATGGTAGATATTTTTTCCCAATAATATACTGGATACAATATAATTCACAAGCTAGTTGGTTGTGTCCTAGGAGATGGCAGCAAACATCGCATGTGGATTAATGGGTTGGGTTATGAATTGAACGAATAATCAATAGATTTAGAAACCCGACTGTGGGTGCGAGGTAGTTTGATAAATATGTGATTTCGACTCTTTCTGCAATTTCCCCATTTATTCTGCATCATCTCTAAACACCGTGTTCCACAGGCAATTCCTCCTGGGGAATTCGTATTTGAAGTCAACGCCACCGACAGGGACAGAGGGATAAACGGGGAAGTCTATTACCTGCTCCTCAACCACAATGATAAGTTCGAGATCAGTTATTCGAGTGGGAAGATCAAAACATCTGGGGTGTTGGATAGAGAAACTGTTGAAACATACCAGGTTAGTCGTTTTATTTATTTATTTATTTTTATAATTTGATTAAACGAATAAGTTGACCATACCTAAAAGTTTACAATTTTTTTATTAATGCATGGGCTAAACTTTGTTTAATTGGCCTTTTCTCAAAGTTTTAATTACATTTTCGATAAAAATTTACTTAATATTTCAGCTTGAAATCCAAGCTAAGGACGGGGGAGATCCCCCTTTGACCAACACAACCACACTGACCATCACTGTGTTGGATGCTGATGACCAGGCTCCGTACTACACACCGGTATGCTATTTGGGGGTGTTTATAACTTGCAATGTATTAAGTTTGTAATGCAATCTACCACAAGTTATACGAACCACTGTTTCCAGGAAAGCAACCAACAGACAATCGTGGTGGAAGAAGAAAAAGATCCCTTTGTTCTCTCATCCCTTGTTAACAAAGCAGAGGATGATGATTTGCCGGAGAATTCAAACAATTATTATTTCATTGTCGGTAAGAACTTACCCCGTTGCCTCCCACCTGCTGGGTTGCGTGTTCGATATTCACCACCACCATCATATTCTGTTGCTTTGTGGCCTTGTATTTCTACATCATACACATTTCTGGACATTGATTGCAAGAATTCCATATGACTAGTGTAGTATTGGGTTAAATAACAATAATTTGACTGGAAGCATCAGATAATCTGATGATTGCCAAGTTACTGTGTAAATGCTCCTTGCGCTTTCCCATATATGAAGATTATTTCTGATCACTAAAAGTAAAAAAATAATTAATCTTGATAACCTGAATGTTAGATGCTGCTAATTGATATAATCCACAAAATGTAGTTAGTTGGTAAATGACCTGAAGTACTCTGACGGAAACTGTGGATGAATTTAACAAAATCGATGAATATTCATATAATATGATCGGATATTCATGTTTATCCCTGTTAAGTGGAAATGCAATCATTATTATCTGCACAGGTGGTTCTGGGGCCGATAAGTTCACTTTGAATAGAACATCACGTTCACTGGCCACGAGTATAAAGCTGGATTATGAGACTGAAACTTCATATGAACTGGTCATCCAAGTATGTGATATTCTGATGATGTGTTTAATTGTTACTCAGGGATAAAATGCTGGTTCATCAACCTAAAGGTTGTGAGATGATCGAGTGAAAATTAAGCGACAGCTAAGGAGGATAATATTTCAGTTATGGCATTGAATGAATATTTTGTCTATTTTAAATTGAATCTAAGATTGAAACCATGACTAGTGTGAAAACACAACCTACATTGCCTATCTGCCCGAATAGCTTGGTGGGTTGGTGCCTCGCCTTTAAGCCGAAAGGTTGCTGGATTGAAACTATTAGCTAGCCAATCAGTTGTGTCCTTGCGCAAGGCACTTAACGTATATTGCCTAAACCCAGTATATTGATGGGTTCCACCAAACTGAAGGAACATGTGAATCATGCACAGCACACTACAACAGCTCTGGTAACCCGGCAGTGGGCACGAGGTGATCTGACGATTGCCTGCTCAACTATGCTCCCTTATGTATCCACGAGTTAATCTAATGAATAAACGCATGACAACTCTCTTACATTTTCCATACATAAGATGAAAATTAAAATAAATATTTTATACTGAGGTACACATTAATACCTTCATTTTATTCATATATAGGGTTCGTTTTTGCCAAGCATGTAAAATACATATTGCTTTTATTTTGTAAATTTTGCCTAAAAAGATCAACATTTTTGCTTTATTTTCTGCAGACATCTAAACACAACACTGAGCCGGTGCCAGGTTTGGTTTGGAATCCCAATGATCCATCTTTGCTGTTGGTGACTTGTATGATCACTGATATAAACGATAATGCACCGGTCTTTAGCAAGCCATTATACGAAACAGGTAAAATTGATGCCTTTACTTTGTAAAACTGACCAAAGAATACCTATATATGCACCAATCATGGATTACCCTTCAAATTTTTGATTCTGTGTTTATTTCTTTTTTTTAAATTAGGTAGATAACACTAAAAAATCGAATCTTACTTATTCTTGAAATACTTTTCAAATGTTATAAATTCAATATTATGTAGTCATATAACGAGATTTACGCAACTGAACCATTACAACTGGTGCTTTTACAATTAATCTGCATAAAACGTCGCCCTAATGAACTAACCCCCTTACACGATAAATACTCGACTATGGACCTCCAGAATTGATATTAAATGTAGAGTCGTCACTGATAATTTCCACAGACATTCCCTATGACACTCAACCAAGCCAAGAAGTGACCGTCATCCAAATCGTTGCAACAGATGCCGACAAAGGAATTCCAGCCGACCTGACTTATTCCATCGTCAAAATTGAATGGATCCTGGGCTCTGCGCGCGTGGAAAGTCCGGTAATTTAAATATTCATGTTTAGGGTTCAGACGATGTCCGTTAAGTATCTTCCCCAAGGAACCCATGCCAATACAATGCACTACTGCACAGAAAGTGGATTTTGTTAACAAACCATAGATTTGTATTTGCCAATGTCAAAAAACAATCATTTTTAACTTGATTCAAACAGAAATTTAACAAAATCTGTTTTAAAACTTGTAACTTTTTCCCCCAAATTTATTACGATCTGATTGTTTAAGAAAACATTTTAAATTGATTACCCAAGTGTAACAACTTTTTAGGGAACTTTTGGGATCCAGCTGTCCAGAGACCTTACCAGAGGAGATATCTTCTTACAATCCGCTATCAATGGAGATGAAAATGGAAGATACGAATTATCTGTTAAAGCAACTGATGCGTAGGTGTTCGAATTCTTATAGGATATTTATGTTTATCCTCATGAATGGGGACTGAGGGGGATTATTTCACGGGCAATTGTCTAATCACCCTTCGTGCCCACCGTCATGTTATCGGAGCTATTGCTGAGTGTTGTGTATGAAGACACGTTCCTTTAATTTGGTAGAACCCATTAATCCGCTGGGTTCAGTCAATGTCCATTAAATGCCTTGCCCAAGGACACAAGCGACTAGCTAGCGACCAGTTTTGAAAAAGCAACCCCTTAGATTGAAAGGCGAAGCACTAATCCACCACACTCAGTTAGATGTTATACCATGCAGCACTTTCAAATACAGGTCAAATACAGACAAGGCATTAATTTTATCATAGTTATACTTTTACTATGTACCATTAAAGTATTTTACTTGATGGTTACACATATTGCAACTCCCTTGTTCACTCTCTGCTGAAATATAATCAGTAAATACTTAGAATGATGTTGTCCAGCCGAGAATAAACTAGAAATAGAAGTCTAAATTGGGATTAATAGAATAATGGTATTTACGATGACGGTAAGATAACATAACTCTTTATACTAACGGTAATCATTGATTATTTCTTGAAAAAATTATATCATTTTGCGTGTTTCTTATAACCATGGGTTGGTACAATGGAAGGAAACTCCCGAAAAGAACAGACCACAGACACCTGTGGTATATGATGTTAACATATAGATTGATGCCCGGTTGGATATATTGCTAGATATTTTGGATCTCAGTTTACATTTATGCTTTTTATTCTATGGTTTTGGATTAAAATATTTATGGCTGTCTAAGTTTGGTAGCCATATCTGCACACTAGCTAACATGCCAACACAAGTTGTTTGCTTTAAAATAGTGAACAAACGATCACACAAATGCACCAGGTTATATAAAACAAATGTCGCCAGAGTAAAATTGGGTGTTCGACCTAAAATAGTTGATTCTTTCCAGGAATCCAGATCATGTTACAACATCAACTGTGAAAATTGGAATCATAAAGTCAGATGAAACTGTCATTTTATATTCCCGATACACTTCAGCTGAGTTTGAAACCATGGAAGAACAATTTGTTGCGTGAGTTCTTGCAAAATATTATCTTTTACCATGTTTTGTGTATGTTAGGAACACCTGCACATCTATTCAGCTATCAGACTGTGATGATTGTGGTAGATATGTTTCTTCATAATTTTTTTACAAACCACTGAATATAAGACATATGGTTGGTTAGTATCTCAATACGAATCTTTAAACAGGGAGTTCAACATGCAACAGATGGGTTATTTTTTTCAACTTGAACTTCGGTAAAAGATAAAAAAAATTTGTCCGACCGGTTAGTCTGGAGGTTTAGTGCGATGCCTTTCAACCAAAAGGTTGCAGGTTCGAAACTGGTCGCTAGCTAGTCGGTTGTGTCCTTGGGCAAGGCACTTAACAGACATTGCCTGAACTCAGCGGATTAATGGGTTCTACCAAATTGAAGGAATGTGTCTATCATACACAACACACTGCAATAGCACCGGTAACCTGATGGTGGGCACGAGGTGATCTGACGATTGTCCGTGTTTTAACCCCTTTGGTTTTCCATTTACAGGGATAAACATGAATATCCTATCCTTAAATCGACAATTGTTATAGCAAGTCCTAGATAAATAAAATTCAAAAAAGACACAGATCATAAAACCCAATATTAATTTCCATATTTCATCAAAGGGACATGGGAGCCTTGCTCCATGCAAATGTGTTTGTGGACAAAGTGATTCCCCATGACAAAACAAACTCCCAATATAAAGACGCCGAGTAAGTTGTCTCATTTTGGGTACTTCGATATTTCTTAATTTTTATGATGATTAAAAATTGTTTTATTCGTACAATTATATTTTAATCGTTGGTTATTTCGCTTTATTTTGACATTTAAAAGAATTTGGTTGTTTAGCTCAGTCCGAGCCTACTGCTAAAATGTTGTGTCTTTGGACACTTTGAGCAAGTATGGCATACATCCAATGAATTGGACTAAAACTTAACGAACCTTTAATTCTTGTACAACACATTGTAATAGCTCTGGCAACCCAACAGTGGGTACAATGTAATCTTACAATTGCCTGTGTGATAACGCCACCTACGTTTCCTTTCTCCATATAATAAATATGAGTTTTGCTCATCAATTTTGTGGTATTCGCCTGAGAACTGTTATTCACATTGGTTCAAGTCGAGAGAGTTGCATGTGTGCGCGTGTGTGCATGTGTGGGTGCGTGTGTTCATGTGTGCATGTATGCGCGTGTGTGCATGTGTGGGTGGGTGTGTTCATGTGTGCGCGTGTGGGTGCGTGTGTTCATGTGTGCGCGTGTGTGCATGTGTTGTTGCGTGTGTGCATGTGTGGGTGGAAT
>CH000761.1:0-14694 GCA_000149265.1 Ciona savignyi | reverse complement strand
GATGATAATGGGATCGAAGCTAGCGGTCCACAACATGTTCCCTTCTCCAATGTGTATCAGTAAGACATCTTGATTCCGACTCATATGATATACTTCACTAACCTTTAGATATCTATAAAGGAAGATGCGCATCAAAAGATTTTTCCCGTTATATTGGGATCATTCATTAATAAGATTCAATTACAAAGATTTGTCAATGTTTTGATCATTTAATCAATTGTTTTTGAAGTAAAGCAACAATAGTATTCATCTGCAATCTTTCTTCACTTAGGGAGAATCCCCTTCACAGCATAGACACTGCAAACGGGATTGAATTTGATTGGCAGTCATTTCAGTTAAGTAGGAATGATGATGAGGAAGACTTTGATTGGGGTCAGTTGGTGTTGGGGTGCGTTGTTATTGGGGTGAGTTGGTGTTGGGGTGAGTTGGTATTGGGGTGAGTTGGTGTTGGGGTGAGTTGGTGTTGGGGTGAGTTGTGGTTGGGGTGAGTTGGTATTGGGGTGAGTTGGTGTTGGGGTGAGTTGGGGTTGGGGTGAGTTGGTGTTGGGGTGAGTTGGTGTTGGGGTGAGTTGTGATTGGGGTGAGTTGGTGTTGGGGTGAGTTGTGATTGGGGTGAGTTGTGGGTTGGGGTGAGTTGGTGGTTGGGGTGAGTTGGTGTTGGGGTGAGTTGTGATTGGGGTGAGTTGGTATTGGGGTGAGTTGGGGTTGGGGTGAGTTGGTGTTGGGGTCCGTTGGTGTTGGGGTGAGTTGTGGTTGGGGTGAGTTGCTGTTGGGGTGAGTTGTGGTTGGGGTGAGTTGGGGTTGGGGTGAGTTGGGGTTGGGGTGAGTTGGTGTTGGGGTGGAGTTGAGGTTCGGGGTGAGTTGGTATTGGGGTGAGTTGTGATTGGGGTGAGTTGGTGTTGGGGTTAGTTGGTGTTGGGGTGAGTTGGTGTTGGGGTGAGTTTGTGGTTGGGGTGAGTTGGGGTTGGGGTGAGTTGGTGTTGGGGTGAGTTGTGGTTGCTGCGCTCTGTGTCCCTGGCCATTGCACCAGTATGATCCAATAATTTAATGAACTTTTTACACCTTATTTGTACAGGATAACACGTACCAAGAAATGGAGGATCCTCTTGAAAATCAATTTGACATTGATTTTGACCCCAAGAACGGCAATAACGCCCAGCTGGCGGCGGCACTGAATGCAGCAAACCAACGAATAGGCGCCGAGAACCTAACCTTCCTCTTTGATGACGAGGTCGGTGATGGAAACACTGCTCTGTAAATTTTCCCGGCAAAACTTAACATCTTCGTTTTTTCCAATTTGCAGCGATTATGCAAAGAAACCCGATAATAAGAAAGTAATTTAATAAGGGTTGGTTTAAACTGCCTTAAGTTTATAGATATGCTGAAAATACTTTTTTTTATATTGAAGCGCAATTATTGATTCGCAACATTTCGTTTTTATAACGCAATTTCGTGATTTCTGCTTCAAATTGCTCGTTAGCAGTTCATCATTTGTTACTTTTAATTATTTGAATTTAACTTATTTCTTTTCCGTTATAGAGGTGATTTATAATTTTATTGTCAATTCTTTGTGCTCGTTTTAGTAACTTTCCTCAAACAATCGTAACTTCCAAGTGAATTGATTCGTATTTATTGGGAATGACAGCTGAAAGTATTATTCAAGGACAAAAAGAATACAGTTTATTTGCAGGATTCGGACACCTAACTTTTTTACCTAGAAATATAAAATGTGGAAAAAACAGAAGACAGAAACAATGAGTTAAAATATTTGCTACTCACCCAGTATTTCTGTACACGCTCAACCAGTAATGCCGCACGACCTTTCCCAGTATTACCGTACAACTTTAGCACACCTGCTTAATTTATTACTTTTGTCGGGGCAAGTTCATTTGGCTGCTCGTCGCTAAACCAAAAGTTCACTTTAGGCTGTTCTTCAAGATGCAATGTCGGTGCTTGTCTGATTTCTGACTTTGGTAACTCGCAGCATAAAATTCAGAATATATAGACTATAGACGTACGGCAAGCGCATAGTAACGCGGTTGGTGGCATATATTGTACTTTACAAACACAACAATATATAGCACAGATGTACCCGAGGAAAGACTATTCGACGCCTATTTTAATTGTGGGAATTGACTGGCGTTTT
The DNA here is from genome assembly GCA_000149265.1 of Ciona savignyi. Taxonomy (NCBI): domain Eukaryota; kingdom Metazoa; phylum Chordata; class Ascidiacea; order Phlebobranchia; family Cionidae; genus Ciona; species Ciona savignyi. The sequence continues at coordinate 12,548 of CH000761.1, read as the reverse complement.
AAATACATAGGGTGGTGTTTTCTTCGTAAATACGACGCAAATTACTTGTTAGCAAAATACGTCGTTCACATACATGTTGTGGTGTTGCAAAATACGTCGTTCACATACATGTGTTTACAAACAATATACGTGAGCATTAATGTTGGATGTAAACCAACCAATGGCTGAATGGCCGTCTGTTTTGGCAATAAATCAAGCAAACAATGCTTCAAACAGTAAAATATTACTTCAACACCCGGTAAAACTGTGGTATACGACGTTGAGCAAGGCAAAATCTGACGACTGTCCGTAAAATATTGCACAGATTAATTACCCATTAATGTCTATAATATTGACGTTAAATGGAAAATTAGTGCGCAATTTACACAACAAGTATTTAGTTGTTTGCCCAAAGCTGGTTTAGTCAATTACACCGCATTAAAACATTTTAATTAGTGCTGACTGTAGTTCTAAATCCAGATATACAACTAGAGAGTGTCAACCACGTGTTTAACCACAACTATTTGTAAAACACGTTGTATGCCATATATTCATGCTACAGGGTCCCTTGTAACCACAATTTGTATTTTATACACCAAGTGTGTAGTTTGTTTTTGCAAGCATAAACGCATGGGTCCCATAGTTATCCAACCAAATTTCTTTTCCATATGCATTTAAATAAAGAATTATCGTGTTAGTTTTACGAACATTTCACCACAAATGTTTTAAATTAAAGCTTAAGAGCGTCGCTTAAGTGCGTCGCCTTTCAATCGAAAGGTTGCAGGTGCGAAACTGGTCGCTAGCTAGTCGGTTGTGTCCTTGGGCAAGGCACTTTACGGACAGTGCCTGAACCCAGCGGATTAATGGGTTCTACCAAATTGAAGGAACGTGTTTATCATATACAACACACTGCAATAGCTCCGGTAACCCGACGATGGGCGCGAGGTGATCTGACGATTGCCCGTGTGTTAACCCCCTTGGTTTTCCCATTCACGGGAATAAATATGAATATCCTATCCTATCCTAAGCTTCATTTAAAGCGCTGTAGTGAAATGAAGATAAATTGCCAAAACAGCCCGATTTAGTTTTTCATGGTTTTAGGGAATTCCCCTGGGTTTAGTAGATAAGTTTCTGTTTATACATATGTGGGTCATGTTGTATAACGATTCGTAAAGTTTTAATATGATTTGTCGACTCATTGTTGGAGATGTCAATGCGGCATGTCTGTCACAATCATAATTCAGGAACATATCTTTCAAGCGCTTGTGTTGTGGGTATTTGATAATTTCGGGTTAATATATACTAACTTGGTTTCTCTTTATATTTCCTTCTATTGCCCCACTTTCCTCAGCCCCCCCTCCCGGTTATTTTCGTCCTAATAGAAAAATAGATTTACGGCCCATCTGGCGTCACTCTATAGCATCTTGGTTCGACTATGTGGAAACCGTGTTTGTGAAAGAAAATGTGACTAGCGAAAGAGACATGTTTGATGCGACCATTGTTGCCCTAAGCGACGAGATAATCGAAAAGATACATTTTGTTTTAAATCCCAGCTCCGCCACTCCTTACAGCGACATTAAAAACGCTGTGATCCGTAAGTTTACCCATAGTAACGAACAAAATTTATATTCTTTTCTCGAAACGCGCGACTTGGGAAATTATTCGCCGAGTGAATTCGTACATAAGTTGCGCGCAAAATTAGGAGCTGATCGTAATTCGTACCTTGGTGATAGAATTATTCGTCAGAAGTTAATTAAAGCTGTTCCTTCGAATATTGGCATTATTTTGCGGTCCAGAGCAGATCTCGAGTTAAATAAGTTGGCAGATTTAGCGGACGATATTTTGCAAGACTTTGGCCAAGAAAAAGATTTGTCGGCAGAGCTCCAAAGGCAGGCGTTAGTTAACAAATCTGTGGAGCAGCGTATTGACAAATTGACTGAATATGTTAAAAGTTTGATTGTTGCGTCGAAGTCTAAGCTAAGTTCGCTTGCAGAGCCGGTTTGTCGTGCGGTTTCTTTTCCCAGTAGACCACGTTTTCCTTATAGACCGCAGTTTGGGCGAGGCTATAATTCGCGCAAATTTGTTCCACGTGAGCCACGTGGCGATTTTCCTCGTGGTCGAAGATTGTGTTATCGACACCAGCATTATGGTAATGATGCCTGCGATGGTCCCTGTAGCTGGAATCAATTTTCAAAAACACGCACGTTTCTGAGTAGGATCCCTCATAAGCGTGCCTATTCTATTGCCTCTTGTATGCGACCTATAACTCATTTTTCTTTTGATAACTTTTCGTCTAGTCGATTGTAGCGTGTTTTTGACAGGCGAAATAAGCTTAATTTTTTAATTGACACGGGGTCCAAGATTTCTATAGTGCCTGTGAGAAATAACGTTAACTCCTTGTTTCGCTCGACTAAGTCAAAACTGGTCACACTGAACGATACCGAAATAGAGTGTTTTGGTCATGTAGATTTAGAAGTTGATTTGGTTAATTGTGGAGTCTTTCATTGGCGTTTTAAGATAGCAAATGTCCGTTTGCCGATTTTAGGAGTTGATTTTCTGGAGCATTATGGTTGTGTTATCGATCTCCGTAATCGACGCGTTAAAATGAGTGGTCCACGTGCTTCTTTATCTGTTCCACCACGTTTTTTAAATCCACGTGGTGAGTCGTTTTCGGAGTCACGTGTTAATAAATGTGCAAATTCTAACGGTCCACATGTTGAGGAAGCAGGCATTTCCTGTGACCCAGTTCACAATAGCCCAGTCTGTCACATTGTTAAGCCTGCAGATGTGACGGATTTCAACCATTTCCCCGACTTATTTCCTTCTGCGTTCGATGTGTCACGTTTTAATCTCCTTGTAAAGCATGATGTTGTCCACGCTTTAGAAACTACTGGTTATCCCATTAAGCTACGCGTTCGCCGTTTAGATCCAGGGCGTTTGTCTGCAGCTAAAGAGGAAATTTCTAAATTGCTTAAACAATTTAACTTCTAACCTTAGTGGCTCTACTATCTTCAGTAAAATCGATTATAAATCGGGTTATTTTCAAGTCCCCGTTAAGCCTGAAGACATTCACAAGACAGCAATGTTAACGCCGATTGGGTTGTTTAAGTATACGCGTCTACCTCTTGGTTTAAAGCAGGGGTTCCCAAGCTTTTCTCAGGACGACCCCAAAGACAACTTCAAGTGTCCAGTGCGACCCAAGGTCAATATATATTTTTTCACGAAACTTTGGACTAGTTTAGAGCCTCTTTCACTGGACTTTTGAGTTTGGTCATGTGGTAGTATTAAGTAAAATAAGCAATAAAACATTTAATCTTGTCATTCCATTATGCGTGTCATTCCATTATGAACAATCAAACAGTGATGTCACAATAAGCACCTACATTTTCGATAGCATAAGTACAGACTTAGTTAGAGTGATGCCTATAAGCCTGTTTTACAGTAAGCCATGGTACAAACTGCTAAATTTAACATGGTTTGTCAAATCTTAGATGTTTTGTACATCCATTATTACCATACCTCACTGACCCCACCGACCCCATGACCTGTTTGCGACCCCACCTACTTATCACTCCGACCCCATTTTGGGTCGCGACCCCTGGTTTGGGAACCCCTGGTTTAAAGAATAGTGGGGCCACATTTCAAATGTTCGTGGACAAAATTTTTGGCGATCTCGATTTTATGTTTAACTATATTGACGATGCTATTATTTACTCGCAATCTAAGGAACAGCACGTAGAGCATTTGTTGGCTGTGTTTGAGCGCGTTTTGGAGTTTGGCCTAATTTTAAATAAGGAAAAGTGTATCTTTGGCGTAGAGACCCTAGATTTTTTGGGTCACATAGTATCTAAGGACGGTTTAACTCTGCCTAAGTCTAAAGCTGAAGCGTTGTCTGAGTTCCCCAGGCCGCTAGATGTCCGTGGTTTGCGCCGGTTCCTGGGCGGTATAAATTTTTATCATAGGTTCATTGACGACTGCGCAACTGTTCTAGCGCCATTAAATGCTCTTGTATCGCCCAAGTCAAGTAAGTCTGCACCGGTCGTTTGGACTAAGGAAGCCATTAAGGCATTTCATGATGTTAAGCGATTAATTGCCAGTAAGATAATATTGTCTTTTTCTGTCGCTGGTGCTGAGACTAGACTTGTGACGGATGCAAGTTTGGTAGCAGTCGCCGGTGTTTTGGAACAAAGACTAAACGTTGGCTGGGCTCCCTTAGCTTATTTTTCTAAGACACTTAACGCTGCAGAACGCAAGTACAGTGCATTTGATTTAGAGTTATTGGCTGTATTTAAGTCTATTAAACATTTTTAAATATTATCTGGCGTTCGAGACGCGTTTTGAAACAGCTTCCCCGCGACAGAGTAGATATTTGAGCTATATAGCAGAGTTTAATTGCCACATGGAGTATGTAAAAGGCGTAGATAATGTCGTGGCTGATTGCTTGTCCCTTCCACAGGTTAACGCGGTATTTACCATCAACGAGCCTGGTATCGATTTCGTTGAATTTGCGGCAGCGCAGGGGTCCGATAGGGACATTCAGGATATGGAGTTGTTGTATTCGCCACGTTCGGGTTTACAGATAGAGACACGTTTATTACCCGAGTATGGGATTAATCTGTTAGGAGACATCTCTTCTGGGTCGTTTCGTCCATTAGTTCCTGCCGTGTTTAAACGTAAAGTATTTGACCATTTTCATGGAATTGCTCATCCCGGTATTCGTGGTTCACAGCGATTAATTGGCGAACGTTTCGTGTAGAATGGAATGAATGCTGACATTCGCGATTTTTCCAAAGCATGTTTGCATTGTCAGCAGTCTAAGGTAAATCGTCACACGCATACTAAGATTCAAACTATTTCTGTTCCGTCCCAACGTTTCCACAGTGTCCATATTGATTTGACTGGCCCTTTACCTAACTGTGAGGGGTATAGATATGTGTTATTTATTGATCATTGACCGCTTTACTCGTTTCCCTGTTGCCGTTCCATTAATGGACATGTCTGCAGAGAGTGTTATTCATGCATTTTGCTTACATTGGGTCGCCTGCTTTGGCGCGCCGGCTCAAATTGTTTCAGATAGAGGGAGCCAATTTACATCACGTTTATGGTCGGACTTAGCTCGTTTTCTTGGTACTAAGTTAATCTTTATAACAGCTTTTCATCCACAATCAGATGGAATTGCGGAGAGGTTTTTCCGCACTTTTAAGGCATCTTTAATGTCAAGGTCGAGTGAATCTGGCTGGTTAAATGATTTACTATGGGTCATGTTAGGTTTGAGAGCCGCTTTTAAGCAGGATCTTGGCTGCTCCTGCGCTGAGTTAGCTTTCGGCATGTCGCTACGATTGCCTGGTCAGTTTTTTGAAACTCCGGATTTTACTGTAGACCATGGTACCTACTTGCATGAACTGCGCAATCGAATGGAGAATTTGCGTCCGACCTTGCCTCGACCACCTCACAATACTTCTTCCTATGTTGACCCTCAGCTGTGGACCTGTTCGCATGTCTTTGTGCACGTTGACGCAGTCAAAATGTCCTTACAGCGTCCTTATACCGGTCCTTTTCGCGTGGTAGATCGTTCGGACAAATATTTCACCATAAATTTCGGAAATCGACAAACTACGGTGAGCCTTAACCGACTTAAGAAGGCTAGTGCGTTGTTTGATATTACGGAAGCTCCGAATGATCAATCTGGTTTAACTCAGGTAAATGGCAAAAATGATATAATGAATATTGCAACTGACGTGGGAGTTCCCTTTATTGATGATGTTGTGGAAGAGGGAGAGGTATCCACATCGCCACCTGAAATTTATGCGAGTGTTCCTTTCCCTGATAACATAATGAGCGAATTAGAGTTGTCCACATCACCACCTATTCGTCAGAGTCGTATTGGTCGTAAAATCCGCAAGCCAGTCTACCTGTCTAATTACGAAACCGACTAAGTGGAGTATTCGGTTTTGTTTTTTTCTTTCATTCAGTTACCAAAGTAAAACCTATAGTCCCTTTATGGTCCTTATAACTTTTTAATTATTTTCTGCCTTTCTAATTTTGGGGGTGCGTTCTGGACGGTTATGTTTCTGCGTGGCTGTTGTCCAATCTTGGTCGGCGTGATTGGTGGTCACGCGCGGAGGCGTCGAAACGCTCAGAGACGAGACATTGCTGATTATGTGTGGACTGATCAGGCTTACTCTTAAACATTTAATATACCCACAATTTCAAACCATATATACTTTCACCCCTCATACAATCCCAAACGATTTGATTTGTGCCTAGAGTAGAAAAACAACCCTTGTTTCCAGTTTTTCCAGATTCACTGGACCGATGTCCTGCAAAGCTACAAGTTGGATCCTCGCATCATCGTCTCGTTTTTATTCGTCGCGAATTTCCTACAACCGATTTCCTATACCTCATATTGGACAAATGGTTTACAAATTTAAAAAAAACTCCGAGGAAGGGAAGTGTTGTAGCAATTTCGCCATTATGTATTATATTATTTGCTTTTGGGACGCATTATACAGATTTGTTTTACTGTTTTAACATACAGCCTGTAATCCGGCTTAGGAAACTTCTGTTTCCTGACTTATTCTTTTCTCACGAACCACGTGTTGTGCCGCCTTTTTTTGTACACGTATCTGCTTGTTCTGAAACGTGGTGTTAACGAATGAGTCTAAAAATGTGGTCTAACGAAACGACACCCTAAAATACCGTTCTAATGATATGGCGGTCTAAGATTCGAATAAATAAACCAGAGAATAAGAACAACGTGTAACGGTACGGCAGTCTATCATATTCAACCAATGAAAGTCTTAAGAATTTTGTGTAACGAACCAACGAGCGAAATTGAACTATTCGAACTGTTTGTACTTTACTGTGTCAGCTTATTAATAAACAAGAATAAAAGCCCCTTCCGTGAGTTGTCGGATTGCGAGAGTCAAATAACTGAATACGGTCAGCCAGAGAATCGTCTGACCAGATCAAGTGTCGAGCAACAGGCACAATTAACAAACATATTTTGGCGACACGCTACAATTCCTTTAACTAAAATACAAGTAACTGTTAAATTATCCTAAACAATAAAATATTAAAAATTAAAAAAAACTAGATAGTGTCAACCACGTGTTTAACCACCACTATTTGTAAAACACATTTTGTATGCTATATATTCATGCGAGCAGGGTCCCTTACCACAATTTGTATTTTATACACCGAGTATGTAGTTTGTTTCTGCAAGCATAAACGCATGGGTCCCTGAAGTAACAATCCGATCTTGTTATCCATGTTTATTACACAATATATGTTATTGTCAGATATGTGCACGTCAGATCCTTATATATATCAATGACCTGCCAAATTGCCTAACCCACAGTAAAGCCATTATGTTTGCAGATGACACCACCATTTTTACCCCTGGCCGCAACCAAACATAACCTGTAATAATGCCAATGCGGATCTAGACAGATTATACACATGGCTTTCCAGCAACAAACTGGTTCTTAATGCTGATAAAACAAAATACATGTACTTTTCTAACTCCACCAAATCTACTTTGTTACCACCACCTCTCATTTCAATAAATAACTATAAAATTGAACAAGTCAACAGCTTTAAATTCCTTGGTCTAACTTTAAATGACAACCTTTCCTGGAAACCACACATGCAAATACTCCTTAAGAAACTTAACACTAGTTTACTCATGGAACGTAAAATAAAACCCCTTGTTGACCAACCCTCTCTTCTTACAATATACCACTCACTTATACTATCCCACCTTCAATATTGCATATCCACCTGGTGTTATGGTAATAACCAAATGCTAACTAAATTACAGCGGGTGTGCAATAAGTTCATTTGCCTAATATTTAACCTTGGTAAACGCGAAAATACAGTTTCTATAAGGAGACAACATGAACTTTTAACAATTTATGACATGCACAAATTAGAAATATCATCCATAATGCACAAATGCCATACCAATACACTTCCCCCTGCCCTCCATAATTGCATACCGAACAAACCTAAAACAACTATGAAAACAAGAAGCAATACATAGGCCAAAAGTTTTGGCAACACCAAAGTTGTCAAACAACACCTCTTGGAAGACCCTCCTCTTCCCTGATTTCCATTAATATAATATTATTATTATTTTATTGTTTTTTTTTGTTTTTTTAAATAAATCCACATTGTCATTTTAAAATTTCATTAAATTCTTGCCCTAATAACTCAAATTAACTGCTTTACCTTATCTATCCTTTTGCATATATTTTACACATGCATTCATTTTCTTTGACTTGTTTTCACATTTCCCTAATAAAATCACATGCATGATTAGTTTCCAGATTTTGTTCTTTTTAGATTATAATCATCAAATTAAATCACAGTCTTGACTTTCTTTGCATGTTAACAATATTGATTTGCCTACACAAACACAAGTTTTATTTATTATGATGTTTTTTACAGTATTCTCTGTTACTTGGTAAGCCGTTGGCACATTTGGTTTTGTTTTTCTGTGAAATAGTTTTTGCCGGCCCTAACAGAGCTCTGTATTTTAAAGCTTATCACTTCAGTAGTTTTACTTGTTTTTGGCTTATAAAATATCTTTCACCATCTGTCTGCACACCACACCCTGTCCCCTGATCTCTTTTTATTTCTATCTACTTTTCTATTTCTTTAATGTCTTGAAGCATTTTTACAACTATACTGCCAAGACATTATTGTTTCAGATACCTGGACACCAAAATTTCATCTACAAGGAGAAGGTCGTCCGCTTTTTCATGCGTGGCTTCTTTCTCCTCAAATTTACTGTTCGAGAGTTGGCGGTGTGATCCTAGAGACCTAGATGAAGATGGCATTCAGTAATAAACTAACACGTCACAACCAATTTTTATTAATATAATCGGATGCTTGCTGCAACCTTTTGTATTTTTTTATTTTCTCGCAACCCGTTTTTGGCTTGCTATTTATTTATCTATTATTATTTATTATGTATTTACTTTAACATTTTGTTTGTTTTGTTCTTTTGTTTTGTTATTTATGGTGCACTTATGTAGTGCTCTTTTTTCACACTCCTAAGTAAGTAATAAATCAAATGCATTAATGTTATGCAATTTGTGTGTTATAATAACAATATTTAATGCAAATATGCCCCGGTTAGTGTGCTTCAAACTAATAGTGTTATCTGACATTAGTGAAATTTTTATTTTAGGGTTTTTTTCTTTTTCTACTATGGTCCACGCTTTCGGGCCACACCTTCTCCTAAAGCCGGCTCCCCCACTGTACTGGTCGCGCTTTACCGCACACTCTTCTTCAGGGCTCTAAATCGTTTAGTCTTAATTAAATTTGGATCACTCAATATTGTTCTTTCACCTAGGTTTGGCGGCCGCGTCCGCTATATTCATTAATTTATATCACTTAGGGTAAATCCCTTAAAATAAATCAGTGACTAATGCACGTACATTTCACCAAGAAAAAAATACTGTTTTGGTTTTTAACGGCTCAGGTAAATTCCCGTGGATTTATTACCCAAAATATTGATTTCTGCATATCTAAACCATGTTGTATAACAAATGCCTAAGTTTCATTGCAATTCCATTATTCCTTCTGGTAGATGTCGGGGCGACATGCCATGCCGGTCAAGCGTTTGCTGAAAAAAAAGGAAAAAAGCGGACAAAAACAATATGTGTCCCAATTTGTCAAATGGAACTCCTAATTAAGTATTAGCAGTGTTTAACTAATCGCTGCAAATATTTGTGTACCAGTGTCGTGCTATTTGGGTGGACCAGGCATTGCTTATTAAGCCGTCCGATATGGGTATATATGTATAATGGAAAGTTGATATATACTTTGGTATAAATTTTAACATTAGCAATTAAATGACTTTGAATGTTTGCAACATAATTTCTTTGCACAGGACATGCACTTAAAATTTACTAAACGTTTCTCTTACTGCGCAACACAAAAACTAATATTTTATATGGCATTGAAGACTAAAACTCTCTCTTTTCGGATCGCGGTTAAGTTCAAAATCGTTTGTCAACAAATTTGTCAGACACACGGTTGTTAAATCGTCAACGACCTGTGTTCTTGCTTGTCGTTTAGTGGTCATTCTATATTTCATCCTAATTATTTGTGCAGCCATAAAGAAATGTACATCTAACAGGATATCAACCGCTTCAATTCATTGTGATCTTTGAAAACCTGTGAATATCACGTATTAATAACGGTATGCCATGCAACTTTGAGTCACATGGAAAAAAGTTTTAAAGCTTTATAATAAATAAAAATCATTAATGAAAAAAACAAATCTTAAATGGGCTAGTGAATAGACAATCAGAAACAATGACATAAAAAACAGCAATTAGGCAAATAGCATTTAGTCACATTGAAAAGTCACTGCAACAAAACCACACTAAAGGACCCATAATACAGCATTTTGATCCAATGCGCATTTCAGGAATAATTTAAAAGTATTGAAAATAAAAAAATGCAAACAATTTTTTAACGTGTACATTAATTTATATATCTTATTTCAATACATAATGTTCAAATATTAATATAGATCTTTAAGCAAATGTCAGTAAAATTATGTTAAAACGTAAAAACTAAGTGGAAAATTTATTCATACCCCAAAGATGGAAACATGTAAACTTTAATCAAACCTTTACACGCCTTAATAAATTTCTAAATTAGTATAATATTTTACAAATAACCCTATAGTTTAAAAAAAAACAGTTTTACCCGTATATAACCAGACTAAAGGAACCAACAACATCAAGTTTAAAAGTAATACAGTTAAATTTTGTATAATAAAACTAATAATGACAACATATTACTCTAATTATTATTTATGCCTCTTAATCTAACAGCGGTATTGCCTTAAAAAAACAATTACCAGGATGCCATATTTATTAAAAATTGTATTGCATAATAAATAAAGCTAAAATCTCATGTTTAAACATGGGTCAAAAACCTAAAAAAACATAAAGCAGTTAAAACGCACATATTATCAATGAAACGGTGGTTGCTTGATTTAAGTATATTTATTTTATTTACAATTAACAGAAAACAATAGCAAGTAAATCTGGCCTTTCAAACCAAAGTTGACTCTTTCAGCACACTGGCTTGAAAACGTACCTCTAATTCCTAGTGCACGTTTGTCTTCTGATCATGGTGAGTCTGCGACTAACAAACAGTGGGAAATTCTTATGCTCGTTGTGTAGGCTTTGTAGCACGATCGATGAGTCCGACCAAAATATGAAAGGACGTAATTGCAGGTCTAGTTCGCGGGAGATTTTTATTAATTTCCGATTCCTCGCCTGACGGCGCCAAGTACGATTTCTCCATAAGAAAGGTACACTTGGGACTGCTACCAAATTTGGCAGTGCGCATATAACACATGGTCCCATAAGAAACCTTCAAAGCATCAACGAAATAGTGAATTTGATGCTGCTGAAGGTCGTTAGAATGCTCCAAACCCTTGCTTCGCGGTACTAGACAGAGCGCAGACTTGGCAAACTGTCCAAACAACTTTCCACCTTGTCTGATTACTTTCTGGCATAACGAAATTTACTATTTCGGCGATATTCGAAAGTCACTTGGCCATCTTTAGACAGGAGAATGCCAACATCGACACTTGGAACAGACACCAAGCAGTCGTCAACATTAATGTTTCGTTCCACGATGTTGGTTATATAGGGTTGTACTGACCTCAGAAGTCTATGGCAGCCTGACCAAGAAAATCGCAAGATTTCCCGATAACGAGGATCTACATTACCCTGATGAAAAATAGTTTCTATGTCGGCAGTTATTGCTAATACATTTTTTTGAATACGTGTCAAAACTACAAAACGTGTCAAAAGACCACACATTAGCACTTTAAAGATGTACCTTTATATTGGGCTGCTCAATCGAATACGAAAATCTAGTTTAAAATATTTAAATATAATATTTTAATATTGGTTATAAAAGTAAAAAAAAACAAATACTAAAAATGTGACAAAACTTCATATTATTAAACATACACCACGCATAGAGACGACAATTACAGAGAAAATGTAAAATTCCAAGCGTCCAATACAAAATTTAAAATATAGCAAAAATTTAAAAAGTGTTTAGTAACCAGTGATATAGCTTATAAGTGACCAATCATAGAGCGAAATCAATATCTAAGACTAATCAAAATACATATACTAAGAAAATTAAGCGTTTACAAATTATTATTTGAGTGTTAAATGCTAATTTTCATACCACTAAGTTTCCAAAATATTTATTTTTTGTTAACCTGTTATGCTTCCGACACACCCATGCATTATTCAATTACTTCATAGCAAAATTGCATTGTATTCACAAGCAGTGCGTGCGTCGCGCCAGCGTAGTGTTAGTGTTAGTGTTAGTGTTAGTGTTAGTGTTAGTGTTAGTGTTAGTGTTAGTGTTAGTGTTAGTGTTAGTGTTAGTGTTAGTGTTAGTGTTAGTGTTAGTGTTAGTGTTAGTGTTAGTGTTAGTGTTAGTGTTAGTGTTAGTGTTAGTGTTAGTGTTAGTGTTAGTGTTAGTGTTAGTGTTAGTGTTAGTGTTCGTGCTAC
>CH000765.1:473273-483955 GCA_000149265.1 Ciona savignyi | reverse complement strand
AGAAATCATAACTTCACATAGAAATCATAATCTCACATAGAAATTATAACTTCACATAGAAATCATAACCTCACATAGAAATTATAACTTCACATAGAAATCATAACTTCACATAGAAATCATAACTTCACATAGAAATCATAACCACACATAGAAATCATACCCTCACATAGAAATCATAACTTCACATAGAAATCATAACCACACATAGAAATCATAACTTCACATAGAAATCATAACTTCACATAGAAATCATAACCTCAAATAGAAATCATAACCTCACATAGAAATCATAACCTCACATAGAAATCATAACCTCAAAAAGAAATCATAACTTCACATAGAAATCATAACTTCACATAGAAATCATAACTTCACATAGAAATCATAACTTCACATAGAAATCATAACTTCACATAGAAATCATAACCTCACATAGAAATCATAACTTCACATAGAAATCATACATTCACATAAAAATCATAACTTCACATAGAAATTATAACTTCACATAGAAATCATAACTTAAAATAGAAATCATAACTTCACATAGAAATCATAACCTCAAATAGAAATCATAACCTCACATAGAAATCATAACCTCACATAGAAATCATAACCTCAAAAAGAAATCATAACTTCACATAGAAATCATAACTTCACATAGAAATCATAACTTCACATAGAAATCATAACTTCACATAGAAATCATAACCTCACATAGAAATCATAACTTCACATAGAAATCATACATTTACATAAAAATCATAACTTCACATAGAAATTATAACTTCACATAGAAATCATAACTTCAAATAGAAATCATAACTTCACATAGAAATCATAACCTCAAATAGAAATCATAACCTCACATAGAAATCATAACCTCACATAGAAATCATAACCTCAAAAAGAAATCATAACTTCACATAGAAATCATAACTTCACATAGAAATCATAACTTCACATAGAAATCATAACTTCACATAGAAATCATAACCTCACATAGAAATCATAACCTCACATAGAAATCATAACCTCACATAGAAATCATAACCTCACATAGAAGAATCGTCAGATCATCTCGCGCCCACTGTCGGGTTACCGCAGCTATTGCAGTGTGTTGTATATGATTCACACGTTCCTTTAATTTGGTAGAACCCATTAATCCGCTGGGTTTAGGCAATGTCCGTTAAGTGCCTTGCCCAAGGACACAACTGACCAGCAATCGACGAGTTTGGCACCTGCAACCTTTCGTTTGAAAGGCTTCGCACTAAACCGCTAGACTAACCGGCTGGACGAAATCATAACTTCACATAGAAATCATAACTTCACATAGAAATCATAACTTCACATAGAAATCATAACTTCACATAGAAATCATAACTTCACATAGAAATCATAACTTCACATAGAAACCATAACTTCACATAGAAATCATAACCTCACATAGAAATCATAACTTCACATAGAAATCATACATTCACATAGAAATCATACATTCACATAGAAATCATACATTCACATAGAAATCATACATTCACATAGAAATCATACATTCACATAGAAATCATAATCTCACATAGAAATCATACATTCACATAGAAATCATAATCTCACATAGAAATAGGATGTATGATTCACACGTTCTTTCAATTTAGTAGAACCCATTAATCCACTGGGTTCAGGCAATGTCCGTTAAGTGCCTTGCCCAAGGACACAACTGACCAGCAATCGACGAGTTTGGAACCAGCAACCTTTCGTTTGAAAGGCTTCGCACTAAACCGCTAGACTAACCGGCTGGACGAAATCATAACTTCACATAGAAATCATAACTTCACATAGAAATCATAACCTCAAATAGAAATCATAACTTCACATAGAAATCATACATTCACATAGAAATCATACATTCACATAGAAATCATACATTCACATAGAAATCATACATTCACATAGAAATCATACATTCACATAGAAATCATAATCTCACATAGAAATCATACATTCACATAGAAATCATAATCTCACATAGAAATAGGATGTATGATTCACACGTTCTTTCAATTTAGTAGAACCCATTAATCCACTGGGTTCAGGCAATGTCCGTTAAGTGCCTTGCCCAAGGACACAACCGACTAGCTAGCGACCAGTTCAGAACCTGCAACCTTTCGTTTGAAAGGCTCCGCACTAAACCGCCAGGCTAACCGGCTGGACGAAATCATAACCTCAAATAAAAATCATACCCTCACATAGAAATCATAACCTCACATAGAAATCATAACTTCACATAGAAATCATAACTTCACATAGAAATCATACATTCCAGACGGTGATGTTCACAGCAACGATGCCGGTGGCGGTTGAACGACTCGCGCGTTCCTACCTACGTCGTCCCGCGGTTGTTTACATCGGCTCCGCTGGAAAACCGATCGAACGCGTCAAACAGATCGTTTATCTCGTCAAAGAGAATGAAAAACGGTTCGATGTTGTTTTGTTGTGCGATGTTTCACTTATATTTTATTGTACTTTTAAAATAAGTCATTTTCCAATGCATATAATTTCTTTTTCTCAATGTTTTATTGAATAAGTTAGCCTGTAGTTTGCTATTAAATTCGTAATAATTTGTTTTTTTTATTTCGCAGAATTCGCAGACATTATTCTGTTGTGTGATGTTTCAATCGTTCTGGTTATTCATTTATGTACTTTTAATTCATTTTAAATTTTGTACTTTTTCTTTGTTAAAAGTTTTCATTTTTCTTTTATTTTGTTGTTCTGTTAAAATAATTTATTTCCCAGGGTTTCATGGCTAATAGATAAACAAAGGAAATAAATACAATGAGGGTTAATTAAAACTGTCGGCTAAGCCCACAGACACAATCGACTAGCTAACGGCCAGTTTCGAAACTGCAACCTTTCGGTTAAAAGGCGACATTTGACCAGACAACCTTAACATAGTTACAATAAAAAATTAAACATATTCAATATATTTCTTTTAATTTGTAATTAAATTCGTAATTTTTTTTTATTCGCAGCAAACGACTTCTGGCGATCCTGGAAAAGGGGATTACCCCTCCTGTTATTGTTTTCGTGAACCAGAAGAAAGGTTGCGACGTTTTGGCTAAATCTTTGGAGAAAATGGGGGTAGGTGGCTGTTGTGGAAATGCGTTAATTTCTATCCCTGTAGTAATACTTTCCAGACAGTTATTCTGTGCCCTGTAATCATGCGTGCACTGTAATCATGCCCGCATGTATGTAATAATCATTTACTTTGGTATGTAACATTCTTTGCGTGCATTTCATGCTATATAACCCGACGTGTTTTGCTTTAATTTCATTCACTACAATGGTATTATATCACATGTATCAACATATTAATTTAGTCGCTATTTTATAAGGAACACAGAACATAATGGGATTAATTTGACTTGTTCATTTAAGTCCCAATGTGGTCGCTAGCCAGTCGGCTATGTCCTTGAGCAAAGCACTTAACAGACATTGCCTGAACCCAGCGGATTAATGGGTTCTACCAAATTAAAGGAACGTGTCTATCATACACAACACAGTGCAATAGCTCCGGTAACCCGACGATGGGCGCGAGGTGATCTGACGATTGCCCGTGTGTTAACCCCCTTGGTTTCCCATTCACGGGGATAAAGATGAATATCCTATCCTACTAAATTGAAGAAATGTCTAAATAACACATAAAACTTACTGCAATAGCTCCGGTAACCCGACTGTGTGTAATCTGACGATTGCCCGTGTGGTAACACTATGACGTTGTCCCATCCACGGGGACATGAATACCCCAACACAAGTCGTGACCACCAAATTCCCCCAGCACAATTCCACCACCTTGCACGGAGGTAAGGGCCAGGAACACAGGGAACTTGCACTCAGTGGGTTGAAGAATGGAAGCAAAGATATCCTGGTGGCAACCGATGTGGCTGGAAGAGGAATTGACATCCAAGACGTCACGCTTATTATTAATTTCGATATGGCGAAGACAATTGAAGGTAAGGTGTTGTGTGTTGAAGCTTGTGCACAACTTAGGAAAGAATTTTCATGTTTTTTTCCTGAAAAAGGGAAAACGGTAAGTGTCGTTATGACACAGGCAATCGTCAAATTACGAAGACTATTTAAGGCATGGTGGGTTGTACTGTGTCTTTAGAGTCCCATGGGAAGTGCTGTGTCCCCATTGAGAATAAACATGAATATCCTACAATGCAACTCTCTATATAAGCCATGATTTGTATTTTTAAATGCGCGGCACAAAAGGGTATAGTGTGTTTTTAGAATCCGTTAGAAAAGTAAAATGACAAAAAATGCCGCACATTTTTTTTATAACAGCCCATGTTATTTGCAGTGAAAATATACATTTCCATATTGTGGCAATGTAGCCATAAAAGTTTATTCTATTTTATACACGAGAAAATCGAAAATGTATAATTTGGGTATTGTCCATATAACCTGGATTCCTTTATACATTGCAGTTATGTGCGGTGTGCTTGGGTTTGATTCTTTGTTTTATTGTGTCTGGAAATAACATCTAGCTCACACAGCTTATAACTTTTTCAGAATGTAATATTTAATGCTCTTTCTGAAATGGACATAGAAAACGTATATAATTAATTAATAATGCTATGTCGTTGTGTTACCGCAGTTTATAAGTGTACCAGTGTAGTTACTTCTAACTTAAAATTAAGCCCAAGCAAGACTCACTCAGCCCATTGTGTAAATGACTTACTTATTTCAATTCAACCCACACCTATATTACAACGCCCAATAACCACATCCACAGATTACACGCATCGCATCGGTCGTACCGGTCGCGCCGGTAAAACAGGAACCGCCATCACATTCCTAACACAGAGCGATTCCAACGTCTTCTATGACTTGAAGCAAGCTTTGATTGACAGCCCAGTTTCGTCCTGCCCTCCTGAGCTCGATCGCCACCCAGAGGCACAACATAAGCCGGGTACCATATTAACGAAGAAAAGGCGGGAAGAAACGATATTTGCGTGATTTTCGTGAAATAATGATTTTCAGAAAATTTCACATGATTTTCACGGTTTTCACAAGGTTTTCATGAGATCAAAAATCCAATCATTCCTATATCTTACTGCTGGATATTTGTATGTGATATCGCGTTTCGTTGAAAACCCAAATAAAATGGCGGCCAATCGTCTAGTAGAATTTGTGTGACATTTACAAAGATTTAATTTCGTATAGTGCATATCGCCTATCCTGGACTACTTGTGCATCGCTTGACGCAACAGTGATTTCTGGGTTTAACCAGTAATGCACCGTGTTTATTAGTTTAATGTTTTATCAAAAGTGACAAACTATATGTGAGTGGCGACTCAATCACTTGGCCCGCCAATCTAAGAATGGGGGAAAACTGGAAGGAGGGAAACTGCTCACTAAAATGAAGATGATTACATTATAGTTAGTTTTAAACATCGGGTTGGAGTTAGGGTTAGTTCCGAGGTCGAGATTAGTGTTTAGGGACGGTTAAAATTAGTTTCCATATTTTTAGTGAGCAGTTTCCCTGCCTTTGGCGTTTTTCTAAGAATAATATAATTTTGGCCATGGTACTGAGGATAGGATATTCATGTTTATCCCCGTGAATGGGGAAACCAAGGGCGTTAATACAAGGTAATTGTCAGATTACCTCGCGCCCATCGTCGGGTTACCGGAGCTATTGCAATGTGTTGTGTACGATTCACACGTTCCTTCAATTAAGTGTATTGCCCAAGGACACAACCAACTAGCTAGCGACCAGTTTTAAATCTGCAGCCCTTCGGCTGAAAGGCGCCGCACTAAACCGCCAGACTTTTCTGACGGACAGTTAAACAGACATTGCCTGAATCCAGTGGAATAATGGGTTCTAGCAAATTGAGGGAATGTCCAAATAGTGCATCACACTGCAATAGCCCCGGTAACGGACAGTGGGCGCAAAGTGATCTAACGATTGCCAGTGTGGTAACCCCCTTGGTTTTCCTATACACGTGGATAAACATAAATATATTTATATGACATTCGTATGGGCGGGTCCACGATAGCCCCGGGACAGGTATTTAGGCCATAGAAGGCCCATTACTCCAGCGCCCCGAGCTATCATGGATCCGGGATATAGCGGTCAAGTCGGCCCGTGTCCTGAAGGAAGCTGACTTAATGCTTGACCGGGATAGATGCCAGATCATCAGATTTAAAATTTTTGGAGTTTTTTTTTAAATCTAATGAACATTAAGTAACTTTTATATAAGCCAGGATGGTTCTAACCCGGCCGGTTAAGTGCGTCGCCTTTCAATCGAAAGGTTGCAGGTGCGAAACTGGTCGCTAGCTAGTCAGTTGTGTTCTTGGGCAAGGCACTTACCGGACATTTCCTGAATCTACCAAATTGAAGGAACGTGTGTATCATACACAACACACTGTAATAGCTCCGGTAACCCGACTGTGGGCGCGAGGTGATCTGACGATTGCCCGTGTGTTAACCTTTGATTTTCCCATTCACGGGGATAAATATAAATATCCTATCCTGTTCCTAAACCATGTTATAAAAGTGTGAATTTACTTGTATTTAAAGCGTGAAACACATGCGAATTGGTGATATTTTCAATAATAATTATTGTGCTAAGGTGTCTGTGAAAGGCAGTGGAAACGCTTTAGTTTTCAATCGGAAAAAAATAGTCGAAAATTTATTGGATTTTTGTAAATAATTACATATTTGACGTTAAATTCCCTTGCAAAGTGAATACTAAGGAATTAAAAGTAGAAAAAATCATTCTTGCACTTTTGACAAAGATAACTTTACGATGTACCAAATTCAGATTTTGTAATTGATTAAAACGAAAGCAAAAAAAGGGGGAAAATCGGTTAATTCATTTAAGTTTTTGTCGTTGTGTTATATTAAATCACGCTGAGCTAAGAAACAGCATGCGACATAGTTTAATACAGCGGTTATGCAGGGGTTAAATATTCTTGGCAATTACAGAAACTGATTTTTACGGACGTAGAAAAGTAAAAAGCAAAGAAAAAATGTGATTAGCGCAAAGTTCGGTAGAAATTGCCTATTATATGCGTGGATAAGAAGTAAAGTTTCGACGATTTGAGCGAAGCAATTTAGTATTACACAGAGCACCGTATGGGAACAAAAAAAACGTTTACAACTGTACCGGGTTTTAAAACACGATTAATTATTAGTGATTAGATGATCAGTAGCAAAACAGGAGAACACTTAATATGAACACGTCATCAAAACTTCATCGCGTTTTAGAGAAAGTTCGCGGTAATATAGGAATGGTTCGTACCACAATGATTGCGGTAGTTTAATACATATGCTGCATGCTCACGCAAAGTAGTTAATTGGGGGATTTCCCATAGTAGTTTGGTCGGATATGTAATGCAGTATATATGTAGAATCATCACAAATTCCCACCGGACTTCCCAGCCGAATACATTGGGTTTTTGAATGTTGAGGTCGCTTTCTTGAATATTGGGTTTTCGCCCTGAAAAAAAGTTCGGATTATAGAAGGATAGGATATTCATGTTTATCCCAGTGAATGGGAAAACCAAGGATGTTAACACACGGGCAATCGTCAGATCACCTCGCGCCCCATGGTTCCAGTTTATCGGAGCTATTGCAGTGTGTTGCGTATGATTCAAACATTCCTTAAGTTCAGTAGAAACCATTATTCTAAAGTTTTAATGACTAATATTTAGTGTATTTTTTTCTGTTTTAACAACAAATAAATAAACGATAGGTGAAGTGTTTTTTATACCACTTTTAAAAACGTATGAATAAAAAAAACGCATAAAAAACAACCAACTTGGAAACGGCAATTTTTGCCATATTTAAATTTCTTGATTATTAGAACAAGTCTTTATGACAATGCAAAACTTTACTTAAGAAAAGTTACTTTTTTGTTTACGTTCAATTTTTTAAATAATTTATTTCATTCATTTTAAACCAGAAAAGACTAGATTTAACTGAAGTTAATTGGCTTGGTTGTAATATGACCGGACTTTTGGACAAACTTCATTGACAAAAACAAACTAAAAAACAACGCTTTAATCTGGGCACAATTCTTACAAAACAATAGTTCGTTTTCTTAAAAAAATTACTCTTAAATTTTTGAGTTCTTAATTTTTTGAATTGTTTAATTTTTAAATTCTTAAATTTTTAATTTCTTAATTTTTTGAATTCTTAGTTTTTTGAATTCTTAAATTTTTAATTTCTTAATTTTTTGAATTCTTAAATTTTTGAATTTTTAATTTTTTTAATTTTTTGAATTCTTAATTTTATTTTATTTTATAACTCACCCCCTGCCATTTAGGATTCTGTGATTCTTTCTGGAAGTTCTTATATTCCCTGGCGTCCTTGATAGAGGTTAGCAGCTTCCATATAAGTAGGATGGCCAGCCCAATTCCCACGATAGCAGCGATAATACCGATGATGATGTAAACTGGGTTCGCGTATGTCTTGCATACTGTGGGAATAATGAACAGCGTTAATTAGTCTGACCAGTTAGTCTGGCGGTTGTGCAAAGCCTGTGCAAAGCCTTTCAACCGAAAGGTTGCAGGTGCGAAACTGGTCGCTAGCTAGTCGGTTGTGTCCTTGGGCAAGGCACTTTTAGAACATTGTCTGAACCCAGCGGATTAATGGGTTCTACCAAATTGAAGGAACGTGTCTATCATATACAACACTGCAATAGCTCCGGTAACCCGACGATGGACGCGAGGTGATCTGACGATTGCCCGTGTGATAACCCCCTTGGTTTTCCCATTCACAGGGATAAACATGAATATCCTATCCTAGACGGATATAGCTTGAATAGGATTTACAAAATTCAGAAATTTGAACAAAAAGGACGGAAAGGCCATATTGTCCTGGCATCACATAGTCAAAATAATATGGACAAAAAGGAGATGTACTATAAATATCACATAGGACCCTTTCCAGCTTTACATTGTAGAAATTAATAAGTTTTTTGTGCTTTAATCTATGCATTTGTTTATTCTTTAATTAGAATTATTAAAGAAGGGAAACTGCACAATAAAACTATGGAAACTAATCTAACACTACCCCAAACACTAATTTCAACTTCAGAAGTTAACCCTAACTCTAACCCCATGTTTAAAACTCTAATGTCATAATATTCATTTTAGTGACCAGTTTCCCTCCTTCCTGCTTTCCTTCCTTTTAGTTTTCCCCAAAGTTGTCAAAAGGATAGGATAGGATATTCATCTTTATCTCCGTGAATGGGAAAACCAAGGGGGTTAACACATGGACAATCGTCAGATCACCTCGCGCCCACCGTCGGGTTACTGGAGCTATTGCAGTGTGTTGTGTATGATTCACATGTTCCTTTAATTTGGTAGAACCCATTAATCCGCTGGGTTCAGACGTGGTGCCTTGCCCAAGGACACAACCGACTAGCTAGCGACCAGTTTCGCACCTGCAACCTTTCGATTGAAAGGCGACGCACTTAACCGCCAGACTAACGGGCCGGACAACAAAGTCGTCCCACTGACGACAAAGTAGAATTAAACGATACTTAGGGATAGAAAAAAAAAATTCTCACTAAAAGTATGAAAACTAATTTTAACCTCTAATCTTTATTTTAGTGTCCAGTTTCTCCTACTTTCCCCCAAATAATTCCATGAAATACCTTTATCAGGCTCCACTTCTACCATAATAATTCCATCAATTTCCTCAAAGTTAGCTTGGTAAGTACAATCGTCGGATAGATCAGTGAATCGACATTCCTGACTGTACCCGCTGTATTGGTAATCTTCAGTCATCTGTTTATAAGGTTTGAGATTTTATTAAAAGTCGGATTTAAGGTACAAAATTTTAGATACCAACATAAAAAACAGATGTAACTTTATTTTGAAAATTTAAGATTCAATAAAATAACTAATTAATTTTTTTAAAGAATATAATTAAAAAAACAGATGGAGTTTATTTAAAAAAAAAAAAATTCATTTAAAAAACAGATTTAGGTTATTTTGAAAAAAATTAAAATTACATTAAAAACAGATTTAAGTTTATTTTGAAAAAAAATAAAATTACATTTAAAAATCAGATAATAGTATGTTTATTTGAAAAAAAATTTTTTTTTTAATTTAGCCCTGTATATGTCATATAACATGTATATAAACATCACACACAACTTACAACAGTTGCATTTTAAGTTTATTTTAAAAAAATTAACAATTCATTTAAAAAAATCAGATAACACTTATGAAAACAGATAAAAAAAGCTTATTTAAAAACAATATACAACCCAGTTGTAACCAAAATAGTCCAATTTCAAAATTAAATAGGTGATGTGACGATTACTTGTGTGTTAAGGCCGCCTTTTCCTATTCACGGAGATAAACAAAAGTATTCTATGTATATAAACACCAAATCCAAAATGTATATAAACATCCAACCCCACTTACCACAGTCACATTATACCCCATGCACTGCGTCTTGCACTCAGTATCATTGTAGTTGCCCGTGTGCCACGCGGTTACATTGAATTACAATCTCCAAGAATGGTCCCAAAACCACCAGCCGGGTTGGGTTTCGCAATTATTTGACCGCGGAAACTATTGGGGGGAAATTCGGAATAATTAGGGAAAAACAAATTTTTTTTAAATCTTAAAAAAATTAAGGGGAAAAAAATTTT
>CH000765.1:421524-444247 GCA_000149265.1 Ciona savignyi | reverse complement strand
TGGCTAAAAAAGTTAACCGATTTTTCTTTGATCTGTTAACCGTATTTGCACA
This sequence comes from Ciona savignyi, assembly GCA_000149265.1. Lineage (NCBI taxonomy): Eukaryota > Metazoa > Chordata > Ascidiacea > Phlebobranchia > Cionidae > Ciona > Ciona savignyi. The sequence goes on along the minus strand of CH000765.1, from coordinate 444,195 downwards.
GATCTAGTTCGATTAAAATAGTTCGAACCACCGGTAAGAATAATCAAAATCGCGTTAAATACACGTGATCTTGGATTCGCGCCAATTTCCTTATCTGTAATCAGCGCGATAAGACAAAGGGCAACGCCGCCACGATCTGCGGTTTGTTTACTTGTGAATTTGTTTCAACGCAGGACGAATGAACCGTTTAGTTTAAACTTTAAAGTCTCTGAAGTAAAGTTTAAAATTTCATTATTTTTGTCTACCATCAGAATGCATCCAAAAACACGATGATTTTTGGCTGTTTTTAAAATAACGATGACGTCATAAAAATTACGAAAATTACGGAATTACGTAACTGAGCTGGCGTAATTCCGTAATACAACTTTGATCAATTACGCCCAGCTCTAACTTATAGCATACTGTATATCATTTCATAACACTGTAATTATACAACATATTGCCTACATAGTGCAATTACATGTGGCTATAAATCTCAATAGCTGTATGTATAGGGAAACCATATCAAAACCTTAATTGCTACGCTTTTAGGATAAGGTAGGATATTCATGTTAATCCCCGACGCGAGGTAATTTGACGATTGCCCTTGTGTACAATTGTGTAACGGGTGTGTAACAATCGTGTGTCCGATTGCCCGTGTAATCTGACGATTGCCCATGTAACCCCCTTGGTTTTCCCATTCACGGGGATAAACATGAATATCCCATCCTATAGCACAACAAACTTACTTGTTTGAGCCCAAGCAAGTGACAGTCGATACCATGTCCTGTGATCGCTGCGATTGTGAAATCGGTCTGAGCTTTCACAGCACGGCGCAGTAGTAACATCTTTTTTGCATCCTGCTCAAAAATTATCAAATTACGAATGTAAAATAAACTAATCGCATATTTTTATTTTTTTATGTTTATATGTCTGGTGGTCATATTTGAATATGGGAAATACATCTAATGGATGTCAACTAAAATCCAGTGGTGTTTGTTAACCTTGGGAAAGGCTCTTTTCAGACAACTATTGTTGGTTAATGGGTTATATAAAATACCGGGAATGTCTTAATCATACAACAGACTGAAATTGCTCCTGTAATTCGACAGTGGGCACGAGGTGATCTGACAATTGTCTGTAATAACGTCTATCATGTTTTTCCATTCAAAAAATTAACATTAATATTCTATCATAATAATATTTTGAACTAAAACATATGACCCACACTCAACAAATTTAGGAAAAGAGTTCTTACGATTTTAATATTTCCACTTTCGTCTGGTTCAGTGAGTCCTTTAGCGAGATCAAGCGCTTGTACGGTGGCCGCCCTTATGTTGTCCACTCTTCCCTCCCTGAATCTGCGAGTTGATGCGCTTTCGTACGTCGATACAAGTCGTTTGTACAACCTGGGTGATAATTTGTTATGAGCGTTCCTCGATTATCTCTTGAATATGTAAAAGAAACAAACATAGATAATATTCCGGACAGGTTAGTCTGGCGGTTTAATACGACACCTTTTAACCGAAAAGTTGCAGGTTCGAAACTGGCTAGCTAGTCGATGGTGTCCTTGGGCAAGGCACTTTACAGACATTGATGGGTTCTACTAAATTGAAGGAACTTGTGAATTTGCGCCCATCGTCGGGTTACTGGAGCTATTGCAATATGTTGTATATGATTCACACGTTGTAATCAAGGCTTACTTGTAGTAAGTTATCTGCAGGGCCACTTGCACATATGCATCCGGACTCATATTTTGGCGTTTAATGAAATCCTTTCCATAATCTGAGAAGCGTAGAATTTCCAGATCCAAAATGCTTGCCATGTGTTCGTTCTTGGATTTCGCCACATCTATATACCTTGTGGAGGATAATGAGACAAATATTACAAATAATAAAGGTATGGATATGATATTCATGTTTATCCCCGCAAATGGGAAAACCAAGGGGTTTAACACACAGGCAATCGTCATATCACCTCGCGCTTATCATCGGGTTACTGGAGCTATTGCAGTGCGTTGTGTATGATTCACACGTTTCTTCAATTCAGTATAACCCATTAATCCACTGGGTTCAGGCCATGTCCGTAAAGTGCCTTGCCCAAGGACACAACCGACTAGCTAGCGACCAGTTTTGCACCTGCAACCTTTCGATTGAAAGGCGACGCACTTAACCGCCAGGCTAACCCGCCGGACAGTAATTTGTTTCTGCTATCATAAACTAATACTTATACAAATCAATATACCTTTGTAAGGAATGAAAATTCATTAATGAAAAACACTAAAAGTGGGAAAAGTGGTTGTTTAGTTTACCTTTTGCTTCTTTATTACATTAAAAAAAATGACACAATTATTTTAGGTCAAAAAGGATAAACATCAGTGGTAAATAAGAAGTTGACATTTTTTATGATTTTATCCAAATTATCAAAAAAATCATCATTAAATGAACACTTGGGGCTTACTGCAAAACTGATGAGTCTAAATTCCACTGGAGGCGCCGAGGAGCATCAAGATCAGTTGTAGAATTTGATCGATAGAATCCGTTCTCTTCTTGTAAGGAACTAAAAATGGAATCTATTGCAGTGTGTTGTGTAGGATTTGGAAGTTCCCTTAATTTGGTAGAACCCATTAATCTGCTGGGATAGGATAGGATATTCATGTTTATCCCCGTGAATGGTAAAATCAAGGGGGTTAACACACGGGCAATCGTCAGATCACCTCGCGCCCATCGTAGGGTTACCGGAGCTATTGCAGTGTGTTGTATATGATAGACACGTTCCTTCAATTTGTTAGAATCCATTAATCCGCTGGGTTCAGGCAATGTCCGTTAAGTGCTTTCCCCAATGAACATACTAACCTACCAAGCTATAAGTTTAATCCAAATTCAATGTATCTATAATGCAAATAAATGTATCCAATATGCAAGAGACATTCCTTTAATTTGGTGTAACCCATTAAACCACTGGGTTCACGCAATACCCGTTAAATGCCTTGCCCAAGGACACAACCGACTAGCCAGCGACTAGTTTCGCACCTGCAACCTTTCGGCTGAAAGGCGACGCACAAATCCATCAAGCTATTCAATCAGAAAATAACGAGCTATCATCCTCAGAGCACCTCGCTGTTCCATGCAAACTAAACTTATTGAAAATAAATTAATAAACAAGAATAAACAAGACTGAACTTCAGTAAACAACCCCATCAGCCACTTACATGTATTTCAACAAATGCTCAATCAAAGCAGTAACAGCAATTCCCTCTGACGCGGAATGCTCATAGGAAAGACCAGTTGTCCCGTCCGGACTAATTATCAATTGGATCGTTTTGTCATACCACCTATGAACAATAATTGTTGGCGATTTAATAATTATATTTTACCGGGTTTTGTAATTGGAATTCCTCTAGCTTTTAAAATTTATTTTCACCTCAGTATTTTTTGGGGTTGTTTCTTACATTTTATGTTAAAACTAATGTTTAATTTTATAATTTGTCCCCTTGTATGGGAAAACGAAAGGGGTGTTATATTTTAGTAATCCACCAAACTAATCGGTCAAATCAACTAATATTAAATGCGATACATTTGATTTGACTAAAAAAACTTCAGCAACAAATTCATCTATTGCTGAACATGTTCCTTCAATTTGGTAGATCTCATTAATCCACCGGGTTCAGGCAAATTTTGTTAAATGCCTTGCCTAGACACAATTGACTTGCTAGGGACCAGTTTTGAACAAGTAACCTTTTGACTGAAAGCAACGCACTAACCCACCAAGTTGTTCAATCAAACAACTTAATATTTGCTGAACTTACAACCATTCAATTTGAATGAACCATAATAAATAATGAACCATAATAAATTTGCATGAACCATAATAAATAATGAACCATAATAAATTTGCATGAACCATAATAAATAATGAACCATAATAAATTTGCATGAACCATAATAAATAATGAACCATAATAAATTTGCATGAACCATAATAAATAATGAACCATAATAAATTTGCATGAACCATAATAAATTTGCATGAACCATAATAAATAATGAACAATAATAAATTTGTATGAACCAAATAAACAACTACCGATTGCTGCTGTTGGCTTCAGGTCCACTGCCGTAGAGCATCTGGTGCGCCATTGTTACATCACTATCAGATCCGCATGATCGATCAAGCGCGAGAATGAAGATACACCGTTCAATAGCGTCCAACGACGCTCGGTTGACTGGGTCTGTGGGTTCAATACGGAGATGAAATATTTATAGTTTAACTACTATTTAATTGTATTGTGAAGTAATATTATGTCATGTCCCTTTTCTTAGTTCTCCTGTGTTTTAGTAATCATCGTTTTCGCCTTCATTCCTAGTTAATTAACGCTATTTAGGTCCTTGTGTTTTGCCCTTGCTTTGCCAGTTACCATTATGTTGTGCTTTGTTTGTGTTAAAACTAGGTTTTCTATTATTGCAGAAATAGCTTGCTTATTAACGTTAAAAAAAGCTAAGTTAATCGACTTCTGTTGTCTCTTACTTAGCGTCTCAGTTTATAATGTATATGTGGTGTGAAAGTTGAAATAAGGTCATAAATTTTATGGTCTTAAAAGTAAAAATATATTTGGCATATGATAGTAATACAGTAAAAATATAATTGCTATATGAGAATGGTACGGTTATAAAAAAAAGTGGTAAAATATTGGTCCGACTATTTCCGACCCTGGTTAAACGTTCCACACACCTGACATCATGGTTTCCCGTGCGTCGGCCCAATCATTGCGTTTCATCGATGTAAGTACGCCCACCCCTGGTGCTTGCTTCGATACGTCGTGTGAGAACTCCATTATCCGCTGGAACTGCTTCACAAAGTCCGCCTCGCTTAGCCGGTAGTTACCGTTTGAAACCGGTACAACAAAAAACTGGAAAAATAAATGTTTAGTTTATTTATTTTTTGCACCAATATTAAAAGAAGTAAACTAATCAAATCAAGACACGGAGCTATTGCAGTGTGTTGTGTATGATTCACATGTTCTTTCAATTTGTTAAAACCCATTTATCCACTGAAGTCAGGCAATGTCCGTTAATTGCTTTGCCCAAGGACACAACCGAACATTTTCGAACCTGCAACCTTTCTATTAAAAGGCGTCGCACTAAACCACCAGACTAACCGGTCGAACAAAATTTGTTACTTACTTTTTGACTTTATACCAGAAACTTTATAAAAATTAGTTTCTACAAAATATCAACGAACATCCTTCACCTGATTATTGCAGGCCACAACCACATGGTCTGGTTCATCAGTCTGACCACATTTCACCGAAACAAGTTTATCACGTGTGTAACCCGGCAGTCGATATGAATTGAGGAGTCTGTAGTATTGCTCCATGCACATTGGTTGTCCAGCCAGCTGCCCTCGTGCAATGTCAATGGGAAGGGCACGACTGTTGGAAGTTATGATTAATACATATTCTGATATATTCAAATATTCTGATATATTCAAATATTCTGATATATTCAAATATTCTGATATATTCAAATATTCTGATATATTCAAATATTCTGATATATTCAAATATTCTGATATGATCAAATATTTGGAAGTTAAATAATTGGAAGTTATGATTAATAAATATTCTAATATATTCCTAAACTTACAAGTTTGGGTTTTGAAAAGCGATCTTGCTTTTTAGATGTATACAAAGAAATATAATAAAAAATATCCTCGTATCTAAATTAAAATCACCCAACAGTCAAATTTACAAGCCTGATATATTAGAAGTGATATATAGTTAAAAACCTTATGTTTAGACTTGACTGGGTTAAGAAAGACTTATACTTACAAGTCTACTATATTGGAAGCGATCATTTTTGAACTATTCTTGTGTTAAAACTTGGCCGGGTTAAAATCATATTTGTATATACAAGCCTGGTATTTTGGAACCGATACATTGTAAAACTGTAAAATCTACGTACGCATCCAATATAACTTTGAAGTCCAGGATACCAGAAGTCAACTTGGCAGCATATCTAGGAATGTAAGAAAAATATTTATAAATTATTTGACATTTTCTATTTCACATAATTTGACTGTGTATTTTTATACAAGGTTTACATGACACCAAGTATGAAAAGTACGGCAGCTGCCCTATGTTATGTAGATAGATATGTTAGCTGATGGACACAATAGATTTAGGATAGAATAATATGTTTGTTTAGGATTTTAATAAAACAGTAATAAAAAGGAGATTTTGTGCACACTTGAAGTGTGCACTCTTCGACGTTTGCACACTGCACACTTAAATATTTGATGCATGCACACTCGAGATCTCGGCGAAAAGTGACGTACTTTCCATACGGGGCTGTCACCCTGGAAATGGACGCCTAAGTGCATTTGATAAAACTAACTTAATCTCAATACAACTCAACATGTTACAACTTGTCTTATAGTGCGCTGGTTTGTTTATTTTCGTTGCGAGCCAGTGTTTAGTATGTAACCATTTGTCTAAATTTTGGGTCGGAACGAAAATCTAACGAATCGTGATTTTGTCGGCCGGGCCGAATTACGTACGTTTCGTTCGGCCAATCAGCATTCTTTGAAAAAAAACCTGACACATAAAAAATAAAAGCCGACATTTCACAAATATTGTTATGTGAATTATAAGCTTGGTATATTTGACAGAATAAAATCTAATGGTTCTTGTCCATATTTAAATGAGGTTTCCGGGGATTTCCCTGTCGTCTGCAAAATCTTTTAGCAATGTTCACAACGATTGATGTTATTTAATTTAGTACTGTATTTTTATATAAAAACAATCAAAATTGTTTCATTTTCGTTTACAAAAAAGTTTTTTTTTAAAAAGCCAAAAATTATTTAGTTGGAAACCAATTTTAAAACGAATAAAACTTATTTTTTTTAAGCTATAATTCTATAGTCCCTTCAATCAATTAACTTGTATCCGATAAACCAACGACATATAATTGGATAAACCGAGAAAAGGTTAAGTTTAGTGCCCATGTATACAATGACACGGATATTTGTCAGAGTTAAGGTCGAACAAGAACCATGTCTGGTGCTTAACCTTTACCCACATATGGCGGTCACGTTCGCTATTTTTATTTAATTACAACCTTTTTTAAATGACGCGTTTAAATACTGTTTGTTTTGGCGTATTTTCCTGTTCCTGTGTCCAAATTCTACTATTTTTTTTTATTTTTGTAATACTTGGCCAACAATGAATATATTTAATCGGTTGGACTATAGTGTTTTTAATATACACTTAAGGTGAACTTGTAAATTTATTAAAAGAAAATTGAATTAAGTAGAAGAACAGTGTGGAGTTGTGGTTTATTACATCTGGGTTACACAGTAATAGAATATATGTGCTGCAAAATAAAACCTTTTTCTTTTACGGTCGTGTGGCCGAATGGTTAACGCGAACGTTATATATATAACGACTCTTATACAAAAAAACAGTCCTGATGACCAGAGTTTCGAAACTTGGCTCGGTAAAAAAAATTGTTCCTCACCCCAGCATATCCGTACGATCTTTAAAGGTCTGTCGCGGAAGAACCATTCCAGGATTGGAGTTAACAGGTAGCGCTACACTATTGGTGAGGTACATGTCATTTAGCCACCATTCATATGCCTGGAAAAGGTTTTTTATAATTATTGGAAAGACTGGAGAATACAAATGAATAACTTTTGTTGTGTATGACTGTACTTGATTTTGTGAATACAATAATTGTATAGAAAAATCTTAATAAATAAATTTAAACTAATAAAGTTTAGAATAAAATCGTAATATAAAATCCGAATAAATTGCTACACGAAGTTTATAATTAATCACAAACACTCGATGTAAATGAAGTCTAATGAAGCTGAATAATTTAACGAAGATGTACGATGGTGTGATCGAATGGTTAACGGACGGATACACATGCCGATTGCTGTACAAAACAAACGGTCTTACTGACAAGGCCAGCATGGGTTCGAAACTTGGCCCCGATAAAAAAATAACAAAAAAATTAAACAAAGCTAACATTTTTGACGTATTTATTTAAAATAAAAATAAGGTCAAAAATAATTCATAAAGCAGCTTCCAGAGCAACGGTTCATTTCTGACTTTTTTGGTACTTGGGCGTTTGGTGCTATAAATAAGGACCTAAAAATGGAACATATTTGGAACAACAAGACAAGAAATCAGAGAATGTTGTTAAATTACTAAAAATGGAAAAATTTTGAAGTTAAATAACTGAATAACCTTTTGTTTGTTTTTATCCAGGAAATTTACAAGATGTATGAACTAAAAGAATTCATTACAATACGTTGCGAACGGTCGTGTTGCCTAAACCGCTACCGATTTATTAAAACCTTACCCAATTAACTTTGGTTTGGGCATATTCCTCAAGTCGATTTTGAATGGATTCGCCCAAACCGCCAGCTTCGCCGAACGCTTCAACTACTTCCTTGGTTCGTTCGAATTCGCTGTCGGATACGAGAGCTTTCACACATAGAAGGTATTGTTCCAATGTCTCTTGCAGGTTGGGAACAGGTAGGGCGGGGAGTCCCCCACAAGACTTCAACATCTGATGGAAAACATTGGTTACTTGCTACAATTGTATAGTGTTTCTATGACCGAAAGACTGTTTTAATTCTCTATTTCAGATTTCAAGTCCGGCCAGTTAGTATAGCGGTTAAGTGCGTCGTCTTTCAATCGAAAGGTTGCAGGTGCGAAACTGGTCGCCAGCTAGTCAGTTGTGTCCCCGGCAAGACACTTTACGGACATTGCCTGAACCCAGCGGATTAATGGGTTCTACCAAATTAAAAGAACGTGCCTATCATATATAACACACTACAATGGCTTCGGTAACCCGACGATGGGCGCGAGGTGATCTGACGATTGCCCGTGTGTTAACCCCCTTGGTTTTCCCATTCACGGGGATAAACATGAATATCCTCCTATTGCAATTTCTATATAAAAACAGTTCTACTGACAATTCCCATTACGGGGTCAAAACTTAAAGATCTTCCGGGGTATGACCGGTGCATTTGGCTGACCGGTTATCTTGTTGGTTTAGTGCGCCAGCCGTACGGTTGTAGCTTCGAAACTGATCGATAGCCAGTCTGTTGTGCCCTTGGACGAGTCACTTAATCCACATTGCTCGAGGCAAGTGTTCCAATTGAAGAAACGTCTCAATCATACACATCACACTGCAACAGCTACGGTAACCCGACTGTGGGCGCGAGGTGATCTGACGAATGCCTGTGTATTAACCTCCTTGGTTTTCCTATTTACGGTGCATAAAACAAAAAAACAGTCTAAGCCAATTTAAAAAAAGCCCATACTTTAACATTTTAATTCAATACTGAGTTTCTTCAATACTTTTTCTCTTGCACAAGTAACGTTTATATCTACAACTATAGCCTTTATATATAATACCTGTTTGTTGGTAAGGCTGTTTCTTTGTTGACTTAAATTGTTTTCTTTTATTTCACCAGGCATATCTTTAAATCTGTAAAATATAAAGTAACTGATCACTATCAATATTCCGATGACACTGTAGAGTTCTTGCAAGCTTAATTGTGTAGGGCTGTGCGTTATCGTGGATTAATGGTTTCTTCCAAATTTAAGGAACATCTCAATGATACACTGCACACTGCAATAGCTCCGGTAACCCGACGATGGGCGCGAGGTGATCTGACGATTGCCTGTGTGTTAACCCCTTGGTTTTTCCATTCACGGAGATAAACATGAATATCCTGTCCTATCTTATCCTTGCTTGCAGTTGTACTTTAACCAGGATTCTAACTGGACTGTATGACAAGTCTTGTGCGACGCGTGTTGTCTTGAATCTCATGGGACAAAATCAATCCATCGGAACCAATTTATCAGAAACAACTAGATTGCTCGGTAGAAATTGATCAAAACATTATATTGTCAAATCATTTTATATATTTATTATCCTAATATTCGGTATGCTCTTTGAATACAATCAGACTGATAGGCACGTGGTGATGGTAAAGACCTTATGTATGGTCAAGTATTTATTATCTTTATAAACTTTTTTAGTTTTTTTAGGATACCCCTCAATACAATACAATACAATACAATTTTTATTTTTGTTTCTTTCGCTGCAGCGTTTACCACCAACAATTTAAAAATACATGTCAAATATATATATATATATATATATATATACCAAAAGTATCTTAAATTTTGAGACTGATTATTAGATACAGGTTATATACTAAATTATAACTTAGTAAGGTAAATTTATTATATGGTAAAACATTGTTTTTCTTTATAAACCAAATATTCGGATAAGCAGTCGTGTGGCCAAATGGTTAACGCGACCGAAATAAAATCAAATATTCAGCATGTCCAGTAAAAACGTTAATTCTAGGCTATTTATGAACTAATGGTTATACTCTGAATGAAAATTTCTTTTACTAACTCTTCTGTTAATTCTTCTTGGTTATTTACTAGCACTGTTACATAAGTTGTCTGTGAAATACTAAACAATTAATTTAAACCCACTGAGTCTGCATTCCGTCACAAGATGGCGGTAGCACTGTCCGCGAGGTTACAATATGACATGCTATTCTGATTGAATCAGTTCTTCAATTGCTTGGACGGCGAAATCGATACGTGCACAGGTATATGACGTAAGAACCGATCGAAAAAAGTACAAATTGAATTAAAACGTCACAATCCAATTGCACATGACGTGAATACGGATCGAAACTTTTGATTGGTTGGCACCACTGGAAGAATTTTAAGAGGGAACATGCAAATTCGAGCTCACAAAATCACAAGTATTTGTGCCAAAGGTGGATTCTATGCGGACATTTTGCCTATCAAATTGATAATTTTGGTAACAGGTTTGGCCACACTTTACTGTGTTAACCCTTGTAAAAATATCAACGGTTTTCAATAACAGATTTCTTGACCAAAAGTAAATTTTATGTACAATTTTTGGATACTCGTCAGATCAATTCCTTAGTCAACGATTTGTGGTCACGCTTTTTAACTGTGCCAAGACGCGCGTGAAAATAACAAAAAATCCTGAGGGGGCATAACAAAAAACACACACAAATATAAGTTAATACTAAAAAGTATCGAAAAAGGAATGACAAAAATAATTTCGAAACACCCAATAATGTATGACGAAGTTAGAAAAACGTTTCAAAACAAATTTCATTAAAATTCTTATAGAATACAGCGCGAATTATGATTTTTAAAGGGTTAGTTTTAAATCTATGAAAGCCCACTGCGGCCATATTTGAATAGAAAAATATATTAGTTATGTAATGGTCGCGATAATCGTTTAGTCACATCATAGTACAAATTGACATAGAATTTTTGGGAATTAAATTTGATAATTAAAATCTGCCAGTAGCCCATGATATATGCAGAAACCCATTTTTTATGGATAATACTGATTTAAAAAAAACAACTGCAAGTATGTGATGTGTGTCAATGGACAATAGTTTATTAATCTATACATCTTATAATCATGCCAATTCAGTATCCTGTATCTTATCAATTTTTCATGTCTTGTAGATATTTCAGAAATCGAATTCGGGTAACTGATATAATACAGTCCTAACAACGTACGCTGATTGGCCAGTTTGGACAACGAGCCTTGTTACGTCATAAGGATGAATTATTCTCCTGGGAGCTAACAGCTTGGGCGGCCATCTTGTTTTCTTAATTAACAGAACCGCACGATTTATGCAGTAATTCTATTAATTAAAATTAGGAAATACGTTTAAAGATATTGGCAGTAAAATGTACCAAAGTCGAACTATATCCAGAGTGGTTTAATTGACTAGAGATGGATTTGTGTTAGATTGAAAACAGTATTTAAAACAAGTACACTAAATATTATATATTATGCAGTATTTCTATTAATTAAAATTAGGAAATACGTTTAAAGATATTGACAGTAAAATGTACCAAAGTCAAACTCTATCCAGAGTGGTTTAATTAACTTAGATAGATTTGTGTTAAATTAACAAACAATATAAAAAACAAGTACGCTACATATTATATATTATGTAGTAATTCTATTAATTAAAACTAGGAAATACGTTCAAATATATTGGCAGTAAAATGTACCAAAGTCGAACTATATCCAGAGTGGTTTAATTAACTTGAGATGGATTTGTGTTAGATTGAAAACAGTATTAAAACAAGTACACTACATATATGCAGTAATTCTATTAATTAAGATTAGGAAATACGTTTAAATATATTGGCAGTAAAATGTACCAAAGTCGAAATATATCCAGAGTGGTTTAATTGACTTAAATGGATTTGTGTTAGATTGAAAACAATATAAAAAACAAGACCCCTACATATGTGTAGTAATTCTATTAATTAAAATTAGGAAATACGTTTAAAGATATTGGCAGTAAAATGTACCAAAGTCGAACTATATCCAGAGTGGTTTAATCGACTTAGATGGATTTGTGTTAAATTAACAGACAATATAAAAAACAAGACCCCTACATATGTGTAGTAATTCTATTAATTAAAATTAGGAAATACGTTTAAAGATATTGGCAGTAAAATGTACCAAAGTCGAACTATACCCAGTGCGGTTTAATTGACTTAGATAGATTTGTGTTAAATTAACAAACAATATAAAAAACAAGTACACTACATATGTGTAGTAATTCTATTATTTAAAAATAAAAAATACGTTCAAAGATATTGGCAGTAAAATGTACCAAAGTCGAACTATACCCAGAGTGGCTTAATTAACTTGAGATAGATTTGTGTTAGATTGAAAACAATATAAAAAACAAGACCCCTACATATGTGTAGTAATTCTATTATTTAAAAATAAAAAATACGTTCAAAGATATTGGCAGTAAAATGTACCAATGTCGAACTATATCCAGAGTGGTTTAATTAACTTAATATGGATTTGTGTTAGATTGAAAACAGTATTAAAAACAAGTACATTGTACATATATGCAGTAAATCTATTAATTAAAATTAAAAAATACGTTTAAAGATATTGGCAGTTATGTGTGCAGTAATAAGGTACACGCCAAACTATATCCAAAATTGTTTAATTAATTTTAAATGGATTTGTAATAGATTGACTGATTAAAAACAATATTAAAACACGCACACTGCAATCTTTATTTTCCCAATAACTTTGATAACATAAAGCCGGTTGTGTCTTTTGGCAAGCCACTTAGAAAGTGGCCTGAACCCAGCGGATTTTTGGGTTAAAGTAAAACGGTAAAAACCATGTCTTATTTATAAACACAACATACTACAATAGCTCTTTTGACACTTTTTAGTCAAATGGTTGCAGGTTTAAAACTGATTGATAGCTAGTCAGTTTTGTCATTTGCCAGACATTAAACCCAGCGGATTAATGGGTTCTACCAAATTGAAGGAACGTGTGAATCATACACAACACACTGCAATAGCTCCGGTAACCCGACGATGGGCGCGAGGCAATTTGACGATTGTCGCTGGTGTTTTGCCATTTACAGTGTTAAACATATATAGTTATCCTATACTAAACTAAATCAAGTACCGGTACATTAAAAATTCATTTATGTCGGTAATAATTGTTTAGATGATCTTGTATTTTTATTTTAAAATACAAGACAGGTAGTCTTATATGTTATATGCTGTGTGCAGTATAAGTATTACAAACAGTTGGTCTCCGTACTAATAAGTTATTGCTGGTAATTTATAGGGTGTAGTATCTTTAGGTAAACTTGGGGTCATTTTTAGTTTAGTTTATTCATTTTTGCCTCAGTATTAAAAATGGCAAACGAATCAAATCACGACACAGGAACAGAAAAAGACGGTCAAACGAACTGTCGTCAAAACACGTTTTTATAAAGATATAAATATTAAATATATGTAACGGACGCGGCCACCAAACCTAAGAAAAAAATGTGCAAACAAAAATTAAGTAAGGTCAAACGATATAGAGCCCTAAAGAAAAGTGTGTGGTAAAGCGCGTTGTTTTTGTCTATGGTCTTATGCCTTTAATATGACGGTTAAGTACTATATTATTCACTTTCAATTATGTTGCAGGCTCAATTTATTTTGTTTGTGATTTAAAGTGAAAGACCTTAATTGAGGATTAAAATAAATATTTCATGGCTGGTATAAATAGACGCGAATTAGATTGATATTGTGTTTTGAACCTAAATCTTTAAACAGATTACAAATTTGAATCAGCCAAATGCGATAAAATAAAACAGGTTTAACTAAAAAGACTTTAAATCTGGGATAACCGTATCCGAATTAGTTTGTCTACTAAAATGATCCTAGTATCAATTATTTTGAATCTATAACTTCAGACTGTTCTGAAATAGAATTAGAGAACAAACTTTTAAGCATTTTTTTAATTTTAATACAAACTTATTTTGTTTCACTATAAGCACTCGACTTCGAATTGCTAGTTAAAAAATAAATTTCTAGTCGATTGGATTCTTGGTTCTGGTATGAATTTCCTAACTTTAAATGGAGAAACCAATATATATACACTCTCTAAGCATGTTTATGTATGTCATATGTTTTAGGGATTGTTTTAAACTTTATTAATGTGGCTAATTAAATGAGTTTTATATGAAGGATATTCATGTTTATTCCTGTGAATGGGAAAACCAAGGGGGTTAACACACGGGCAATCGTCAGATCACCTCGCGCCCATCGTCGGGTTACCGGAGCTATTGCAGTGTGCTGTGTATAAATCACACGTTCCCTAAATTTATTTGAACCCATTAATTCATAGGGTTCGGGCAATATCCGTTTTAAGTGCTTTTTCTACGAACATAACCCATTCGCTATATGGAGCAGTTTGAATCCAACAACCTTTTGACTGAACCGTGTCGACTTCACTTTTCATGTTTTTATATCTAAATAAAGTTTACAATTAGTGGAAAAGGTAATAAAAATAGTCCCCAATAATCAAAACAAATTCAGGATCATTTGTTGCACAGTGGCCAGCATACGGCGGGGTCGCTTAATATTTTATAAGACTAATTGGTCCCTTGATTCTAATAAAGCAGACTATTTATACCGAGTGACCTTTTAGCGCAGCGAATAAAACGACAGTCCCTTCCATATATACATTAAACACGAATCGTTGTGAAGAGCTATTTATTCATTTTCTAAATTTGTCCCGATCCATTTAGATATCTGCACAATTTGCATAAAAACAGATATTTTAAGCAAAATGGCTAAAATTATATCCCGAAGGAATTTAAATGTAAATTTATTAAAATGTTGTTTTTCTAAAACCAAAAATGTGACTTGGAAAGAAAGAACAATTGGGCAGGTGTTGTTTCAAAAGAAATTCCGTCACCCAAAATAAACCGCACACAAATTGGTCTTATTAAGATAAATTTAAAAATAACTTTTGCCAAGAATATAGGAAGACAACAATAGACAAAAGATAAACAAAATGTAAGTGGAACGTTATTAGAATTAATAAACCGGGTTTTATGGCAATAAATATAATTTTCGCAATTTTTATTCAGTTTTAATAACACGCTTTATAACCGTGTCAGTTCCTGTTATAAATTTGATCCCCGGTCTCGAAAATAGGGTTTCTCACTTCGAGCCCTGTATCTGCGAGTGCTTGGAATTCTCCCTTAGATATCGAGGTAGGTGAGGAGCAGTTGAATGCGTTGCTGATCTCAGTGAAAACGTTTCCATCGTCCGAGAGCGCGGTTGTGCTGTACCGAGCCATGGGGTGCTGTTCCATGCGTTCTTGCTTCGGTCGCGTGCGCGGTCGAGGCCTTGGAGTGCTGTTTATGGCGTCTCTGACTCTTTTTACATTGGCATTACCGGATGATGTTTCTGAATTCGCGAGTTTCAGTCCTTTAGAACTACTAAACCGTCGATGCGTCACATCCGGGCTTTCGTCGTCCTCACTTGACACCACGCTAGCATGACGTGTACTTGGACGCTGCACCACGTACAGCGAGTTCTGGGACTGAATCGGGGGCTCCGCTGGGGATTCTATCTCCGTTTTTGGCGGCGATTCCGGTTCCTGACTTTCAATGAGGACAGCTCTTTCCCCTTTGTCGAGTTTCCAGTCGTAAACCTCGCGCAGGAACAACAACAAAGGCGCAAACAGCATATTCGCCAACCCAATTGCGATGTTCATTTTTAAATAGCCGATCTTCTGCACAGCCTGCCCAGCTAATATCGGGCCAAGCGAGTACGCAACGGAATAAGAGATATCAGCGATAGCGTACACACTACCGTACACGCTCGTGTGACGTACGTCGACTAAAAATGCCATGGTTGGAAGCAACGCTGTATCGATTAACGCAATTCCAAAGCACATAACGGCGAGTGGGAGCATTAGAGTTCCGAATGAATGGCAGGTCGGCACTGCTGCCGTGGATATGCCGATTAATAGCAAGCCAACAGCCCCATATAACCATTGGAAGCGGAAGTATTTGACGGAAAGTTTGACGGTTAGAAATACCCCGAGAAGATGGGGCGGGAAGGCGGGAAGCCAAACTAACCCGATCTGTGACTTCGATGAGTTCATTGTCTCGTGCATCCATTTTGCGATGGTAGGTTCAAGAAACGCGAGCGGGAAATTAGCGACTGTGAGCGCCACCGCAATTACAGCAATGTATGGGTCGATGAAGAGTTTGTATATTGGGGTACCGACTGGTAGATTGCCATCCTTTGCTTTGGTCTCATCATCTCGGGGAACTTGCACAAGAAGCAATAGCATAGCGTCAACAAGACACACGAATGCGAGAATCACAAACGGCCATTCCCGACCTGCGTATTCGAATAGAATCCCACCAAAAGGAGGCGCTGCTAAACTCCCGAATGAGATAAACGCTAGAGCGATTCCAAGCGCTTTTGACCTTTCACCTTCGTCATGGAAACGATCGGCGATAAGACCGAGTGAAGCGGTGTCGGCAAGCGCCGAACCCAGACCCTGTAGGCTTCGAGCGAGGAATAAGAGCGGGAGGGTCTGAGCGCACGCGAATATGGCCGTTGACATGAACATAACCATCAACCCAAGTGTGAGCGGCTTGATGTAACCAACTCTGTCTATAAACGTTCCTGTGAATGGGTTTGCAAACAACTGCACAATCGCTTTCGACGCAAAAAGAATTCCAGTCAATGTGTCTTCTTTGCCATCCTTGTCCACCATCGAAGCATATGTGATGTGGTCAAGTGGGGAGTCGACGTCATGTGTGACGTTATACATTGGCTCCCCACTCATTTCTGGTGTGGTTTGTGTCGTCGCGTTGTCCTTCTTAAAGTAATCGGTGATAATAGGAACGATCACCATATACAGCATGTTATCTAGTAGCAATGCAACGCACACTATCACAAGAACGAGTTTTCTTTGAGATTTTCCGTCGCTGATTTTCTCTCGAAGTGGAGCGCTGAAATCTCTCATTCCGTCAACGCAGCGATGCAGAAATGTCATTGTCATATTGCCGAATAATTTCAACATTTCCATATTGGTATTCTCAGTAGAAGCAACTTTTTTATTCTTTAAAATCTTCCCTTTCGAGTATAGACCACCGGTCTTTCGTCGATCTGCAAAAGGCAAAGACATTTTAGTAACATTATTATTTTAGTTAACATAGTTACTAAGCCATGTGTTTGCCTTTTGTAGAAATAAAACGAAATACCGGTTTTCTAAGCTATTTCACACACAGTTTCTATTCGGTATGCGTTTTGGATATTACAATGCGTTTTTACCAGTCCAAGCTTCGAACCTACGCTCGTTACTATGACAGTTTTTGTGTACATATCGGTAACTATATCGTTCGCGTTAACCATTCGGCCGTACAACCGTTCATAATTCTGAAAACAAATTTCTTTTTTTAACCGGTCCAAGTTTCGAACCCATGATGGGCTCATCACTAGAAAGGTATGAAAATTGACTGCCTTTTCCATTCAAAGTTACCGAATCCACAAGACCACGCAAAGCGTATTCAGACACCCGACCCACGTGTGGTTTCATGCACGTCGCGCTTTATTGATTAAAACTATAAAAAATCCGCTTCCAAAGTGCATCTCGACTTCCCTCTAAGCTATAACCTGGACAAGGTAAGTCGTCGGTGGTACTTGCGTGTCGGGTCACAGTGTGGCACCCAATTCATCAGAAATAGCGTTGCACACAAAACCTTCTATGCATAATTAATACGAAAACGAAATTAAAATACAAAAGTTGTTTTATAACATACATCTGTCCGTCCTATATGTGGTAATCAGATGATATGCATCGACACAAAAATGATTTTTTTACAGGGAGGGGGTACGATAACCATATTGGTTAAATATGCTAAAATACACGAATATATCCACCCCGTGAAAATACGCAACGCTTACTTACCGATTTAACGCGCAAATTGCTTCTCCGGATTTTACTTCTTCACAATCAAATTCACGCTTTATGATTGATTGAAATAACTAAAATCTACCAACCTAAGGCAAGAAAATGTGGTAAAACAGAAGAAAATATAAAATTGGCGTCTTATTTTTTATGAACTTATAAGTATCTCAATAGTGCGTATCAATGTTACACTAAATAACTGGGTTTATTCTAATCATTAAAATAATGTCTAATGCACTACAGGTCTAGTAAGGATGCACAAAACGTGAAAAAAACGACTTTAGCCACTCAAAGATGCCTGAGACTATGACCGCTTTATATAAAACTATTAAAATATAAAAACCTGCAAATAACCGATCATATATGTCACTTTCACAACCAAATCTGAGTTTGGTGCTGTAATGCAACACAGCTCGGTAAAAATGCTTTAGAAAAAAAAACGACTTTGGCGTTGCCGGTCTGACTTAGCGCGATTGATCAAATCTTTAACAACCCGAGCCCGATATAGAGCTCAAGCGATAAAATCAATGTTGGACTACCATCCCCGTCGACGTGAAGCGATAGACAATGGAGCTAACGTCGAGTTGCCTTTTTCGTGCGTCGAGTTATAGTGTTCGGCCCTGTACCCGAATGTCTAATTAGCGAAAGGCTAAAGTACATTGGTCCAGAAATTTTGAGAAAAATCAATTTTAGGGGAGATAGCGGCGAAAAAGGAAGCCTTACGTTTACAATACGTCACCAGTAATAATTGTTCTGCAGAATTTACAAATACCGAACTAAGATCTTTTTATATCCATTTTTAACATAATAATAATGCAGGGAAATTTAAATGAATGCAGTTAATAAAAATTGTATTTTTTTTATTTATAAGACGCCAAAAACCTCAGACGATAGAGTACGTAACCCTATTGCTCTTTAAAGCCATATGTTAACTTGCGCTATAATTAGATAATTTTGGAATTGAAAAATACGATTTTAAAATAGATTTAGTTGCTTTTTTGCATTAAAAAAACGATCAGAATTTTAATTCAAATGTCCAAGTTGATTTTAATGAAAGAAAGACGAGTTTTACGAACGAAATGTTAGTTGCATTCAATTCAATGATAAGCTTTGCGTAAAACCCTATTTGAATGGTAATCAATTAGAGGGTGGCGATAAAGGTCTTATGGTATGTTTACAATAGAAAAATCCTCAATTACCCAAAGTAAAACCTCTATTTAAGCGCCACAGCGGTATATTATTTTGACCATTCCCCTATATAGTGGCGTTGTTTTTACATTCGTTTCAATATTCCACCTTATGTTTTAAATTAATAAAATCGCGAAGCAACGAACCGTCGTTAATTACGTCACTTCCGTTACCCATTGGTTCGATCTTGTGACGTCACGTCGTAATCAATCGGAGTGAGAGATGACCCAGTGATTCCAGCTCCCCAGTGATGCCAGATCTAAATGGTTGATTTCGTCATTGATTTCTCAGTGATTTGATTGATTTCAAGCCAAGGTTGATAACACACTTCTTTAATTAAATTTGAGAATTCCCAATTGTCAAGTGGACAGATTTACGAAGGGCAGTGGGATGGGTTGCGACTTGTGTTGAAGACATGAAATTCATCTGTCAGAATTTGTAGAAAAGTGAAAACGCAAAAAAACTTGTTAAAACACAGCCAACTTAAAACGCACCAAACCTGCGACAGTTATTAAATATGTTTTCTTTATAATATATATTGAATATGTCCATTTTTTTTAATAGAAAAACGCACTAAAATAAATAAAACGCACCACAACGCAGAAAAACGCACCTAAAATAAGGAAAAAGCACCAAAGCGCAGCTCATATATCTCTATATGGGTTGTAAAAATTAAAGTGGTCGGTCAAATCTATTAATTTCTGGAGGTTTCTAATATAGTTCTGTGTTCAATTGAACATGTTTCTCACTGCGTCGTTCCCATGCGGATCACTTTGCTCGAAAACACGAATTCCGCATTAGCGATTGACCTAATTAATAAAACGCGACTCGAAGTGTGAACTACGCGTCAATAGCCATGATGAAGCGGTAGGTTGATGTCATTTCTATGTCTCTCTGATTCCCTGGGTATTTAGCAGCATGGATTGATATGCATCGTGTGACAACATGGTATGCACATTTGAATATAAGAAAAGTGCGGTCTCACATCCTAGAAATCGAATACTTTTACAAACCATTTATTTATATCCTCATTTAAGGCTGCAGCTTTTCTTGTAGGTGATAATTTTTATTTTCGAATACAAAGTTTATTAATGGATAGGAGGTTGGGGTTGTTTGGAGGGTGGTTGATGGGGTTATCTGGTGGGGGGTATTGGTTGTTTGAAAGGGGGTTGGGGCAAGGAATACGGCAAAATCAGAGTTCATATTAATACACTGTATACCGAACCATGGTTTCCTAACGGAGCACACAAGTTGGACAAAGCGTTGCAAGTACGCTTGTGTGGCCGAATGGTTAACGCGACCGACTCATATACCAAACAAAATACATAGAAAAAGGGTCTTAACATTAAACCCATCGTCGGTTCGATACTAAGCCCAATAAAAAATACAAAACAAAACTGGGTAACGACCGATATATACATTAACAATTCCATATAAAACGGTCTGGATTACGAGGACCAATAAGGTATTGAAACCTTGTCAAGTAAATGAAAATTCATAGAAAAACATTTTTTTAACTTGCGCTATCAAGACGTTTAGGTAATGAATTCCGTCTATATATGTGAAAGTATGGGTTGAATGCTGGCTGGATAGAAATATATCTCCAGCTGATTAGTTAGGTCTTTTTGCATGACATCCGACATTGCCTTAAATCTAGTTTAATGGATTAAACAAAATATTTACAAGTCACTATAATTGACAATATATACAATCCATTTTAACTTCGATTATGCGAAGGCGTTTAGGATGTACAGTCGTGTGGCCGAATGGTTAACGCGACCGATACATATATCAAATTCTATACAAAAACGACTTAGGAACGAACACATCATGGGCTCGAAACTAAGCGCGCTAAAAATAACATAAAGCCAATATATAAAAGTGTGGCCGAATGGTTAATTACCCCAAAAAACACAGATTTCTATACGAGAACGCTGTTAGTGACAAGCACATCATGGGTTCAAAACTTAGCCAAGAAATAAAACAAACAACAAAAAGGTGTTCAGGAAAGTTTGGCACTGCATGTCAAGTTGGCAATCAATACCGGTATGAACCCATCAGCTCGCAAGTGAAATTGCTCGATGCTTTTAAGTGATCCGCGAAAGACGAGAAGCTGATTTAATTAAGTTAATATGGATCCGGCAAACTAGCAAGGTGGGCATACGTCACAAGGCCCATTCATTATGCAATAAATGATCGAAGGCGGGAAAATTTCTCTCGTTTCTGAGATCCAAATTTCGCTTCGTATCGGATACTGAACGCCATATGCACTTAGCTGATATTGCCTGAACCCAATGGGTTAATAGGTTCATGCAATACTAAGCGCGCTAAAAAATAAGATATAAAAAATAACAGAAACAAGAGTGTTTCTCTTGTGTTTATGAGCTGTTTTATTTTTTTTGTTATATATAATTGAGAATGATCAAATAAAATTAAATACTGTATCGTTTTGTAATTATGGGGTTTAACCTTATGTATTCGCGAGGTAATCTGACGATTGTCCGTGTGGTAACGCTCCCTTACGTATTCGCGAGGTAATCTGACGATTGCCAGTGTGGTAACGCTCCCTTACGTATTCGCGAGGTAATCTGACGATTGCCCGTGTGGTAACGCTGCCTTGCATATTCGCGAGGTAATCTGACGATTGCCCGTGTGGTAACGCTCCCTTACGTATTCGCGAGGTAATCTGACGATTGCCCTTGTGGTAACGCTCCCTTACGTATTCGCGAGGTAATCTGACGATTACCCGTGTGGTAACGCTGCCTTACGTATTTGCGAGGTAATCTGACAATTGTCCGCGTGGTAACGCTCCCTTACGTATTAGCGAGGTAATCTAATGATTGCCCGTGTGGTTACGCTCCCTTACGTATTCGCGAGTTAATCCGACGAATGCCCGTGCGGTAACGCTCCATTACGTATTCGAGAGGTAATCTGACGATTGCCCGTGTGGTTACGCTCCCTTACGTATTCGCGAGTTAATCCGACGAATGCCCGTGCGGTAACGCTTCGTTACGTATTCACGAGGTATTCTTACGTGTGATAACCCTATCCTGTAAATAGGCTACCGGTAACTAAAAATCAACTATCCTGCATGTCGGTGATGTTTTTTAATGCTTTAAAATGTTAAATTTGAATTTTTTGA
>CH000765.1:313502-333265 GCA_000149265.1 Ciona savignyi | reverse complement strand
TGAAAGACGTCGCACTAAACCAGCTAACGACCGATTTTGCAAATGCATATTGCAGTTGTTATGAATGATTGTTCTTTATATTGATTCAGACCGTCTTTCAATTTGGCTGAACCCATCGCTTCACCATGTTTAGTCATGTCTGTTGAATGCCTTGCCCAACGACACAATCTCTTATCTGTTGGGTAAAAGGCGACAACAAATTTATTTCGTACCTTTAAAACGGTTCTTTCTTTAAAAGATTCTTTTTTTCTTTGGCTTGCATTTTCATTGCAGGGTATGTTATCAGGTCTTTGAAGTTTTGAACACCAAACTGTAAAAACAAGTACTTTTATATTACATTTCTTACATCTAGGTGAATGAAGAAAACCAACCAAACACTGTCCCAGCTACGCACAGGTGGACAAATGATGGGCAACCCATTACATATTGCTCCAGCGATGTTAATGTAAGTTGGTGTGAAAAAAGTATAATCAACAAGAAAAAACATCACATTTCCACACAGCCAAAATTGCTTGCATTTATTTGAAATTTTTGCTGTGGAATTTAAATCATTAAAAGGAACTTAACTTTCAGATCATTAATACTGCGCTACATTGGACTTTATTAAAGTTTAAACAAACTTATAACTTAACTTGGCGATGTAACACAAGTAATTTAGATACTCACTAAAGAATTATATACTGTAGGAACTACTGTGGTTTGACTACAGCACATATTCTTGTAATGTTTCATCTGATTTCTGTTTACGTGTTGACAATATAGAACATGCAAAATTCACATAACGAGCTTTAAAATATATTTTGATTTTAATTTTGCTACATCTTCATATCCTCATATGAAGTTCTCCATACATTTATATACTTCGGTACTTACGAATGCAAACAGAATGTTCAGTTTGTTGGGAGTTCTGCGTGTTGAGCTGTAGCATATTTCGTAGTTCTCTTAATAATCTGCGAAAATTCCCAACCAATGTTGTAGCTGCTTCGGTGCTTTAGGTGAAGAAACAGCGTCAAATCTTGTTGGTTTTATAACATCGTGCAGAGTAGAAACCTGCGTAGATAAAATATAAGTTTGAAATGTATATTCAGGCTTAAATAGAAGGGGGTAATACTTTCACATGCTGTTGCAATTACTTCTTGAACTGGGCTGGATCGAACCCCAGGGGTTCGATGAGTCAGTATCAGGGGTTCAGCGGAGATTAGGATAAGTTCACTTTAGGCTCGAGGTTTTTAACAGATATCTTTTGAATTTCAACGAAGGGTTCGGTGAATACCCGCATAAAACTTGTGGGGGTCGGTACCTCGAACAAGTTTAAGAACCACTGGTTTAAATGGTCCCAAAGTTATGTGCTGTACGATTTACCGTTTTTTTTTAATAAAAATCATTTAATCCATTATCTTTTATATCCGACAGATAATACCCCACAGTACTTTTTATTTGCCTTGATTTTGGTTACAATTATTAACTCAAAATTTTGTTTTGTCCATGGCCGTATTCATTTAAATGCTGTTGCAATTAGCATAGTTGAAAGAAATGAACATAACTTACAAATTCCCTGCACAGGCTGAACGCATCAATCAGCGAGGAGATTGTACGTTATCCGGTCGACCGATTGCACAGCCAGTGCACGATGTGAGTAATCCTGGGACTTTTTGCTTTGTTGGCTTCGTTCGATAGTTTTGCCCTTGAGTGCATATGTCAGATGAGCTGTTTAAAATTGATATATTGCGATATAAAAATATTTCATTGGGGTTAAAATGCGAGGTTAGTTCTTTTCACCTACAGTGTCAATCTTATCCTATCATAGAGAAGGGTACATACACTGGCGCCGAACGCTGGTATGCAGAGTAGGCCAGCCTACCCTGGCATTTTGCCAAAGTATGCAGCATCACCTGATTTTTACGTGTTTCCATCATCAGATCGTCTTCATTAATTGCCTGACTGTACTACAATTCAACTACCCAAGACATATAAGCGTCGCAATTGGAAAACAAAGCGTTTTTTGTGTCTACACAAGTTCATAGTTCGTACACAGTAATTTTTAGTGCTGTGCCGATCCGAACGCGATCTAAATTGCCGCCAAAAAAGCTTATTTTCTGAATCAGAAAGAAAGCGCTTTACTCTTCGTTTCTTTGTAATTTAAATATCATAAATAAACGCTGTGCAACCAGGCAATTAGTAAGGGTCAGCGTTACAACATTACCTCAATAACGCAATGCTGTTTGTGTCGTGAATGCCAGAGATTGCCGGATAAACATGCACAAATCAGTCATAATAAATATACAATCACTGTGCATATTGTATACATGCTTTTTGGTATGATTTAATTTATGGAATTTAGGCAAAGTTAATTGACCGTTAAAAAAAATTACACTAGTTGTAACCCACTTATTTAACCCTTATTAACACAAACATAGTTTTATTATAAAACCAAACCATTTTTACGCTCACCATTTTTTAGAAAGACAAAATCTTGTGTCTGTGTGCATTCGGCTGTTTTTCAAGATGGTTCATCACATTTTTTCCGAAGCATGTGATTCCAAAAGTTACGTTGTAGCCAACTACTTTTAATGAACAATAATAATTTTAATCGACCTACAAAAACAAATTGCTCGGTACAGGAATATGTGGGGGTCTTCCTTATATTGCTTAGGTCAGGCTTGAATTTGCGCCTTGTGCATGCACTAATTCTGGCATAAGGTCCCCAACTAACATACTTCAGTCATGACTAAAATAGATGGCAATCTGCCTCCATAAAAAACTTCTTTATTGATATATTGCAATCTGATACAATACAATTCGTACAGTAAAACTGGTTCATTATACATGCTTGAAGATATCATCTTCAAGCAGGCAGTGCTTGTCTACATTTCAGAACGCGTTTCTGATAATAATCTGATACAAAAAGTTTCTACACAAGCGCTTGTATGGCGCAATGTGTGGAAAGATTATAAAGGAAGTACTGCTTTGGGGATTATAGCTGGTTCGAAGGAAATGATATACAACGAGCGCACACAGCCGTGCTGCAGGCAATAATGGCTTATATACAGGGCCGGTTTTAGGCCGATTTGACCGATTAGATCAAATTGGGCCCCGCACCTATGATAGGGGCCCCGCGCTAGCGGAAGTCTTTCTTGTGATTGACGAGGTTTAAAACTACTACTGAAACGTAAAATAAAAAGTGAAATAATATTCTTTCTCATAATATCAATTTGTTATGCTTCGTAACTAAGTCAAATTTATATTTCGGTGTCTGCCTGTTACGTCATAATGACTATGGTTGCTAAACAATATATATATATATGTTTGTAAGTAAAACAATAAATCGTAAATAAGCATCCATATTACCTTTAATTTGTTTTATAGCAAGTATTAAATGTCTCTTTTTGTAGTTTGTGTGTACTGGTATATATTTTATGATATATAAACACCCATAAATTTTGCTATGAAGAGTAGGGGCCCCGCCATCACATTTCTAATTGGGCCCCGCGGTTCCTAGCACCGGGCCTGCTTATATACGTAAACAATTTACCAAAACTTAATAATGTGCACAAAAATATAGCTAAACCGCGAATGTCACTACAAATATGAGAACGCTTAAGACTATCTGGTCAAACGCGAATTTTTATACAAAATACTGATTAATTACCTTGCATTCATGCAGGTTGTAGTCATTTTTTCTATAATAAGCCAGGAGCTTCTTTATTTGCAGTAACGAACTAAAAAAGCCGTTGCAAAAACCAAAGCGACCAGGCACAAAAAGATGAAAAAGGCAATGCGTAATGACGTCACACATTATGTAAAATGGATGACGGGAGGTCGTTGCAATCACGCATTTGACTGCCAAAGCTATTTAAGCAGACAGAGCAGACAGTGAGACAGTGGTCCGTTAATCTGGCAAAAAGCGGATTTTCAATTGACCTGATAAACACGAATATATGTATAGTTCACTGCCAAAATATCTATTTTACAAACCAATCATTTTGTTATTAGACCGCTGGTTATACTGGGTTTAAACACGAACCATTTGACCTATAGTTCACGGACAACAGTAAAAACGTTATAGCACCCCTGCTTTTTCCTTTATATCTTGGTCGCGTATTGCTGTGTAGGGGCAGGCGCATTTGGCTGCTGCTAGTCGCTTAGCCAAAAGTTCACCTTAGACTGTCTTTCTCGTCGCAATCGTCGGTGGCAGATACTGAGTTCTGATAATGACTACATACATGAATCGTACTGCAACTTCTTGTTTTTATTCAGCATTTCTGTAAGTTAGTTCATTCTGCTAGTTGTTTTATTGTTCATAAAATCACGACAATATATACCAAAGAAATATATAGGTCACGGGGACAGATAAGGTGTGGACGCATATTTTAACTGTGTGAAATGGGTCGCGTTTGTAATAAAAACAGCGGACATTCCACCAACTAAACTTACTGCACTGAGTCGTAAATACGACGCAAATAGTTTTCCATTTTTAACACGTTTACATAGACATTAGCAAAAATTGTGTAAAAACGAATAATGTTCACAAATCGAACCAGCGATTAACCACAATGTTAACGTATTGATGAGGCATTGCCAAATTGTGGTCAGCGTTGAGTTTTAAACGCTACTCTGTAAAATCCATCAACCCAGTTTTCCCATAAAGTGCTCTGTTTTCCATAGACAGTCTAAACACCACAGAAATACACCCGCATAGTCGGAATAAGTGAAATACGGTACAGTCCGTTTACTTAAATCATCAAACTCGAGCTTGGTGTTAAACGCAGAGCTTTCATCGGTACCTTTATAAAAGAAGCCGAAGAAACCGCTCGCTTCTTTGCTTCTGCACCTTTTTTACGGTTGTCAGTTTCGAATCCGTTTTTTTTAAATTTAGGTCGGTATATGTATCGGTCGCGTTGACCATTCAGTCACACTATACCGAACCTTCTGTATACCTTTTAATATCGATTTCAGCATCTTTAATTAAAACTGTAATTCCAATTGTCTGTGGCAGCTGGGCCAATCGAAAACTTTAAATACTTTTTTTGTACGCGGGGCAAGACTAATGACTGTACTAGGATAGGATACTTATGTTTACCACAAAAACCGACCATTTTTTTATTAAATGTCCAGTGTTTTATTATTTTATTAAGAGTGATTGATGTAGGATCTATACATATAACGTGGTTACGTGGATACATATACGTTAGGTTATGGTCAGAATTATCTAAATATTAAATTATTTCTCTTTCCTTGCAGATGCTGCCCTAAAACAACAATCAATCGGTATTATTTGCAAGAAAAACCACCAAATCATATCCACATACTAAATCAGTGTAATTTTTTTTAAATAGTTTAGCGCTTCTTAATAATTCTGCTTTAGTGATTTACACCAATAGTTTCAGTGCAAATTAGATAAAGCTTTCATTGCTGCTATTTACCATAAAATATACGGATTTTAGACTTGTTTTAACGATTCTCGTTTCGTCGTCTTTTCCCGTTTTCCAAATTATTATCAATCTTATCATAATCTCATCGGTGTTTGTTGAGACGCATATGACATATTTTGGCTCCTGTTCAGTCACAATTTGGTAAATATTGTTTTCTTTTTGGTAAATATAATTTCTTAAATTGAATAAATTTGTCATCATTTAATTAAACATATATATTTATAGCAATTTTGATATCATATTCGCAAAACCTGCATTTAATTTATTCGACGCCGGATGTGTTCATTCTGTCAACATTTTATGACGTCATTGACACTTAAAGCAGTTGTTTTCCATCTACGACATTACTTGCTTTATAAAGCGTTGTGCAATTAATTAACACAGATACAGAGACACATACAGATACATAGAAACACGACTTAATAAAGAATACATCTACTAGTGCAGATCACTGTTTTTCTTTTTTTTAGTGGAGGTTCCGCTGCCAGTCAAGTTTAGCTACGAATAGGTCCCTAAGTTAACAAACCAAACTTGTTTACCATGTTTAATTAAAAATTATATTCCCTCGTTATGTACAGGCCGGCCGTATTACATTGCTAATTGTTTAAATTTGATTTTAACAGTTTTGTTTCTGCGAGCATAAACTGATGGTACTTAACCAAATCGGACTTTATACCTAATGATAACATTTAATTTAAAATGAAAAAGGTTTTTTATTCCAATTTAAAACACGTTGTAGATGATTTTGGACGGACATCCCTGTAATGCGTTTATTAAAAAAAAATTATTAATTTGGGGAAAGTTATTGGAAAATAAAAAATATGTTCACATTTAAATAAAATTTGACTATTTAAGTTTGTCTTTACGAAACTACAAATCAAATGACAAAAAATGAGTAAATTAGCGTTTTGATATTTAAGCGAATTCCCGCAAGATAACACCAAAAATTTTGGGTTTTGACATATGTAGGTCATGATAGTTAACACATCTTAAAGTTAATTTTAATTAAATTTTGCTTAGATACTAGAAAATTAAATCATGTAAGGAGTAAATTCGTCTAAAAACTGCAAATAAAGAATCTTCCGCTTTAATTTAAGCAATATGTAACTCTTTTTTTCAAAAGGTACGCATAACTATGCCGCCTACCATATTTTTAAATATAACGTCTAGTTTGTTATTACTGTAATTCCGATACAAAGCACATCTAGTCCATGTTAGATAGGTCTTAAAACTTTCAAACTATTTTTAAAAGCTAAATCTATATACACGTTACATGCTCCCAAAAATATTCCAACAAAAATATCGGGGCAGTAAATGGAGAAAAGGGCGAAGTACTTTTAATACTATGGTTTAAAATGGGGCAAGTGTGTTACACTTATGATTCATTGACAAATCTTCATATTTAGCCGATTTCCGAAATAGATTTTTTATTTGTTGCATTTCAAAAAAAATTAAATTACCCTAATAAGCGCTAAAACGCAATGAAGCTAAATTTCAAAAAAAATATTTATTTGTTCACGGAATTCCCTGTTTTTTACCCAAGAACAGGTTAAAACACTGTACTCGGAAGACGGTTTATGAAGTAAGGTAGCTCGGTAGGTAGTTGAAGGTGGTTAGGGTTAGAGAATCTGTTAGACCAAAGATGACTTTACCCATTCAAAAACTTGTTCGCGGGATAATCTACCGATTGCCCGTAGGGTAACGTCCCTGCCTTTTTCCATCCACGCGAATACGACATTAATATCCTATCGTAAGCAAAATGTAAGTAAGGTGTCTATCACCATTTCGGTTTGTTGCGAAAACATTATCAATATAAGGAGGGGTTGGAATTTGTAAGTTAAACCAACAACATGGGTATCATATATGCTCATATGTTAATGCAGTACTATGTGGCCGAATGGTTAACACGACTTATTCATATACGGCTTCCTATATAAAAATGGTCTTTGCGGTGAGCCTATCATAGGTTCGAAACTTTATCCCCTAAAAAATAAAACAACAAACTAAAAGTATTTTAACAATTTTATACAACTTGTTTAACATAGTGTGGGGAGGTATGGGTAGCTGTTCTATCGAAGCAACAAACGATTTCTTTTGACAGATTAGTCTAGTGGTTTGGTGCGTCGCCTTTTAGCCGAAGAGTTGCAGGTACGAATCTGGTTGCTAGCTAGTGGGTTGTGTCCTTGGGCAAGGCATTTAACAGCCATTGCCCAAAACCAGCGGAATAATAGGTTCTACTAAAATAAAATAAATGTTTGAATCAGACACAACACAATACAATAGCTCTGGTAACCCGACGGTGGGCGCGAGGTGATCTGACGATTGCCCGTGTGTTAACCCCCTTGGTTTTCCGACTCACGGGGATAAACATGAATATCCTATTCTATATTACAACAAATGTTTTTAACGCACAAGTTTTGTAAAAACAAACATTTATAATAAAGCAATAGCAATATTTGCTTCGCTTGTGCGTCGTAATCTTTCTTGTCAATGGTTCATTGTCACATATAAACAAAAATAACGTCTCAAATGGGTAAACACAGTAAATTAGTAGCCTAGCACTATATAGGAAGAACCCAGTGAATTAATGGGTTCTACCAAATTGAAGGAACGTGTCTATCATATACAACACACTGCAATAGCTCCGGTAACCCGACGATGGGCGCGAGGTGATCTGACGATTGCCCGTGTGCTAACCCCCTTGGTTTTCCGATTTACGGGGATAAACATAAATATTCTATCTTATATAGGAAGGCTTTAAAATCCTTGTTTTCATTATAAAGTTACAATAATCCGTTATCGCCAGGTGGCGTAAGAGAGTAAATAAGGATTAAAAAACTAAATTCTGTCAAGTTGGATGATTATCATATTGCGTCATACGTATTATGTGGTTACGTTGTGCAGAATAGTAAAGATTGCTGTTTATGTTGTTTTAAAGTACTCATGGTCGTAACAAAACGAAAATTAATCATAAATTGTTAATGTGTTATAATATATACTAGATGAGAGCACATGTTAAGTCTGAAGTTTACACCATGTCATTAAATATTGTAAACATTGCGTAATCTTTCGTATTAGCTTAACGGTTGCCCTACATGTAATTGAACGATAAGCTACTGTGAAACTGATTATATATTGTATGATACCTCGTACAGGTATGTTGTACACCTATAATTCCGTGTATAATATACACTTAGACTGCAGTGGTTAGCAAGAAATGAATATTGCGGACTAGTAGTAAAAAGTGTGTAATTAAGATATGTTTGTATAGATTAGTATTTCAGAAACACGTGTTGTAATTAAGTAAGTTTACCGTTATTATCTGGACAGTAGATATACATTTACAGCTATGAAATCGTGAAATGAATCGCGTTACCAGACGAAGTTTCGTTTCGGCTTTATTCGCGCAAAAGACCCGATTAACAATGGATTCATTGTCTCGGTAAAAAGCAACTCGACTTTATTTTAATATGTAGCGCTGCAAGGTTTATCTGTTTAGTGTTTACTCATTACATAATCCGTATGTGCCAACTGTATGTTGTTAAGTATAAGGAAAAGGGAAGTTTATATATAAGTTTAATTTTACGGTATAATGAAAATGTATGCAATTTCTAATTTCAATTTTTATTTAATTTATGCTGACATCACATTTTTACAAACGACAGCAATATATACAGTAATGCACAGTAATGTACAGCAAAGGATGCAGCGAAAGACCAAAAAGTCACCGAGTCAGCTGCACCCTTTGTGTTTATTTAGATAAATAAAAAAAATAAATATAAAAAAAAATAACGAAATACAATGCTGCACAGGCCAAAACCTTTAATAAACGTATCATTTTATAGTACTTTGCAGTAAACAAGTTACAGTGAAACAAAATATAAAGTTATAAAGAGGTTGATTGACAGATAGTGTAACAATTGAGACTATTGCATTGTCCGTAATTAATACATTTGAATTAAATATTGCTTGAAGCGAAGTTTAAATAAGTTAAATGACATGCACTTGTAGTCATTCGGTATTTCACCCCACACACATGGTCCAAGATATTGTAGCATACTTTTTCCATAATTGGTACGCACTCTCGGATGATAAAATGTACCAATATCCTTTTGTCTAGTGGCATGTTTATGCATGGCATCAAGTGGCGTGAAAAAATGATTGAAATAACTTGGTAAGCTTTTGTTTGAAAATTTGTACACAAATTTTCCAATTTCATGAATAAAAATATCGTGAATTTTCATAATTTTTAATTCATTATATAAGGGAGAAGCATGATCTCTGTTGGATCGAAATAAAATATGTCGAAGAGCTCTGTTTTGCAACATTTCTAATGGATGAATTGCTGATGTGTTAGCCCTTCCCCAATTAATAATTGAGTATTGCAAATGACTATGAAATAAAGAGAAATATACACATCTGAGAGTATTTTGTTTTACATACCTTCTTAGTTTACAGAAAACACCACAAACTCTAGACAATTTGTCTCGAAGATTCATAATATGCATATTCCATTTTAGCTTATGATCCAGTATAACACCAAGATAATCGAATATTATTGGTTTGTTGGACAGGTTTCTTATTTATTACTACATTAAATTGATAATTGTTTTTATGATTATGTATCAGCATAAAAACAGTTTTACTGTGATTTAACGATAACCTATTTGCCCTCAGCCACACATCAACCTTATTAACTTCTAAGTTTACTCTATATTGCAAGTTAGAAAATGAAAAATCACACATATTGTAGATTGGTGTCATCAGCAAATAAAGTAGTTTGAAAATTAGAAGAGGTAGGTAGATCATTCACATATATAGAAAAGAGCAGTGGGCCCAATACTGAACCTTGCGGTACACCACAATCTACAGATTTATACAGTGATCTGATGTTGCCAACAGTGGTGCACTGTAGACGACCACTTAAGTACGACTTAAACAAATCATTCTGGACTCCCCTAATACCATATAAAAATAATTTTTGCAATAGTATGGAATGATCAATTGTATCAAAAGCTTTTTGTAGATCCAGGAATATAGAGCATGTTATTTTTCCTGAATCTAAATTAGAAAGCATTTGTTCGTGTATAGAGGTCACTGCAAGTTCAGTGGAATGATTTGTACGAAAGCCGTACTGACATGGTGTCAATAGATCATACTTGTTAAAGTAGTAATATAATCTAAAATGGATTATTTTTTCAAATATTTTGGAGAAGGTTGGCAATAAAGATATTGGTCTATAATCATTTACAGTTTTTGGAGAGCGACACTTCGGAATTGGTATGATTTGAGATATTTTGAGGCATTTAGGATAGGCTCCCTGATCCATACTTTTGTTGAACAATTCAGCCAAGATGGGTGATATAATACTATTAGCCATTTTTACAAATTTTGAAGATATATTATCAGGACCACAAGAGTTATTTATCTTTAAATTACTAATGCATTGTGATACTTCTTCAGAAGTAGTGGGTTCCAAATAAAAAGAATGCACACTTGAGTGCACAAAGGATGAAAATTTCACAGACGGATCTGAGATTGTAGATGCCATTGTTTTGCCAATACTTGCAAAATGATTATTTAAGACTTCACACACTTTTTCTGGTTCGTCCGTTTTTGTACCATTATCCAATAATATTTCGGATATACTATGTTTGCTTACATTACGATGAGCAATTATCTCATTAATAGTTTTCCATGTTTTACCAGGATTGTATCTATTTTCATGAAATATATTAAAATAATATTGCTGCTTGGACAATTTGCGAATACGAGTTAAGTGATTTGTGTATTTTTTATAATACAATATCTGTTCAATGTCATTATGTTTATAACATGCTCTAAATAAGCAATTTTTATGTTTTATAGATTTTAGTATTCCTTTTGTAATCCATGGTTTATACAGGTTTTTTTTCTGTTTTCGGCTAAGGTTACACAATGGGGCATGCTTATTTAGTACATATTGGAAATTATTAACAAACCTCTCAAATAAGAAATCAACTGTATTATTTTTTTCAGAAGTGGCAACTGACATAATATTTTGCAACTCATTTAAAAATTGCTCAACTACAAAATTTTTCATACACCTAATTTTAACATACTTACTAGAATTTGTGTAAGAAATTTGTATGCCATATATAATACAAAATGTAGGTAAGTGGTCAGATGCATCAAATAAACAAATTCCCCCTGTTAGTTCCGTTAAAATATTGGTATATATATGATCTAAAAGTGAGGGAATTGAGTTGTATGAAAATCTAGTGGCTTGAGTAATTATATTAGTGCAACCAATGCTTTTTAAACCCTGTTCAAAGTTTGCAACACTTTCCTGTCTATTTGAGCTAAGCAAATTAATGTTAAAATCTCCACATAAGAGATAATCCTTGTTAATTACTTTAGTGGATGATAGGGTTTCACACAATTTATTCTGGAAATTTTGAAAATTATAACATGGATGTCTATATATAACCCCAATTATTAGAGATGATATTTTCTTTATTTTAACTTCTATCCACAGTGATTCACAATGATCTATTTCAAGTTCTAGATCAGATCTTATCAAATATGAAATATCATTTCTGATATAAAGTCCTACACCCCCAGCATGTGTTAAAGAGTCATTATGAATAAAATTATATTGGTCTATTTCATAGTTATTTAAAGATAATTTACTTATCTTAGTTTCTGTGATCCCAATAAAATATGGCAAAGTAGGCAATGATGTAATAAACTCTTCAATCCTATACTTATTTTTTGCTAGACTACGGATATTAAAGTGAAAAATAGATACATGTGAAGCACAAGACATCATTAAACCATTCAACCTATCTTGTCCATAATATAAGCTATTGCCATTAAAACTTAAATTATCATCATCATCTTCGCATGCATGTAATGAATTACTTTCACTGAATGACTTATTAACATTATTGTTTGGACTTACATTTTGAGATTGGGTATTATGAAAACATAAAGAACAAAAATATGGATCTTGGGAACAACCAAGTGACTCAAATTGGGATTTTGTTAAGGAAGTGCATGATAAGTGCATCCAATTATTGCATTGGTCACAGCATATACTGTCTTGATTGTCAGTGCAACACTCCTGACACATCAGACACTGTTGGGAAATTATTTTATCAGCCATTATTTTGTAAATACTATATTAGAGAGTTTTAATAATTTAATTAAACAATATTACTTGTTACTGGATGATTACTGGTTATGTTGATTGGAATTTCATTTCTTTGAAGGTCTTCTTCATCTGTAATGGTGATTGTTTTGCTTGCATCATCCCGCTTCAATAAAATTACTCCATTCCTTGTCCATAAAAATTTGTAGTTGTTGCTTTTTTTGAATTGGAGACAGTTATTGAATAATCTTCGGTTTTCCTTTGTGAGACTTTCATTTATATATATCCGAGATTGTTGGGATCCAGGAAGTGTATGGTTTGTGAAGTTTTGATCTATTGTTGTATACGTTATCACGGGATTTTCTACTAGTAAACTTTGCAATGATGGTTGTTGGCTGATTGTTTTTGGTAGCAGTTCGAAATGGTCCAAGTCTATGTGAAATGCTGATGTCTGATCTTGTGATGTTAACCCCGATACTTTTTCGCTACAGCGATAACAATTTCATCAGTATTTTCCTGATCATTGTATTGGACTCCTTTTATTTCTAAACAATCCCTTCTTCCATATTGCTCTAGTGCGTTAATTGATTTTTTACATAATTTTACTTCATTTTTCATTTCTTCTATATCATTTTTTAGGGTTGCATTTTCCAACTTCATATTCTTCATTTCCTCATTTGTTTTATTACTTTGATTCAATAGAGCATCATATTTTTTAGAGAGAAATGCTTGGCTTTGTTTGATGTCCTGCAGCTCAGTGAGGACAGCATTCAACTTAGAATTTAGCTCTTGCTTGTTTGCACAAACTTGCTCAAGAACATTATCCATTTTGGCAATGAGTGTTGTTGTGGCAGCAGGCTTTTTTGGTGTTGCTGGCGACATGATTTTTTGCAAGGCTTATTTAAGTTGTACTTATTCAAATATTATCAACTTATTCAAATAGTACTTTTTCTTAAACTAAGACCTTATTCAAATAGAATGCAGTATGCATGATAGGACCTAAGGTATTCTCGACCAGTTATATAACTATATTGAAGTCAGGCACAATATTGTTTTTTTTATTAGGGGTACAATAATAATGTATACCTGTATGTATACTCATAAAAAAATATATATTTATAAATACATTCACTTGTGTACAGTAGGTACAGATATGTGTAGCATTTGATGTTTAATTTGTTGTATTTTAATTATAATGTTTAAATTAAAAGAGAAATCTTTTTATTTGCTGAGCTGCTTTCCTATATTTACCCATATAGTTTGTGTATTATAGGTACATGTAGAAATGTTTATGTTAAATTAGCTTTTCAAATTGTGGTATTTAAATTGTACAGGTCAAAATTTAAATAGTAATCTTTGCTGACCTGTTTTTTGCACGATTGGCCGACAGCCTAACTATTACCTTACGGTGTCATGATGTGTTAATAATTATACACTTATGGATATATTTGCAGTTTAGGACAGTGCGCTTTCTTATTCACTATAACTAAACAATCGGTAACGATTAAATATTAGCTTAACAGTTGGTTTTACACCATGTGTTTGCAAAGCACATGACAGATTTAGTACAAATTTAACTTGTATCATGCAGTTTCTATTCCTAGATTTTATTTTGTTTGCTTTCAGCTAACACCAGTTATTATGGGTGATTGTTATATACTGTATTTACCATACTATAATGTCCATGTGGTGTAATTTAACTTACTTTACTCTAATGATAAAAAAAATCAGACAGTTATGTTATTGTATTGCATTAAATAAACTGAAAAAAATATTAAAATACTAGTACGGATATTTGTATAATATTCTATAGCTACTAGAAGGAACACTATTGTCTTAATTATGCTTGACAATTTCCATTTTTACAGTTAGGCTTAGTGTTAAATCAAAAATGAATTATTATGTTTAATTCAAATTGTTGGAAACTTGAAAAATGGAAAGTTTTTACGAGCAAACTCAATTGGAAGAAAGCCCTAACAATAAAGGTGAGCTCAGATTTCATGGATTGACGTTGTTTAATAAACCGTGCGTGTCAACACCGAGTGTTTGCTTCGTTTACGTTTCGACCTGCTTCTACGTAAATCGCTTCAAATTAAGTTTCCCACAGTCCAGACTATCAGTAGGTTTATGGTGTTTACATTAGGTGATTAATTTGACATATACCAGTAACCCGAAGCATTTTTCCTTTTATTGTTTATATTCAATAAAGATTTGTTTACCTGATTCATATTGTCACAATTTTGAATATGACATTTAATTTATTTATTAAATAAATTTATAACATTTGCTTTTATTTGTTTTTTTTTGGTTAACTGTAAATGGGATTATTATGATTTAAATTATTTCTTATATTAATATTTACATCGAGTGATAATTTATACACAAATAAATAAATAATTAAAATATGCAAAAACAATTAAATTCGACCAAATACAATGAGTAGAATGCCTTATATTATGTTCATATTTATATGATATGTCAACAAATATATGATATGTTCGAATTTATATAATATGTCTTTATATATATGATGTTTCCCTATTTATATGATATGTCCCAATTTATACAAGATGTCCATATTTATATAAAATGTCCTTACTTAATTTATAAACCCACCATTTTTTTCAACAAATCCATATTTAAATAATAACGCCGCTTCATATCCCAGATGATGACGTTGACCTAGAATCGCTGATTCAGCAAATTGACAGCGGAAATGAGGAATCTTACCAAACTGATCTCAGTAGTTCTTCTGGAGGTGGAGGTGAATACCCTGGTATTTTAATTATTTCACATATTTGTATTAACTTGCTTCTGAGATAGGCGTTAACGTAGTGTATATGAGATAGAGGTGTTAATGTAGTGTTTTCACATTCATTATATTAAATGCGATATGACATAGACTTAATTTTTTTGTTTTTATAAATATCCTGGTATCTTTATATCACATTTATTTCGGGGAAAACTAAAAGAAAGGAAAACAGGAAGGAGGGAAACTGGACACTAAAATAAAGATTATGACATTAGGGTTAGTTTTGGGGTTGAATTTAGGGTTATTTCTGGGGTTAAGATTAGTGTATAGAGCAGGGTTTAAATTAGTTTCCGTAATTTTAGTGAGCAGTTTTCCTCCTTCCTTCTCTTTCCCACTTTTCCACATTTTAGTTTTGCCCATTTATGTCTATTAACATTGCATATCAGATAAGCGTTAATGTGGTATTTTCACATTTACTTTATTAAATGCAGTACGACATAAACTTAAATTTTCTGTTTTACTAAGGTGAAAAAGTCTATCATAATGTTAATTTATATCAAGTTGTTATGGATTTAATATTACATTTTCAGCTAAAAAGGTTATATATTTTATTCATTTTAAGATGTGCACATGCAAAGTTATTTGTGCTCTTAATTTCAGTTTATGAAACAAAAGTATTAGTAAACTCCTAATACTAAATAAAAATACACTTTTAAAACTAAATAAAACTATACTTTTGAAACTAAACAACATGACACTCAAAATGCATTTGTTCAACTTTTCAAAATTAATTATTTTATGACCTTGGTCCATGCTTATTATAGCCATGCTAGATGACTACCCAGCTGTTTAAACAGATGCTCAATATATTTCATTTCTATCTCTGCATTTGTAAAACTATTTTCAAGCCCTTCATTGGATTACTAGGGTAAACATTATGACTCATAAT
The DNA here is from genome assembly GCA_000149265.1 of Ciona savignyi. Taxonomy (NCBI): domain Eukaryota; kingdom Metazoa; phylum Chordata; class Ascidiacea; order Phlebobranchia; family Cionidae; genus Ciona; species Ciona savignyi. Next base: position 317,000 of record CH000765.1, on the reverse strand, counting down.
CGTAAACTATGAGCATCTGGTTTACCTATGATGTCATAGTCGTTTCCTACATCTTGTCAATGGGAAGTAATCATTGTTTGTGGGCAGTTAAAGGGTGTATTGCGGTACCATTTGTAGTATAGACAAAGGAAAGTAGAAATACAGTTCTCTGCTTTTTGAAATGAATGGCTCTTTAGTAAGGTATTTTGTTTTAATATATTTAACTAAAATTTATATGTTTATTATGATTTAAAGCTGTGTTTAGTTTGATTTTTTTAAAGCTGTTTTAACTAAGTAAACTGTGTTGTGTGCGCTAGAAAAGTATTACTATCATTTATTTAGTTAACATTATCTAAGTTGTTGATTTGTTTATAATAAGTGTACTTTACATAAAAAATTGGGTTTTTATATATCTGTAAGATATATTTATCTATTTATATTTATTAGGTCATGTATGCATTTAGATGGATATATGACCTAGTTAACCATAACATTTTTACCGTTTGATAAATACGTTACAACTCCTATACAACCTGTGGATACAAGACTGGCTTGCCTCCTTAGTCAAGCTGCTATACCACTCTTGCTACTATACACTTTTACAGTACATGATACTGTATCCATTTTACAAACCCTGGGTACTATACCAATTTTACAGTAGAGTATACTGTGGCCATTTTACAAATCCTGGTTACTAACTTACTATACCATTTTACCTTGGTCCTGACGATTGACCTGATGTTGCTTATTAAGCTTCGTATAAATTCTTTGAAATTGAGTTTGTAATGCAATTTTGTCACCAGATGGAGCTGCCCTGCACGAGAGCAGTGATTCAATCGCAAGCGAGGAGGAAAACCACCATTCGAGCAAATCAAGTTTTTTCGACAAACACTTTCTCAAGTCTCTACCCATCGCTATATTGTCAAGAAGGTAATTTAATTTGTAAATCTATGGGTTATTTGTGGAAAATCACTCATTTTAACAGCAATTGGTACTTGGAGATGTCTGGTTCGATTTTATTGCTGTGTGGTGAAATGTGAGAACTGTTAAATTTGGCATATTGTGAGGGAGTATATTCACAACTTCACTCTGCAGTATTATACTGTCTGCTTCAATTTATGCTATTTGTCTTTTTACTCAGCGGCTAAAAGTCTTTAGTTGGACTAGGAATGTACTTTCTTGAATAAAGATTTAAATTCGATTTCAATGGAAAATAATTCGGATTTATTTTTGCTTTCTAGAAATACGAAATTAAGTAGAACAAAATTAGTTTTATAATTATAATTTTGTATCAAATCTTGAAAAAGTTATAGGTTTTATTTTTTCACTTAACAATGATTTTGATTTTATTTAAAAATTGAAACTGTTTTATGAAACATACGGGAAATATTATTTTTTTAATAACATTAAAGCAAAAAAAGTTTTTTCTTGCTTTTTGAGTTTATTTCAGAGCGGTTTCAAATTTTAGATTCAAAGTTTTTGATTTTAGAATAATTCTTGTACCCAAACTAATTCAGATTATTTTCAGTTAACACTATATTTTAATTAATTATTTAATTAAGAAATAGTAAGTGTCATTGTTTGTAGCTTAGTATATGCAACAGAGCAGTAAGGCATAATTTAATCAGTATAATTGCAGATATTTTACAAATCAGCACAATTTAAAAGGCATAGTGTCAGCAGTGCCATAAGTATAATACCTTGTTTTGTATTGATAAATCATTGATACTTAAATCTAGCAACTCGACTTATAGATCTTGCAACTCGACTGTGGGCATGAGCAAGCTAATTTACATTGCTTCCTTACATTAAAAACATTTAGCCTTACATTAATCAAAATAAAACAAATTCGACAAAAAACCTTGCATTACAGAAAGTAGTTCGGTAACTCCTGCAACTTGTTCATGGGAACCTTACATTACTCACACTAACCACGTTAACCACCTTAACCACACTAACCACATTTCTTTCCACAGAAAGTTGTTCGGATCGCATTCAGATCTTGCCTCATCCGCTCCCATCCACGGCCCGATTCGTCCCCAACATTCCGTCCCTGGTAACACAACAACCCCCAAACAACTGCACAGAAAAGTAAGTTCAACATATTTGTTTGTTTTCTTTAAAAATCTGCTATCTATCTTAATCTGTGCTGCATTTTGCTACAATAAGCTATAATGATAATATATATTTATGGAGTTGTATGGCAGTCTGTACAAAAAACATAAAGCGAGAATAATATTTTTTATTCTAATAGCAGCTGACCAAAAATCCACACGCCGCGCAAGTTAAAATTTAATCTCGCATATAAAAAAACTAATTAACGTTTATCGTGGCAGTTTTCTATTTAACTGCAGTATAACCTTTTTATTATTCATTCGGCGTGTCCAAATACTGGAGTATACAGCATTAAAATGTAAGATTGTTATAATACCAGATTTAAACTGTTGCTACGTCATACAAACCATGGTTGCACGCTATGTTACTGCCGGTACTTGCGTGAGCTTCCACACGCAAGTGAATTCTTACTCACTTGAAATTTGATGGATTTTTGGCCCTGTAATAGGTTGTTTGGAGAATGCTTATTTCATTGTTGATTCGTATAATTATAATACCTCCTTATAAAACTGTGGTTTTATATAGCTGTGGAGTACAATGCATGGAGTTGTAAATATTTGGAGAAAAAAATATAAAGTCTGAATAATGTTCATTTTAATGAAAGACACTTTAAATTATTCAGTAAAATTATAATTTCAAACAATAAAATTATTATTCTGGCTTTATGTGTTTAGTTCCCAACTTTCCTATGGTTATTGTAGCCATTTTTGACATTAAAACATCGTCTACCAATTATGTGGTTGAAAAATGGACAAAAATGTCTGTTCGTGATACTTTTAAAGCATAGTTATTTATATCTTGATCTAAGATAACAATTATTATTGAAGTACTGGATTCTCAGTTCAGCATTTAGAGATATCTTTAAAAAAATATTGTCTTATACTTGCTGCACATTTATAAATTCAACATTGTTTCTTAATTAGGAAATCTTTTTTTTTACCTCTGAATGCCTGTAATGTCTATTTTCATTTACATGTACTTAAGCTAATATCACGATGGTACTAAAATATACATTTGACTTACAGCTTTTAAGTGTGGTATTAATCAGTGTATAATTATGTACTTGAACTTAAGAGCTTAATGTAAAACCAACACCCACAAAACTGTCACATTTTTGTAGTGAACTTTAAATAAGTATATGTATATAAGTAAAATTTAAATTTCGAAGTAGTATATGTATAATAATAAAATTGAAAACATTAAATAGATATATGTATTTTAAAAAAAATTTCGAGTAAGTATATGTATACTAATAAATTACAATTAAAAACTTTATGTATATTATAAATATTAAAACCTCAAATAAATATATGAATATTTTAAATATTAAAACTACAAATAAGTATATGTATATTATTACAATTAAAACACTAAATAAATATATGCATATTATAAAACTTCAAA
>CH000765.1:283882-306660 GCA_000149265.1 Ciona savignyi | reverse complement strand
GGGTTAGAATAAGTTTCCATAATTTTAGTGGGCAGTTTCCCTCCTTTCCCTTCTTTCCGCTTTTCCTCCCCTTAGTGTTGCCCCTTGAAATAGACTTCCTATATTAGGTGCCACGCGCGGTGAAATCGCAGACAACCGGTTAAAGTTAAGCTACAATGCGCGCACGTCCGATCCTTTTATCGGGATCGGTGGTTGTGGTTTGCGTGAGGGTCGGTTTACGATGACTCAGATAATTACGATGTTAACAAGAAATGCCGATTTTAGTCTGTTAAGTGCAGCGTCGGCAACTTTTTGCACTTAAAGAGCAATTTTAACCGATATTCCACAAATATAATCACTGGGAGCCGCAAAACTAATAGTATTTTCGCAACAAAGGAAAACAACAATGTGTGAGATAAAGACGCGAGTGTTCTTCTGTTTGTTTCACTTAAGCATGGGTATTGAACTTATTAGGCGATCGCTACAGTAGCAATAAAATTAATAAGAGCCGCATCAGAAGGATGAAAAAACGCAGGTTGCCGACCCAGTTTTAGTTATTTCAAAATATAATCTCTATGACAAATTGGCTTTTTGATAGCTCTCTTGTTTGCTTAAATACCTCAGCTTTTGAATAGTTAGTTGTGCGTTTATACTGTATATCGCATCCACCTTGATTTTAAAGTTCAACAAAAAAATCAGCAACACCAGTTCCCCGGCAATAACATTGTTAAATTTACCGTAACACCTCTATTTGAGCGCCACTCTGAAGGAAGGGTTGACAAATAGAGCGCCATGGCGGTGAAATATAGGTTTTACGGTATTTTGTTTTGTTTCCACAATGAAAACACGTAACGGGTCCATCTATAACAATTTAGAAATGGGAAAAAGCCGGAAAAACGACAGTCATTAAAACACGAGTCTACAAGGAAATGTTTATATTAAAATTATTACACTGAAAGAAAATAAATATTTTCTTAACTTTGTTGTTCAAATTAAACGCTATAATAATGCGTAGCATATATTTAGAATATAAACGTATTTTAAACGAATTTTGTTGAGGTAAATAACAAACCACGTAATCTTAACATTTCGCTTTTATATGTTTCAGACTTAAACGATTTAAACATTTTTAAATGTTACACGTCACAGCATTAGTTACATGTAGCTGAATATTAACTTTAAATTGTGCAACACTGAAAGTGTGCAACACTAAAAGTGTGCAACACTTTAAATTGTGCAACACTTTAAATTGTGCAACACTGAAAGTGTGCAACACTTTAAATTGTGCAACACTTTAAATTGTGCAACACTTTAAATTGTGCAACACTGAAAGTGTGCAACACTTTAAATTGTGCAACACTGAAAGTGTGCAACACTTTAAATTGTGCAACACTGAAAGTGTGCAACACTGAAAGTGTGCAACACTTTAAATTGTGCAACACTTTAAATTGAGCAACACTTTAAATTGTGCAACACTTTAAATTGAGCAACACTTTAAATTGTGCAACACTTTAAATTGAGCAACACTTTAAATTGTGCAACACTTTAAATTGTGCAACACTTTAAATTGTGCAACACTTTAAATTGTGCAACACTGAAAGTGTACAACGCTGAAAGATACAATATTTAAATACAAACCGCCATGTTGCCCAATACTACATACTTGAAACCACATAGTTTACACAACGTTTCATGCGGTAAGCCACTAACCACATTGGGGTCGATATGTGGTTGTAGAGTATTTTTACCTGCTGCTATACCTCTATTGTCCTGGGAAACCCTAAAATAAAGGAATCCTAAAAAATATTCTTAATAAAATTATGGAAGTACTAAAAATACGAAAATATATCCGCTTGGGCAGTAAGAAAAAACGGAAATATGCAAATTAACTTATGGTGATGTGATTATAGGAATTTTTTATTGTATTTTATTTACTTTGTTATATATTTTCGCCTTTCAGTATTAACCTACATTCGTCAATAGTTTAAAAGGAATTTGTCCAACCCCCCACCACCATTATTTTGCAACATGTATTATGTTCGCTCAGGAATTTTTGATAATTCGTCTCATATATTTTCATATTTAAGTATATAACCATTCGCCCACAATTTCATTGTATTTTATTTACTTTGTTATATATTTTCGCCTTTCAGTATTAACCTACATTCGTCAATAGTTTAAGTATATAACCATTCGTCCAACATATATAGAACGGAAGCAGGTTCTACGAGTCGTACTTGAGCGCAAGAAGACTCGGTCAAACCAACCTGGTTAGGAGCTCCAGCGATAGATCAATCAATGTAAGAAGCTCAATTCGATTTTCCGTGTTGTAAACCGTTGATTTGGTCGTCCGCTATGGGCCGCCGTTTGTAAAGGGTCAATTTATTTAGCGATTTAGCTAAATCGGCAAAAAAGTTGACGCTCAATATATTGATTTTTACAAACGGCGCTCCCATAGTATGCAATATACCGATAAACGGCGCGGAACGTTTCAGTGATTGACAACTAATGTTATGATTGACATTTTACTAATGTTTGTTGTACATTGGTTGATTGCGCCCAGAAATCTAGTTTCCTATGACAATCTGTACATTTTGTTGGTTAGTTCAAACCGTTTAGTCATAAATGCGTAATCTGACGATCGCCCGTGTGATATTAGTACTTGTATAATTGAGACGTTTTAAACGTAAAACTCATTTACCGATATACAGCATAACACAGGATGGAAATGTTCATTCATAATAATCGTATCGCCATTTTAATGTAGAAGCACTTTATATGTGATCTATGCTTTAAAAATCAGATCGTGTAATAGGTCTATGCTTGCCGACGCGCTGTAATCATTATGACGTAATAATAGAGACACGACTTCGCGCCGATGGACTTCCGAGGTGAAACGGGCCGGGTGATCCAGGATCCGAAGGAGGTCGCTATGCTCGAGCTGGAGCAGCAATCGTCGTGGCGACGAAGATTGATTAATCGGACGCTCACCGGGCAAGGTGAGGGGGGTGTAATATTTGGGCGTTTAACTAATTATTTTAATATTAACTAATATGGGGGGTTTATACTGGGCAAGGTTGGTGGGGGGTTTATACTGGGCAAGGTGGGTATGAGGGTTTCTATTTGGGCGTTCAACCATTATTCTCCATCTTTTACCATTATTCTCCATACTTGGCAATGTTAGTGGGGGGGAGGGTTATATTTGGGCGTTCAACTAATTACTCTCACTATCTCTTCAATGCAAACTGAACCCACAAAAACAGCTGTCACATAAACTCCTGACACATGAAGTCTGAGATTTTTCACAACTTAAAATTGAAGCTTAATTTAAGGTTAAACGTCATTTTTCCTCCGTTATAACATGGGTATTTACCGACGTGTTTTAACTACTGTACTTTTGCCGTTTTATCCTGTCTCTTTTACTTAAAATAATTATGGAATTCTTTTTTAATGTAATAAAGGAGCAAAAAATTAACTTTCTGAAGAGTGTTTTACCCTCCTTCCGATCCCCACACGCACCAACCCAACACCATATCCACATTTATTCTCACAACCCCTTGCATTGCTTCTTGTCTGCTGGACTAAACAATTATTGTTATTGTTCTTTAATATATTAGAGGAGAAAAAAATAAACTAAACATCCTGACAGGTGTTACCCTCATTTATCCTCACAACCCCTTGCATTGCAGCCAACGACCGAACTCTTGTAGGAAGCTCCGCGCCGACCAAGCAAGTTGCCTTCTTCGCTCGAGGTTGGTATTACGTGTGTTGTGTTCTTGAATTGAAGGTTCTTGGTAGTGAATGGAATTAAAGCGAAACACGTCGGGTTATATAGCACGAAATGCACGCAAAGAATGTAACATACCAGAGTAAATGATTATTACATACATGCGGGCATGATTACAGTTGATTACAGGTCACAAAATAACTTTCTGGAATCCTGCACATATTACTACAGGGATAGAAATTAACGCATTTCCACAACAACGTGCGTGTCCATATCCACCGGAAAATGGAATGAGGGAACGAGGGAAACTGCTCACGAATATGTAGATTAGTGTTAGGGTTGGGGTTAAGTGGTGGGTTGCGTATCTGTGGGAAGAGTGGTGGCTAAAATAGGGCAACACTAAAAGGAGGGAAACCGGGAAGGAGGGAAAAAGGGAAACTGCTCACTAAAATTACGGAAACTAATTTTAACCCGTCCCTAAACACTAATTTCAACCCAAAAACTAACCCTAACTCCACAAACATTAGTTTAAAACTAACTCCTATGTCATAATCTTTATTTTATTGAGCAGTTTTCATCCTTCCCGCTTTTCTCCTTTTAGTTTTTCCACTAAAATAAAGGAATGAGGGAAAATACCCACGAATTAGGGTTTCATTTTCCATATCAGTTTGGCTGCTATAATTATTTTAGAATCACTAATTTTTAATTTCTTAAATCCAAAAATAATTTAAATCGTTTCTGTCTCGAATTTGAACCTCGATTCTGGAATGAACATTTCTCAGGAATATGAAGATTAGAGCGTTATGGGTACAGTTAGGATTAGTTCTGGGTTTGAGATTAATGTTTGGGGGAGTGTTACAGTGTTAGATCAGTGTTTGAGGCAGGGTTACAAATAGTTTCCATACTTTCACTAAGAAATTATCCCCATTCTTAGTATTTCTATTGTCTAAGTATTGTTTAAGTAATGTCTAAAGCGATTTTGTCGTATTTTCCTGTCGCCGGGATAACGTTTGACAACTTAGCACTATTCACCTCCTTTCGCCGTCACACGTCACACACAATACGTCACACATAATACGTCACACATAATACGTCACACATATCACGTCACACATCTCACGTTACCCGCTGTAGCTGATATATCGTTAACCCCGCTTCCACCACAGCCATCCACCAAACCCAACCATGGTTCTATGGGAAGATAACACGGGAGCAAGCTAACGATGAAGTGCAGAGGAACGGGAACATTGATGGGTGAGTTGGGCTCTATGCATGCTGCATGTCGTATGGGGGGTGCGCTGGACACGCCGGACACGCCAGATACTCCTGGCACGCCACACACGCCGGACACGCCGGACACGCCGGGCACGTCGGATACGCCAGACACGCCGGGCACGCCAGACAAGCTGGGCACGTCGGGCACGCCAGGCTTGGCGGGGTTGATTGAATCATACAGCCACATACAGAGCTATGAAACAGTGATTAAGGGGGTTAACACACGGGCAATCAAACTAATAAAGGAAAATAAATATTGCTTGATTCCGTTGTCCAAATCAACCACGTAAATGCTACGTTGCATATACAGAATATTATTTAAACACATTTTAAACGAATTTCGCTTTTTTTATATTTCAGACTCTTCTTAGTACGTGATAGTCGTACAATACCGGGTGGGATAGTGATTACTGTTTGTCATAATCAGAAGTGTCGTCATATCCCAATTACGCAGGTAATTATTGCTACATATCAACTTTGGTATATTCCTTACATAATTCAAACAATCTCTTTCTAAGAATTGGGTGTTACGGCCGTGTCCGTATATTTTATTATAACTAAGTATAGTTTGCCTTTTTCGTAGTTTTTAATTGTTTGTTCCTTATATTATTGTTTTTAAATAAGCAAAAATAATTTAAACTAGGAAAGTACTCAAAGATTACCTGTATAATCGTTTACAATATGTTTAATAATATGTGCCGCTATTTCAATGTATGCACAGGGCGCGAAGTAATCTTAGGATTACTTTTGTGTTACCCTCTTGGTTTTCCCATTCATGTGGATAAACATGAATATCCTATGTTCGCCTTTTAGCAGAACTAAAGTTACAAAACTGGTCGCTAGCTGGTCGGTTAAGTCGCTGGGAAGAGGACTTAACCGACATTGCAGGCGCCAGTTAAAATAGCTCCGTTAACCATATAGTGGGCGCGAGGTAATATGACGATTCCCCGTATGGTACATTTCCAATTCATAATGATAAAATAGTAGGCAAACTTCAAAATACCGGAGGGTGCGAGGTAATCTAATAATCACCTTTGTGTTAACGCCCATGCGTTTTCCAATTAACGATAATAAAAAAAATCACATTTTGTTTACCGAGCCAAGTTTCAAACCCAGGATCGGCTCATCACTTGAACACCTAACCATGTTTGCACCCCCAGATCAAACGATGTGGACAAAGCTTCTACACAGCCGACAACGGCGAGACAAGATTCGTAGACATGATCCAACTAATTGATTTCCACCGTTTGAACCGAGGATCATTACCTTGCTTACTTTTGTACGAATGCCCAGGAAGCCAATTGTCATGAGGTGTAACCGATACTTGGATCGCTTTTATATGGATCATTCAATCGTCACGTGCTAGGTTTTGTATTTTTATTTCGCTTTTCAAACGCGCCGTCTTTGTTTTAAACCCAGTAGTTGAATTACCATTGTGGCAATCCATTTTAACACGTCCGCCTACAATGTCACATCTTCCGTGTTTTATTGACTTTCCGTGGACGTCGTAACACTCTACTGCCTTATTTATTGCATTGAATCCACTGTTTAGCAGTGTTTAACTTCGTATTTTCGAGTGGACCCCTTTGTCAACTTTATTTTTATTTCGCCTTTTCTGTTTTCCCTTTGAATCGTGTTAATAGATGAAATAGGTTGTTTTCCAGCGAATAAAGTTCGGTACACTTAACCTGTGGTGTTGCTTTTATTCCGGGGTGAGTTTCGAAGCCATGATGCTCGATATTAAGACCGCTTTTTATGTAAAATCATTTGCTTTTCAATCTAAAGGTTGCAGGTGCGAAACTGTTCGCTAGCTAGTTGGTTGTGTCTTTGAGCAAGGTACTTTACGGACATTGCCTGAACCCAGCGAATTAATGGGTTTTACCAAATTGCTTCAAAGGGAAGTGTAGCATTACGGTTATTATCCATATACCCTGCATTTTTGGTCTTGCCACTGGATTATACGGACAAGGGCAACCCCTTTCATTATTAAGACTCTGTATGCATTCTTGGTTCTTCTTACAACTTTTATTTTGATGCAACTTTTAATGTTTTTGAAAGATTTGGCGAAAAAGAAGATTTAATACATAGTATATAGGTGCTTAAGGTTATAAAAATTCGTGACCGATTTTAAAGCAAAAATGCCTTTATTTACCGGCATTAACTACATGATAAAATTATAGCCTATTACTTTTACGTGTCAGATTAACCAAATGATAAACCACGTCTTTGCAACTAAAGGGAAAATGTTATCAAAGTCTGCGATAGATGAATGAAGTTTTCCCCGCACAATAGGCTCGCTGACTCAATGTAAACATCAAACCGCCAGTCTATTCAACTTGATGTAATGAACTCCAAGTGAAGTGAAAATGTGGTTCTTTGGAATCGAAGGAAACCCGTGATTACAGCAAACTTAACGATATACCATTATCTCGATTGAAATTACAATGTGTGGTAATGGATTATGAAATTATAATGATTGATTGTATAATATAGCGTTGTGCAACTTGGACAAAGCGTAGGAGACATTTTTTACGTCAGATCCAGATGAAATTGTCTAAAACTCGACAAGAGTTTCGTCGAGAACGTCCTGAATCCTTTTCGTGTCCTGTATAATGTTCCATAACGATGTGTGTTGACATACATGGTACGCGTCTGTCATTGATTGAAACGTGGCGTCAGATTGATTTGACGGTCCTGCTCTACCAGACTGGTTTGTTTCGTTTAGGGTTGTGCTTGCGCCCTCTTCCGGCTCGTCGAGTGACTGTGAAAAAAACCGCATGGTGACAACCTGGGGCACTAGATATATGGACTGTATACCCAGAAATAAAAGAGGGAAGGAAGGAAACTGCTTACTAAAATGAACATTTGGGCTTAAAGGCTAGGGCTGGGGTTGGAGTAATTACTAGTTAAAAGATTAGATTGATATATTGGGCACGGTTAAAATTATTTTTCATGGTTTAAGCGAGCAGTTCCCTATCCTTCCCTCTTTCGCTTCCTATGTTGTCGCCCAGCACCCACACCTGGGAAGTTAAACTTATTAAACTGTTAAAGTCGTGTTGGGAGAATGGTTAACGCAACCGATTCAAGCACCGATTTTTATTTTAAATAAAAACGGTCTCATTGACGAGCCCATCATGAGTTCGAAACTTGGATCGGTAGCAAAAATTAAATGAAACTGAAAAGACAGACGAACGATGAAAATGTACAGTGAGTGGATAGTCATGCAGCGTGATTTGATGAAACTGAAACAAAATAAATGACATGGAAAGTTCAGTCGTGTAACCGAATGGTTAACGTGGCAAAGGAATTGAATCTCTGGGTTGGAACCCGTGGGACGAGGTGATGTAGTTATGGGGTTGAATGGAGGATTAGGGGGTTTGGGTTTGTTATGTGAAAGTAGGGAAGTGGAAGGGGGTGCAGTGGGGTCTAACAAGGTTTAACAGGGGGATCTAAGTGGTCGTGTGGCCGAATGGTTAACGTGACAAAAATGGTCTTGGTGGCGGGTACTTCGTGGGTTTGAATCTTAGCCCGCTAAAACAAAGGAAAGAATGTTTACAGAATTATGTACGAAAGGCCGAATAGTTAACGCGACCGATAAATACACCTATTTCGATGTAAAAATGGTAGTAAAGAGCCCATAATGGGTTCGAATTCTAGCCCGGTAAAAAAATTGGGGACGAAATAAAAAACGTAAAAAATTTGGGTGGATATTAACAAATCCGCTATACGTCGCTGTTTCGCGCGTTGTTCAAACCTGTAGGTTTACTCCGATACTGATTGGCTAAAATCTGATCGAGGTTGTCCAATAGGAACACGTGGTACATATCGTCTTCAGAAAGGTATTCGAAATCTTCTTCGGATGCAGAACTAAAATCCGAGTCGTAATTTGACCGGTTTGTGATGTGTCTTGTTGAGCTCTCGCCACTTGTGCAACGAGTTGTCTGACCGAAAATACAACCTGAAATTACTACCCGAGAATGTTGGTATTTTGCATGTAAATCTGATTCAAACATGCAATTTATAAGTCTTACTCGTGCATATATGTGTAGGCTTAATTTAAAGGCGTGGCTTAAAGATAATTTGGAGGTGTAGTTTAATTGTCTCGACTTAAAAGGCTATACAATTGAGAAATGTTGACTTTAAAGGTGTGATATAAAGAGGTGTTAGTGAAAACAAAAAAGCTGATTTAATTAATTTAAAAATTCTATGGAAATTAATAAAATTTATCGTGAAGGAGTAACGTATTGGTGAGAACGCAATGTTATGCGAAAATAAACGTTAAAATGCAGCATGCGCGGTATGGGGTGTGGGTTAAACTTACCGAAGCCTTAAGGGGAGGGGTGGTCCAAGCGTGACGCTTTGAAACGTAATGTTTGATTAAATCATCATCGGTTGCGAGTATTTCATCAACACGAATCTCATCGAGTATTATATCAGCGCTCATTACTTCTAAGTTGACTCCTTCTCGGAATAAATTACGAAGTCCTGGGATTTGGACTTTATTAGAAACATTAATAGCTTAAATTTATTAGAAACACTAGCCAGTATTTAATACCTCGGATTTAATAAATTGTTGGAATTTAAGATCTCTATGGTAAAAATTTGTTGTTGAGCAAAGTGGGGATAAGTTAAAAATTTATAATTAAATTACTCGTTATTAAGATAAGGTATTTTTTGTTATTGGATAATTATTATTGTTAAGATTGTTATTAATACAGTATGTTAAAATTTATTACAAATACAATCCAAACTTTAATAGCTTGGCACTGGTAACGCTACAGCAAAATTGTGCAAAACGTTTTTCAACTTACAGCACTTAACCCAAGACACAAAAAATAGAAACAATTTGACAAACGCATAGCAATTATTCTAACATGTTTAAACTTAATGGCAGAATTAATGATGTCCTACGCATTAATGGTCGTACTAATTTCATTACAGGAAAACTTATTGTTTTCTGAGAAAATTATTGTATTGGAAAAAATTATTGTACTAATTTTAGTACAGGAAAAATTATTGTTTTCTTAGAAAATTATTGTATTAAAAACATTTTTGTACTAATTTTATTACAGGAAAAATTATTGTTTTCTTAGAAAATTATTGTATTAAAAAAATTATTGTACTAATTTTCATTACAGGAAAATTAAGAACGTTACAGGAAAGATTAAACAGAAGAATTGGCCAATACCTTTAGATACCGTTACACTTTTTAGTTTGTGGGTCTAGCAAACCCAAAGCAATCATTGTAAAATGCTTTTTATACCACATTTAAGCCCCGACAAGGCTTTAAAAGACAAAATAAATGTGGAATTTGTACATTAATATTGACGCTATCTTGTAATTTCTATCTTAACTCTATGGGCTGCATTAAACAATAAAAAAAACAAATATGTTGTAACATCTTTCAGAACACTGCATAGTCACTATAGTGCATAATGCAAATACCCTGCTAGTTTGGGAATACTAAACAACGAATACATTGTATTATATGGTTAACATGCGACATTCCAACTTCATAATACACACTATGTTAACAAGTAACACTATCACGTCATACCGTCATGTACCCTCTCTCTAATTGCGTCATCCTTCACGTCCCATCCATACGAATGTGCGAATCGGATAGTGACGTTGAGCTGTCCGTCAAAATTACGATGTCTAAGAAATGTCTGTGAATAATTACGCAAGCGTTAGGGGATAATTAGCTTAAATTACCTATGTTGAAAACTCTTTCATATTTGGGCAAGATCAGTTTGAATTAAATTGAATTAAGGAACGTGTCTATCATATACAACACACTGCAATAGCTCCAGTAACCCGACGATGGGCGCGAGGTGATCTGACGATTGCCCGTGTGTTAACCCCCTTGGTTTTCCCATTCACGGGGATAAAACATAAATATCCTTTTCACATACGCCAACTGTACTTATTTATCTAAATTGTAAAGGAGTTTAATTTAAACAAAATATAAAAGTAACATTTTCTTCTGTTGACACCTCATACTTTAATTACCACCATATATAAAGCACGTCTTCACTTTGTATGTCCAAGCAAAACACACAATGACGAGTGAAACACTTTCCTACCTTTTCCAGTTGCACGAGTTTCAGTAGAGTTTCACTGCACTGATGGATGGGTGATGAACTCATCACGATATCCACGTTCAGCTCTATGGCTTGGGATCTCGGGATCTTTTCTTCCCATTTCGCTTTCATCAGGTCGAACACGAATAACTGGGCCACGCCGTCCGCTTTTCCTCCTAAAGGGGAATCCCCGATTAAGGTCGGGTTAGAATCTAATCTAACCGTTAGATGGATGGGATATTTAAACGCGTTTGGCTGCATGAAGGTCGTTGGATCGAAACCAGTCACCGACTAGAGGGTCGTGTCTACATCGGACACTACCTGAATCTAGAGTGGGTTCTACTAAATTAAAGAACCGTCTCAATCATACACAACACACTGCAATAGCTCCGGTAACCCGACGTTGTGCGCAAGGTGATCTGACGATTGCCCGTGTGTTAACCTCCTTGGTTTTCCCATTTACAGAAACTAAGGAAATGCATAACTTGTAACTTTTGGATTCGAAAGGGAACTATAATAAATTGAAGTAACCGATTTTTTGTAAGTAACCGATAAATCACCAATACACTACTAATAGGTTTATACAAGATAGGCAAACTATAAACATGATTGTAATTCACCAATAAATCTGCATTTGTACAATGAATGCTCCTCGTCGGTGAAGACGTCGACGTATGTGATCTCGCATTTCAGAACCATCAACGTAGCATTGCGACCATCGGGGTCGAGGAAGAGTTTGTAATAAACATGATCCGACCACGGACGGCAGTTCCCCGTTATATCGGTCTCCGATACCAGCTTTCGTCGGTCCAGGATTTCCTTCATTTTGGTGGTGTGGCCGAATGGTTAACGCGACAGAAAAATGCACAAATAAAGTATTGAAGACGAGCACATCGTGGGTTCCAAATCTAGCCCGGCAAAAAAGTAACCAATGCATATTGTGGTGTTGTCGGTTGGTCGAATGGTTAACGCACAGAAACATGCACACAAAAACGGTATTGGAAAAAAGTACGGTCGTATAGCTAATTGGTTAACGCGACATATGCATATATCGACTTCTATACAAATACGGCCTTGGAGATGATCCCATCATGGGTTCTAAACCGAGCCCCGTTAAAAAACAACAACACTTATCACAGGACGGCCGTGTAGCCCAGTAGGTATAGGTTCGAATCTACTCGTTAGCTAACGTTGTGTGCTTGTGCAAGAGACTTGACATTGCCTGAACCTAGTGGATTAATGGGTTCTACCAAATTGAAGGAACGTGTGAATCATACATAATACGATGCAATAGCTCCGGTAACCCGACGGTGGGCGCGAGGTGATCTGACGATTGCCCATTCGATAACAAAATCTGTGATATTACACCATGACAATTCATTCGACGATATCCTTGGATAAATCCTTCAATGTGGATTCCCCGCCTGATAGAAATAGCGCACCCATGCGGATTACCTGTGGATCGACGCTCATCATATTCCGAGGGTGGATAGAACGCGATGACGACTTCGAATCGACCCCTCCCATCTCACTCTGTTGTCTGCTCCCCGATGTTGTGCTCGATGTCGTCGATAGTTGCGGGGTAACCGCACGAGGGCGCACTCCGTTTGATTGGTAGGCCAGAATGGTGTCCTAGAAAAATACGTGTTTTTTAAATTAATTTGTTTTTTAAAAAGGAAAGTTTTCGTGATATGCTTGTTACTAAGTCGGTTTATATGTCTTAATTTGTTAATGCATTGGTCATGTTAATCATTCAGCCACACGACCTGGTTTATACCAACTATGCAAAAATGGTATTTAGGATAGGATAATTATGTTTATCCCTGTGAATGGAAAAACCAAGGGGGTAAACACACAAGCAATCGTCAGATCACTCCGCGCCCACCGTTATCCAGAGCTATTGGAGTGTTTTATGTATAATTTACACGTTCCTTTAATTTGGTAAAACCCATTAATCCGCTGGGTTTAGGCAATGTCCGTTATGTGCCTTGCCCAAGGTCACAACCGACTAGCAAGCGACCAGGTTCGCACCTGCAACCTTTCGATTAAAAGGCGACGCACTTAACCGCAAGACTAACCGACCGGAGTTGGACAGGCCCATCATGGGTTCGAACCTTATTTTGTTCGGTTGATAACAATTTAAAGATTACTTTAGTTTTAGTTCAATGCAAACGTCTACTGTAGATGCACACAGTATACGCTTATGACAATCGTGGGTGCAACAGGTTAGTTTCGATTTCACCACTTTCTTTTCGTAAGCCAAGCAACTCTTCCAATTAGTGTTTTCGTCAAAATTCTTGCGCCTAACTAAAAAACAACCAAATCTCTTTCTTACTTGAGTGTTTTCGCCAAAATTTTCACTGCTTGGAAGTCCGGTGAATGTTGTATAATCAGATGATATTCTGGCGAAGTTGTGGTTTGTTAGAGTTGCCTCAGAGATATAAATAAATCTACGAGTCGAAAGTCCGACCGATTAGCTTGGTGGGTTAGTGCGTCGGCTTTTAGTCGACGGGCTACTGGTTCGAAACTGTTCGCTAGCTAATCAGTTGTGTCCTTGGTTAAGGCACTCAACGGACATTATATATGGCTGCCACGTCTAAATATACTTTAAGTAAATAATATATTGTATCATAGGCGTGTTTTAGCGACTGCCGTTTTGCCGGCTTTTTCTTTTTTTAATTTTTTTTTATAAAAATCGTAATGCGTGTATTTATAACAATACATATTTTAAACTAACCACCATACAACACACTGCAATGGCTTTGATAAATGGACTACCAGCATAAAGTAATCTAACTTATCGTACCTTGACCTGCATATGACGGAAATCAACTGAAATGTATGATCTTGTGGCCGAATGGTTATCACAGCCGAATTTTAGCAATATTTTTGGTTTAGGTGTTAGAAATTAGCTTTATTTTTAACTTGTAAAAAATCTAAGGTTTCTTGTGGTAGTATTAGAGTAAAAATTCTTTTTGTAAGGTCATTTTGCCTTGAAAACATATTTTGGCTGTGCGTCTCCAATTTGCAGAATTACATGCGAAAATCGGCCACTGGCGAGTAACCATTAGGAACGAAACTTAGCCCAGCCAAATAAATAAACCTGAGTACCAACCCCCCATGTACATTGATAGTATCACACCCTCCCCCCATTACCACAACAGGACAGTACCCCACCCCCATGTACCTTGATATTGATCTCGGTGTACCCGGGAAGTCAATTGCTGGTTGTGGCTCGCCCGGCAGTAAAGTCTGGAACAAAATAGAAATATCCATGAAGGTTATAACAAAAGGTTATAGCTTCGAAACTGGCCAGTGGCTAGTCTTAACCCAGCGGATTATTGGGTTCTACCAAATTGAAGGAACGTCTCTATAATATACAACACACTGCAATAGCTCCGGTAACCCGACAATGGGCGCGAGGTGATCTGACGATTGGCCGTGTGTTAACCCCTGGTTTTCCCATTCACGGGGATAAACATGAAAATCATATCCCAACTAAACTAGACCTGTCCTATCCTATTTTACCTGAACTTGTAATATCTCGTCGTCCGTCCAAGCCCTGCTACGTGTGGTGATGGTTGGCTGTGATTTCACTCCCCGAATCGGCGTTGAAGTCTTTGGATGATTATTATCACTAGGTGGAGCCGCGGAGCGGGGGGAGACGGTTGCGCTTTCTGATCGATTAAAATGGACTTTCCGTCGAAGCTGTCCGTTCGATTCTGGGGTCAAGTTATTCAACTCGTAGCCGTCGTATGCGTTATACCTGACAGTATCCATCGCCTGACAGACCTTGTCTTGTTACTACCATGGTCGAATAGTCCTGTCGAGCTGAAAAGAAGTCTAGTTTAGTTGTATTTACTCGTTTAAAAACAATGATATTATAAAAGCTCCTTTAAAAAAGCAATTACTCCTTTAAAAAACAATCAATAAAAAGCACACATAAAATATTGTAGATTGGATAATTTATTTAAACAAACTGAGGCTTGGCGTCCGCTTTATTTATTTAATTATATCCTTGTTTTAATGACTGTTTAACTGTTCGTTTTCCCATCTTTTCCTGTTTCTGTGTAGTGATTTGCCTTATTTAATACTAGGACAAAAATGAATAAACTAAACTGAGAATGATTTCATCTATCTATATTAACTTATTCTACATTACCAGCAATGCTATAACAAACTTTGTCGTGCGGTAAAGTACAGCCGTACCATAGCACGTCCAAAACACTGCGGTTATCCCATGCTAATCGTGTTATGGGTAATTGCAATAGGATAGCCTGTTACTAAGCGAAATACGAAAGCATTTTGCAAAACCATAACTCAAAACCTAACTATGTACACGATAGCGCTGCATAGAATGTAGGATCTGACTAACTGTTTTCCTGTTTACGAAAAGCCTTGTTCAACGCTTAAAAGCGGGACAAAACCTGAAAAAAACTTCGCAACAAAAGTTTAGACAGATGGCTTACGCACCAGCTAAGCGTGCACGATGTGACGTCACTTCCTTCGTTTCCGCAAACGCCAGTATAACAGTACAACAATGAAAAAGGATTCGATATATAGGAAGTTATCTCTCTGCTGTGACAATTGATGAGTTGTCTAAACCAGCGATTGCCTCGTGCAATGAATTTTAGGGGTGGCAAACACATCAATCTCACACAAACTACTGTTTCTATTGTATATATTTTGATCTGTTTTTACGATTTTAAACGCGAAGAAGGGTCGCATAAAATTTTAATAAATTGAAAGGGTCGTGAACTTAAAAGTTTGAGAAGCTCTGATATAGACAGCAGTGGATTATAGATAGTGGGGATCTTTCGTAGTAACTTTGCCAAAGAAATCCAACCATTCGCTAGGTTTATCGAAAAACGAGCCATTCGTTGAGTCAGATGGCAACTCAGAGTGGAAGTTGATTAATCCATCACGAAGCATCGGAAATATGAGCTGTGAAACGTTTGCTCACCGCTATGTCACTAACACGCGTTAAACGTGAACATTTTCTAATATTAAAAAGGAAATTCATGTTTATCCCGTGATTTGGGAAAAGAAATGGACGTTTCGTCATATTAGCTAGCTCCCACCTTCGGGTTACTGGAGCTATTGCAGTGTGTTGTATAATTCACACGTTCCTTCAATTTAGAAAAACGCATCATTCCACTGGGTTCAGGCAATGTCCGTTAAGTGCCTTGCCCAAAAACACAACCGACTAGCTAGCGGCCAGTTTTGAACCTACAACCTTTCGACTGAAAGGCGACGCACTAACCCACCAAGCTATTCGACCGGTAACCGGAAAAAAATTATCTACAAACATAAAGAGTAAATTGTCGCACCAACAACAGAAAGTTGAATTCGTCAAAATTTATTAAAACACAAGATCACCCCCGAATAACAAGCGACAGAAATGGCAACTAACAAAACCTAAAAGGCAGGGGGTGTCGAATTGAAAAAAAAACGTCGCTACTTACAATTGGGCGTCGAAATATTTACATTTTTCGAAACAAAATAGTTTACAATATCATACGAGAAATCGCAACAGTGAGCATAATTGAGATAGTGTTTCAGAATATATAGGGGATTTGGTCGGTTTTAGATGGATTAAATATAGGATGAAAGAGTGAATGCGGTTAATAGGTGGTGTGGTGTTGGTTGGAGGGGGGTTTGGGGTGTTAAGGGTAATTTTGAGATTACCTTGTGCACATAGCCCAGTTGTTGGGGAAATCCAGTGTATTAAGTAAGGTAGCCCGTTGTGTTTACTGGAATATCCCGGCATATTGGTTTTAGAAGTATGAAGGGTGTGAATTTTCTAACGTGGTTGATGGTGGTGCAATGCGTGTGGTGATATGTTAATTCGGGTATGTGGGGGGTGAATGTGGGACAATCTTGTGCTCATAGTCGGTTGATCAATATTTCCCTGTTTGATAAGCACTACGATTTTGGAGTGGGTTGTGTGGTGTTAAGGGTAATCATGGTACCACAGCCTGTTAACCGATATAATCCAGTGCATAAGTACGACGGTGGATCCCTGTGTTTGTTCGACTCAAGTAATATAAATACAGGAACACATGAAAGACGAAAACACGAGTTGAAACTACAAACACGAAATAGGAACTACGACGACAAGCTTGTTTCAAGAGTTTTTGAATCAGCGGTTAGCCGAGGACACAGTAGCAACAAGTTGAATTTCAATATCGGGAATTGTGTATCACATTGCGGACATGGAGCAGCTTAAACGCACAGTTAAATACATGTGAAGCAATTAAAACTAACAGTATAAACTATAAATAACGTTAGGAAATACGCAACACGCTTCATAAATAAGTTTCTACACATTTAATCGAATTCTTATTCAATTTGCTGACATCAAGGGTTTAAACTTCGAGTTCTATATTAGAGCTAACGGTATTTCTATTTATACTGCTAGTTTTCAACTTAATGCAATATAACCCGAAAGCTTCGTTTTAAATGGTTGCATCACGGAATGTAATAAATAAATAGTGTTGCCATATATTTCCTGCACATGAACTTAAAGCCACCAAAGTAAAATGTGTTTTTTTCACAGGAAACACTGGAATCTTCAACTAGGAGAATATTTTGCCAAAGTTTTCTTCATACAGGGCTATCAGCAGCATGAATATAACGCCCAATATGAAACCAATGTTTTGGAAAATAAATCGGACAAACCCGTCTTCTTCCAGAGCTGATTCCTTCATAGTTGGAAGCTGCAATTTAATTTATTTTATTTGAAGTTTTACAAATTAATAAAGCTTTACTGAAAACGATTTAAAAAAATATTAAGGTATAATTTTAAGTTTTAAAAGGTGTACTGCATTATTTAAAAAGTTTTACAAAACACAAAATGGTCAAAAATAACAACATTTGTCAAATGGTAAACTAATGGCATTTGAAAAGTTTTACAAACTACATAAATGAATTGTCAACGAATAGTCGATTTTTTATGGGTTTTACGACCAAGTCCGTTTTTGAATTCTTTTTAAAACTGTGTATTAACGTGTTTCAACTACTGTTAGTTTTGCCGTTTTTTCTGCCCCTTTTTTTGTATATAACCAACCTATGATTCGAAACATGGTTAAAACACCACTCACCATATCAACCAGTGCGACGTACAAGAAACCACCAGCGGTGACGGCAAGCAACCATAACTTCACCGATGTGGTGTATTCGCCGATCAGTAATCCTGGGGGGTGGGTGGGGGGGGGGTTTGTTATAAATATGTGTGTCACGCCATTTAAAGTGACTGCCATTGGCATGGCACAATATTCATGTTTATCCCCGCAAATGGAAAATCAAGGGGGTTAACACACGGGCAATCGTCAGATCACCTCTCGCCCATAGTCGGGTTACCAGAACTATTGCAGTGTGCTGTGTATGATAGACACGTTCCTTCAATTTAGTAGAACCCATTAAGCCGTGGGGTTCAGGCAATGTCCGTTTAGTGTCTTGTACAAGGACACAACGTACTAACCCGCCAAGCTATTAGCCCGGACAAGATTTATTAAAATTCAATGTATCTAACTAATATGCAAATGAATGTATCCAATATGCAAATCATTGCAAAATAATGTAATTCCAATTATTAAACTCCTTAAGCAACCCACAGTAAGCTAAATTTTGACGATGTCTCTTATTTAAGTCCTTTTCCTTTCCCCAGAGGAAAAAAAGGAGTTATTATTTAATCGAAAGATAAATGTAGTCAAACATGAGACACAACTTAACCTTAAAGATAAAAGTGCGATGTTAGAAATAAAGGGATAAAACAGCCCACAGTATTATAAGAAGCTACCCCACCTATTATAACTCCAATAAACGCCATGCAAGCGCTCAATCCATTGTAGAGCACAGCTTTCTTGATGCTCATCCCAGCTTGCAGAAGAATGGCGAAATCTCCGAGTTCATGTGGGAGTTCATGGCAGAACACGGCAAGTGAGGTTCCCAGTCCTGCTGCGATGCTGCTGCTGAATGCTGCGCCTGGGGAACAAGATGTGGTGAATATGTGGGGGAGGTTGTGAGATCGAAACCAACCGCTAGCTGTTCGGTTGTGTTTGAAATGCTGCACTCGATATGACGCTAATGTATGGCGGTTGTGGTTAATATTGTGCTGGATGCATAAAAAGAAGCAAAAGGTTGTGGGATCGAAACCAGCCGCTAGCTGTTCGGTTGTGTTTGAAATGCTGCAACCGGATATTACGCGAATGTATGTTGGTTGTGATTGATATTGTGCTGGATATGTAGAAGCAGAAAGGTTGTGGGATCGAAACCAGCCGCAAGCTGTTCGTTTGTGTTTGAAATAAGTCACTTGGTGAATGTTTCCTGGAGTAATTCCTGGGGCAACCGTTGCATTTAACAAGCTACATTAGATACTCAACTGCAGCTGCAGGTACAAGGTTATCTGACAACCAGTGTTATATGGATCGTGTTTTTCATTAAATGGACACATTTTATTGTATGACCAACCCCAATAAAAAAGTTTAACAGAAAACTTCGAGCAGTGGGCATGTTTTGTTGAGAAAAATGATTTTAACAAAAGAAATGTAAAAGGAAAATAAAAGTATCATAATTCACAACCAAGTAATGACCAGGTTTTAACAAATAAGATTATAGGACCAGCAACTGGACAAAAGTATAAAAAATAAAATTTAAGGAAAAAGATATTTTAATTTTACTCTTTCCTTAGGCGGAAACTTGCTATTTTTTCAGGGGTGCAAAAATACCCATCCTGTTAAAATCTGCCAAAATATTCTATCTTTTTAAAATTTCCAAATTAGTAACAGATTTTTAATAAAAAATGGTGTAGTTTGCACTATGCAATAAAGACCTCACCTATAGCCAGACCATCGCTAAAGTTATGCAGTCCATCCCCCATTATTATCATCCACGCCAAGTCCTTGATTCCTTCCGAATTAAGAAGTTCCTCGTGATTGTGGTGGGTGTGGGTGTGGCTGTGTCGGTGGGTGTGGTCGCCGTTCTTATGACCTGCATGTTTATTATATTAGTTGGGGGGGACACAATTTGTGGGATTTTTAAATCTGATGATCTTGCATCCAAATCAAACAGATAGAAAGGTGCATAAAAGTTTTTCTTCAGGACACTTGCAGACTCGACCCAAATGTCTTTAATCCATTATTGATCCAGGGCGCTGGAGTTATAGGCCATTTATGCCTTACATTCCTAGTACAGTGCTACCATAGACCACCCATACTATTGCATTGTATGGTGACACACTGAGACCAGGAATGCAGGCCATCATTCTTATCCTAAAATACTGAATCATGGTTTGGGTAAAATACAAGGTGTTCGTACTCTATCATGTATTAATTGTATTATAAAAAATTATACAATGTTTAATTTACCAAAAAAAATGTTGTATTATAATCAGACAGAAACAGCCAAAATATTTATTATTAAATACAGAATATTTAATTATCGAAACACAACACAAAAGTTGACAACGAACAAAAACAAATTGTTGAATTTTAATTAAAGTTATTTTTATTAAACTTACCATTTGCTATTTTCACATTAGGGCAATCCCCTGCACCAGGTTTCATTGGGAAAACTCCATTATTGGGGGTGGAGCCATTCATCTGTGTGGTAATGAATGGTAAAAAGTGAAAAAAATGGTTAACATAGGTTTGTTTTATTCCTTCGAATGGTTAAATACAAGGGGTGTTACCGAACGGCAATCGTCAGATCACATTGCGCCCACCGTTGGGTTACCGTAGTTATTGCAATGTGTTGTGTATGATTCACATGTTTCTTTAATTTGGTAGAACCCAATAATCTGCTGGGATCAGTCAATGTCTGTAAGGTGCCTTGCCTGAAAGACAACCGACTAGCTAGCGACCAGTTTCATACCTACAACCTTTATGATGAGAAGAGACGCACTAAACCACCAAGCTATTTAGTCGAACTAGGCTAAAATAAAGTTAAACATCCCTTATTCTACTCACTGGGAAAAGGTTGTCGTTGATTACAACCATCCCACCATCTTGGTTGGTTATCCTCAGATCGGTTTCAGGGATCAACAAGCTATCTGTGAATGAAGGAAATGTATAAGTTATTGAGGTTATGTGGGTAATATGTGGTACTTTCTAGAACTGGTGGTGGGGGAAATTTATTACCCAAGAATTGATAAAATGACAATATGATTAGGAATTGGACATTATTTGCAGCATTTGCATAAACTTAGAGGTGACAGATGTGCAAATGTTACCCTTTAGGGCGGAAGATTACAAACCTATGATCACAATACCTATACATTTTACCTAATGATTAACTTTTGTACCCATGGCAAAACAACAGGGTAACATATATCTCGGTACCTATGGGAAAGCTTAACAAAGTAACATATATAAACCCGATACCTATGCATTCGGTGCGAATGGAAAACGATGCGTCATCACTTCTAATCGGAGAACCAACCGATGAGTCACTTGGAGATGTTTTAACGACGTCGGCACTTTTCTTTTTCGACTCCTGAAATGTTAAAATGCATTGAAAAATAAAAATCGGTGATAATTTTAATATAAAAAAAACAAAAAATAAAAAATATTTTCCAAAAATTTGAAAAAGTAAAATATTTTGAATAAATTTAAAAAGTAAAAAATTGAATAATTTTGAAACAGTATTTCAGGTTAAACTTAGTTTTTTTATATTTTGTTACCTCGTCAGGGTTAAAACGATTAACGGCGCGAATTTAACGGATGAATAATTAAAAAGGAAGCAGAAAAACCAGCATGGTGTAACTAATTTCAAAAAAGATTAATATCTAGGGAATTTGTGAATTATTTAACCAAATTAGAACCTTAAAATAGCAACTAAAAAGGGTGACCTAGTACTAGAGAGGGACCGGCTTAAAAATTTATAGTAAAAAAATTTAACAATAAATTAAAAAACTAGTCGTTTAAGCACTCTACTGAATAACAAACTTCATGCCAAAAAGGCATTTTCTGAATAATTGATATATCCAGATAGCTTTTTTGCAGATGTTTTTATTTTGTTTGTTTTAGTTTAAACTGTGTCAGATGCTTAAAAAGGAAAGTGCAATAGATTATTGGAGTGAAATAAAGTTAACGTCACTAGTCGGACACTCAAAGTACAGCAAACAAAAAAATAAATCGTTCGACCAGTTAGTCTGGTGGATTAGTGCGTCGCCTTACGACCGAAAGGTTGCAGGTGCGAAACTGGTCGCTAACTAGTCGGTTGTGTCCTTGGGCAAGCACTTTACGGACATTGCCTAAACTCAGTGGATTAATGGGTTCTACTAAATTAAAGGAACGTGTCTATCATACATAACACACTGGGTGAGAAGTGAACTGACCATCACTTGTGCAATAATTTCAATTTTTCATATTCACACGAATATACAGGAATATCCTTCCCTATCAACAGTTGGTGAAGATTGACAATCAATCACCAACCCAACGTACCTTATGCTTCCGTACCAACCCCATCACGCTCTCCACAATGAAGAAGATGTACATCCCGAACACAGCTGCCAAACTCTTCATCAGTTTCTCTTTCTCTTTGCTCTCATCACCGTGATCGTGACCCTCATGACCACTACTCCCGTGATCATGATCACCCATTGCCTGCATCATGAAAATCTTTGTTATTATTTCCTGCCAACGGGTGCCTCTAAATACTACACTTGGTTCTTTGGTTGTATAATAGGAAACCTATAGAGTACACTGGTT
>CH000765.1:270688-282193 GCA_000149265.1 Ciona savignyi | reverse complement strand
ATTATATTCAGAGTTTGACTTAATTACAGAGAGGCATGCGAACAAAAGGCTGTAAAGGAATGAAATATTCATTTTAATATCGGCAAGTTAAATTATTCTTTACTTACGACTGATTAGCCATAAGTTAAATGTAATGAACAAAACTATTCATTAAAATGTATAAAAATAAGATTGGTGCTCAAAATATTATTATCAATGGTTTTTATGAATAAAACCGAAAATTTATTCAGCTTTTGTATCGGTGCATAAAATTATTTTAAATGGCAAAGCATAATCATAGTATATTTTTCTATAATGTGGGACTCATAATTTATTGTAAAATTTTATTCAGAGTTTTGACTTAATCAACCTAAATAACCTTTTATTAATATTGGCCTACTTTATTGGTGGAATGGAATCACAAATAACAAAATTTACCTTTTGCACGATTTTCTTGTACAATTTCTACAGTTTCTTCTGAAAACGAAACAATGATAAGTTATGTTGCTTTAAAAAGATTTAATTTCATAATATTAGGCGCAAATATGTACCTTATTGCTTTAGCATTTACAGTTTTCAGCATTAAGCAGTAATAAGTTCCCATGTTAATTTGTACCATAAAGTATGAACAATACATAATCACAATATAATCTTAATGACAATTACTGGAATAAAAGTATTGTTTGTTAACTATATTAAACATGTAAAATTTACACAACCAAACGAACAAATATTTAAATTTAGCTTGTGATTATTCTAATGATTATTTCGTGCCCACCGTCGTGTTACCTTGCAGATTATGTCGTAATGTTGTATACTTTTGAAATGTTTCCATAATTTTGGTAGAAAACAATAATTCGCTAAGGTCAGGCAATGTCTAACATCTTTCCCACAAACACAACTTACTACATAAAGACCAATATTCTAACCTTTAAAATATGCAAGGCTTAATACCTTTATGATATTATATATAAGTACATATATATATATATTATCATAATGTTATTAAGCCTGGTATTTTTTAAAGGTTAGTATATATGTGAATGTTTAATATCATGTATCAGATATCATTATGTTAAATAAAAGACAAGCATGAATCAATTATTCATTTTAGGTATTTCAGAAGACTATGGGCAGAAAACTAATGATAATAAGTTATTAAAGGATAATATAATCAGGGGCAAAAAATTACACATTTGTTCGTTAGGTTTTGCAAATTGTATTTCACATCTTTAAATAATGCATTGGTGGGTGGGTGGGTTTGTCAAATGGGCTAATGGGGAAGCGTGACAGGCCTAGAGTCCAAATGATATTTATTATTCATAAGGTGGTTAAGATCATCTAATGAAGCCTGTCTGGCCGGTTAGTCAGGCGGTTAAGTGCGTCACCTATCAATTGAAAGCTTCGCTGCTAGCTAGTCAGTTGTGTCCTTGGGCAAGGCACTTTACGGATATCGCCTGAACCTAGTAAAATGATGGGTTCTACCAAATTGAAGGAACGTGTATATTACATACAACACACTGCAATAGCTCCAGTAACCCGACGGTGGGCGCGAGGTGATCTGACGATTGCCGTGTGTTAACCCCCTTGGTTTTCCCATTCACGGGTATAAACATGAATATCCTATCCTAAGCATTAATTCAATCGAAGAAATACCTTCAGTAGCTTCCCCCGCTGACTTCAGACACTCGTACACTCCATCCATAATCATGGGAAGCATGGTTGTGAAGTCTTCGAGATTGATTTGAACAGAATTCGCGTTCAGATGCGGGTACGATTCAGATACAATGTCGATTGCCATTCGACACTGAAATTTTGATAAAGACAGTTATTTAATGTCCATGGCATAGCAAAAGTTCAAAAAAATTAAAAAACAATGTTTTTGAAAAAACTGAAAGAGTTTTTTGCAACTATATTGGTAGTCCAAGTTTTTTTTTATTTTGTGTCCATATAACACTGCTATCGCCTTTCCTAATGCTGACTAGTATTAAACAAAAATCCTCTTAGGGTTACACACACATTGCAAAAATTGGAAAAATTGATTTTTATATATTCTTCTTGATTTTAATCTAAAAATATTAATATTTTATGGCAACCAAAATAATTTGATAGAAAATAAAATTTGAACTTTCAAAGAATGCATTTTTAATCCCAGTGCTACTATAAACTTATCCCTATTAATGTACTAAATAGGGCAGATAAAACAAGTCCAATAGGTTAGCTCAGTGGATTAGTGCATCGCCTATCAGCCGAAAGTTTGCAAGTAGAAACTGGTCGCTAGCTAGTTGGATGTGTCCTTGGGCAAGGCACTTTACGGACATTGCCTGAACTTAGCGGATTTATGGGTTCTACAAAAAGGAAGGAACGTGTGAATCATACTAAACACACTGCAATAGCTTCGGTAAACATAATTAGCCTAACATTAACAGCAAATTGATGCATCATTTCGCAGACGCACCTTTGGCGCTTGTACTTCTTCCTCTGCATTGTAACCATCATCCAAGTCGTAGAAATATCCATCAGAATAGTCCATCTCATGAGCGTGATCATGATCGTGATCGTGAGACTCAGGTTCATGAACCCCCAGGTCCTTCATGAGCTGGTTCAACCCATCAAAGGTTATGTGGGAGGAGTTTACCTCCTTGTACCGCGCGAATACAATATCGGTGTATCGCACAAATTCATCTATGAACTGGGAAACAAAGGAAAGGAACAGGTTTAATATTTTTTTCTTTTTATATTAAAATTGTGATTTAGTATACCACGAAACCGGAAAATCATTTTAATTAAAAACTACAATTTATTATTATAACCCCTGGATGTTGGATGCTTTCATTAATAATGCAATGACATTTTTAATTTGGTTTTTATTTTAAAAAATCTCTTTCAGGAATTACAGCAAGAAGAATGAAAATGTTGATATTTTCCTTATTATAGTGTAAACAATACTGTGTAGAATATTTGACTAGCATTTGTAGTATGAATTAACCACTAATTATTAATTTACTTGTTTTTCCAAGATGAAAATGCCATAAAGCCTTCCAAAGGAATTGGAATCAGGAAAAGAAGAAAGTTCAAAAATTGCATGCAGAAAAAACACAATTGTATAAACCTGGCCTGCATCTTTCTTATTACCTAGTATTTAAGTTATTATATTAGAATGAAATATTGCTGGCAAAAATAAAAGCCGACGACTAAAATCACATCATGGAATGACTCTTTAAAAAAATAATAAACACTGATGAAGTATTTTAATAACAAACTAATGATGATTAGACCCATGAAGGCAGGACATGTTTTTTGAAAATAACGATCAAAATCAACACGTTGCATTTGAGAATCAGTATTTTCCACACGATTTGGGAAATTGATAAGAAGTCTTAGTTCTTACAAGACATTGGTCTTAAATGAGATTTTTAAAATTAATTACTCTCTAATTTCTCCTAAACCAAACTCCCCAATGCTTTATCCAATAGGAATATAGGGGGAAACAAAGAAATATATATGTGCCATAGGACTACAGTACTGGTAGCCTTTATCATTTGTAGTTGGTTTATGGGTGCAGAAACAGGATATTTAACACTAAGCTTGTATGTTTCCACATTTACCATAGCAGCTCATAACAGGATAAGCAATGCTACTTTGAATTAAGCATTTCCCATGGGTAAAGCATAAATATCTGGATTAGTGTTGACAAATCATAACTTGGGATTGTATTAAGATTGTGCATATGATTTTATAATGGTTAACCCATCACATAATAAACCTGAAAATTTGTTTAACCATCTACATAACTAAGTATGGTAAAATGGAGATTTCGTTTTATACTTCGTTCCATTTTATCTTCACTAAAATTGAATGTATTACTATTACATTATAATGGTAAACAATTTTTTCAGATTTAGTATGTGAATGGTTACGGTTAAAAAAATCATATGCACTTCTAATATTATTCCAAGTTATGTTTTTTCTTCACAAATCAACGATAGGATATTTATGTCTTAAATTATAACCATCTATATAACATAACCATGCATGGTAAATTGTAGATTTCTTATTTTGTTTTATTCCATCTTCACATACATGGGATCAGATGTATTACTTACATCATATTAAAATTATATTATGATTAAAATTTGTTTAAAGTTTATTATGTGATGGGTTACCATTATAAAAAATAATATGCACTCCTAATATTATTCCAAGTTATATTTTGTCTTCACAAATCAACGATAGAATATTTATGTCTTATCATTGCATGGAACCAATAATCACCATATCCTTCCTGTGTGTGTGTCACTGTGTGTATTCATTCCAATGTGTCATGCTCACCCAAATATGGGTTTAGCAGATTGCATAATCTCTTTTTGGTTTAGCGGCCACATATGTTTGTTTAAAATCCTTATATCGTGCGGATCTACTGAGTGTTTGAGGTACTGTGGTTTTGGCAATTTTGCAGACTCCTTTTTTATTTATAAATCCATGCTAATCTTTTTTAATGTAAAGAAAGATTGTAAACTACCTACACCACTCCGCGCTAAGTATAAATTGGTTAAATTTGTATTTTTTAAAATAAAATGAATTTCAATCGTCATAAGTCCATTCAAATTAACTACAGCATTCATGATCCATTTAGACTAAAAAAGTTTTTAGTCATTAAATGACTTTAACTGAACCAAGAAAACCATGTATTACTACTGATGTGTTTTACTGATTGTAGTTTTGGCTTTTTTTTCTTTTTTAAAACATGTATTTGTACTCCACTCCTTTACTATAATGAAGAAATGAAAACTAACTTTACCACTACCCACTTCGTGTTAATGTAGGTAGGTAATTTACTTATATTGCCCCACTTTCAAAATAAAAAAAAATTTAATCTCATGAAGTTTATCCAAATTAACTACAGCATGTGTGATCCACTTCAGCAAGCATAAACCTGTTCAACACTAGACTAAAATCACCTAAGCCGCCGTTCAATGATTTTTATCAATCCAACAAAACATAGCTTTACCTCTTCGCTTGTGTTCAGTCTTAAAACACATCCATTATTGCTGGAACAAGTGGTTTGTAGACCTCGATTGGTCTGCTGTGTGGGGAGGGCTGATGTTTGGATTATCAGTGAATTGGGGGTTGAAGACACAGGATCTGGAAAGATAGGGGGAAGGAAATTGTAAAAAGTGTTGATTTAAAAATTAATTACATTTGCAAAATGTTAGGTTGGTTCTACTTAAAGTAGGGTGGGCTTTAAGTAACACACCCATTTCAGTCACCATAAGTAACACACCCATTTCAGTCACATTAGTATTTTACTTAAATTTCAACTGAGTGTGCAAGCTTTTCAGAGCAAGTTTATTTTTGTTTGGTTTGCACATAAAACAAATTTGTTTCTTTATTTTTGTAGAAGAAAACCGCCACAAGTCAATTAAACAGTTAAAAATTAACTACTGATATTTATATAAACACGAAGAAAGAACCTATCGAAATAATATCGATAGATCTATTTAATCTATTTAATACAGTACCTGGGGTTGAGGCTGAAACTTCCCCACATATTAACAAAGTCACTGCAAATACAAGTTGAAGGGATCTGTGAAGAATTAAGATTGGTTTAGAATATATTAGGGTATAGAATGGGTTATTCAAGTTTTATCCCTGTAAATGGAAAAACCAAGGAGGTTATCACACGGGCAATCTTCAGATCACCTTGCGCCCATCGCCTTCAATTTAGTAAAACCCATTAATCTGCTGGGTTCAGGCAATGTCCATGCCTTGCCCAAGGACACAACCGACTAGCTAGCGACCAGTTTGGCACATGCAACCTTTTGATGTCTATGTAATATCCCCGATGTTAGCGTATTAAACATGGTCTTTTATATTCTAATACTTCCCATATTGAGTGTACCGTTCTTAATAAATAAACTGAGAGTTCTAGATATTGTGAGCATGAAACGATTAATAAGCCACACAACATATAGGTCATATTTGGAAATACTACGCACCTTAATAAACTAGAAGCTGAAGAAACCTTCGCAGAGTTGTAACTACAAATCTTGCTATGTTGAACATAGGCAACTGTTATGGAAAATAAACCGGTTATTGTAACTTATTTTTTCTTTTTTATATTTTATCTTATGTTAACCAAGCTAATAAAACAAAACATAAAGAGAAGACTTATTTGAGACTCAAAATATAGATTTTTACTATTAGGTAGTATATTAAATGGGCTGTTAAGTAAGAAGAATATATAAAAAAGGTTAATTTAAAACCATAGCAAAATAAAAAAACTACGACAATTTAGTTAATTTTTTTGTTTCCACGATAAAAACATGAAAAAAAAGAGGACCTTTGATGAAAAACTAGAAAAAAACGAATGACAGTCTTTAAAACACGTATAAAATCCAATCAAATATTAACTTAAGGCATATTTAGACGTGACAGCCAAAACTAACGTAAAAAAATATATTTAACTGTAAAAATAAGTGTATATCTTAAAAATATTACACAAATACCGCTTATTTTACTGAAAAACAGTATGTACTAGTACCGGTATATCCAATAACTATACTACTGGAGTTTTTTATTGTAAATAGTTATTTTGGAATTATTTAATTTACCAAAAGTCACCAAAACACACTAAATCAGTGGTTCTCAAACTTTTTAGAGTTGGGACCCACTATTAATTACCACAATTTATGGCGACCCACTTAACTTTATATATAGTTGTTGTTGGTTTCTAGGTTACGCTATCGTTGCAAAGGAACACACCTCTGGGATCACGCCACGATTCAAGATTGTGTGATGTCACAATTATGATAATTTCCCCTTGATTGTTGTATAGAAAATAGCCAGTATAGTTAATCAGAGCTTTCTATAACTTTTCACGACCCACCAAGATTCCTTTCGCGACCCACCGGCGGGTCGCGACCCATAGTTTGAGAAACGCTGCACTAAATGTTAAAACGCTACCTACACACGCACCAGACGAATTGAAATAATCATTGAATCCACTTACCCATCTCACTGATCTTAGTACCTTCCGCAAAACTGGTAAATCCCAATTGTGTCGTGTGCAAAAGTTAGCCGGTTTCTCGATTCTTCCAAAATGACCACGTGCGGCGCTCTGCGCATGCGCCAAAAAGGTGGAATTTTACGTAAAAACGACGTAAATTGGATGAATAAATACAAATTTTTACAAGTGTACAGTTTATAAAATATTTGTCTTTAAAAATTTGAATCTGTTGACAAATTTCATAAACACAACATAAGATTTTAGTTCAGAATGCAATATTCATTTTTTACCCCATGAATGGGAAAATGGGCGTTAACACACGACCAATCGTCAGATAACCTTGCACCCACCGCTGGGTTTCGGACCAATTACCGCTTTTGTTTATATTTGAGATACCAGTCTTAAAACCCATCAATCCACTGGGTTTAGGTGGTGTTGCCGAGTGCCTTGCCAAAGGACACAACCAACGAGCCAGAGGCCGCCGACGCTGTTACGACTAGTTAAACTGTATAACCGGCTTAACTCTGGTTGAAGCAAACCAGTAAGCCAGCTATTTAAGCGAAAAGAAGTAGCTCCCTTGGGCTGATGTTCATATAAAGTCGGACTTTACTTTATGCCTCGTCAAATATGCGTAAACGTTATGACGACAGCATGACGTCATGAAAGATCAATACCATCGATTATTGGAATTTTGGTTTCGCTTCATTATTTACAGACGATGATAATCACTGTCAAAAGGTGGTAATCGATCCTAGATTACGAGAAGCTGAAAAGTCATCTGAAAAGTTTCAAACTGATAGTGGATTTCTGTACAGCCGGTCTATATTGATTATAAGCTACTAAAAGTCAGCATTTTGGAATTATTTTGCTTAGGTTTGACAGCCGCGTCCGCTATATTTATTTAATTATATTATTTTTTAAACGATTGTTCGTTTTGCCGTCTTTTCCTGTTCCTGTGCCGTGCTGATTTGTTTTATTTGCCATTATTTAATGCTGGGGCAAAAAATACATAAACTAAAACTAAACAATCAATATTTTGTCTCAAGACCACCATTTAAAATTCAAGCTATATATACGACTTAATCAACTAATCCTTTACCTGGACCGGTAAAATCGCAAAAAAATGGGTAGCGCTAAACGGTAGGAAAGAGAGAAATTGACATTTACTACGAGATTAGAGACTTAGCCCTGTTAACTTTAACTCCAGCCTTAACGCTAACCCATACGCCCCAATTTTTAAGTCTGGAGTTTTCCTTTCCTATCCCATTGTCCGACCGGTTAGTCTGGTGGATTCGTGCGACGCATTTCAGCCGAAAGGTTTAAGCTTCGAAACTAATCGCTAGCTAGTCGGTTGTGTCCTTTGGCAAGGCACTTAACAGACATTGCCTAAATCCAGCGGATTAATGGGTTCTACCAAATTGAAGGAACGTATATATCATACACAACACACTGCAATAGCCCCGGTAACCCGACGATGGGCGCGAGGTGATGTGACGATTGCCCGTGTGTTAACCCCCTTGGTTTTCCTATTCACGGGGATAAACATAACTATTCTATCATATCACCTCTTTTTCATCTTCCTAATGGAATAGCGCCTGACTTCATTATTCCGATATATATTTAGTTATGCGAGTTGTCGTAAAATCTTCGTCTCTTATAAAGCTTTATTCGAAAAAAGCACCCCATTTACAAAAACTTTGTTTGCCTTATCTATCAATGATAAATGTCAAACATGAAATCTCTCGTGTCAAATTTACCTCTCGCAAACTTGTTTACAAAATTTCTTTGCGGGGGTTACCCGATGACTAACTTATTAATATTTAACACATTTCACATATCTTGGCCTGTTTAGTGACAAATAATTATTTTCCTGGACCGAATTTTAATATATAGAATTCAAATAAAAAATGTTTCTTTAAAACAGACACAAACTCGACGAAACGAAAACATACCAAAATCCTACGGTTTTACTTGATATAAAAAAGTAGAAACAAGTAGACTATTTCAATTAAACCATTACCTAACGCCAAATGTATTTAGCAAGTAATCTGTTTACTGTAACTGCACTGACTAGACTATAGCACCAACCACCTACACACGATAAAGTAGAGTTTGCTAATCGTCCACGCATGTTATAACTTATGTCATCTAATTTGTATCCTCTGCTTTGACTTTTTATTTTACAAATTCTTTAAACACGTAGCATTGGCAAGTATTAACAAGCGTGGTGTAATTCCAGTAGTAATGTCGTGTTGGCGTGTTAAGGTATTACATTATATAAACGCGGTAATATTCGTTAATATTCATGAGCATCCTTGCAATATTAGTATTTCCTTTAATCAATGATGAATAATTTATTCTCGGCCGAGAAAGATGCATCGGGCGAACCACGAAACAACATGTGGTCAGCCATTAACTTTTATCAGCAAAAATACGATAATTCTGACGCAGCGTACGTTTGTGCGGCGAAGCGGATAACGCGACCGATATATAAGCCGATTCTATAGAATATATCGGTCTTAGGGACGAGAGCATCTCGGGTTCAAATCCTAGCCCGGTTAACAAAGAAAAATGTTTACAGAATTGTGTACGGTCGTGTGGCTGAATGGTTAACGCGACCGATACATATACCGACTATTATACAGAGAACGGTCCTTGTGACGAGCCGATCATTAGTTCGAAACTTGCCTCGTGAAAAAAAAACGGTTTTAGAGACGAGCCCATCAATGGTTCAAAACCTAGCCTGTCCAAATAGGTATAGACCCAACACTGTTAGGGTATAGACCCAACACTGTTAGGGTGGGTTAGGGGTTATTATGGTGCCGAATGGTAAACAATTTCTATACGACCTAAAAGACGAGTCCATCAAAAATCTGAAGCAGTTATCCAAACGCCTTTCTTCTATAGCCGTACTCTCTGCAATAACATATTAATCCTTATAAAATCAAACACTTATCTATCTCATTTCATATCGTACAGACCTAACGGTAATTGTAAATAATAAGGTTTAACAATATTACCGCTTATGAAGAATACAACAATCGAACCCGAAAAGCGATAACTCTTCTAAAGCCTGTACAATCGGTTTAAATTACAAAACTGGTTTATAAGTAGTCTGGCAGCAACTTACCGTAAAACGCTCGTTTCTAAGAATTGTAATCCCAGAATAAAGATCACTTCAAATCTAATCCTCTATTTGAACCTGTTACTTATAATCAATAATTATGACTAATTTTTTTCTGTTAACAAGTGAATTAATGCCAACATTTATTCAAAACATTCACAAAATTGCGTCAAAAATAGCCAACGGCGGTTTTAAGCAAAGCTTACTGAGAAATATTACCTTAAACTATTCGTGCGAAATGTAGTTCATGGGTTATAGGCAACTGTTATTTAGTATTTCCACAGCGCTATTAGGGTTAGTAAATCTTACAGTCTTGTATATTTTCTTGATAACTAACGCTACTTGTGTTCCATATACACGGGGTTAAAACATATCCTATCGTATCCATAAAACTAATAGTTTGCTATTTTAGGCGACGTGACTTTGAGTTACCGTTTACGACCGTATATTTTCTACCACTGTTAATTTTATTTTTCCAGTACGTGCTATAACGACTGTCGTTTTGCCGTTTTTCCCGCTTGACTTTTGCTGTGTTTTAAGTTATGTTAATTATTTTTTTAAAAGAAGCGAAAAACTGCATTTATTTGTACCACAGTCTGCACAGTGGGCAAAACACACACAAGTTATCTCACGAAAACAACGGTTATTCTTTGATGTTCAAATTTCCCTTCATAACTCAACGACAACCTTGTATATTCGTCATTGGGAATTTCTACAACCCAAACACATTCATCCAAACAGGTTTAAGTCAATAATCACCCCACGGTTTTCCCCGAACTGTTATTGCTATCTTGACTAATCGCGTTTGTTGATGTTTTTAACTTCCCAGATTTTACCTGTCATTCTTAAGGGCAACACTAAATGGAGGGGAAACTAGACAAAAGGGAAACTGCTCACTAAAACTATGGAAATTTTAACCCTTCCGTATACTATACACTAATCTCAACCCCAGAACTAACCATAACTCCAACCCCATGTTTAACACTAAATTTAACGCCCTAATCTTTATTCTAGTGAGCAGTTTCCCTCCTTCCCTCCTTTCCATTCTTTTAGTTTTCCCCCACTTTTACTAAGTAATTCCGCGGTCCAATAACAAACGTGTGTCGTTGGGCTGTTAGTAAAACGTGGTAAATGGTCGACCAGATAATCCGTTCGTTCAATAAACTTGAATACACGGTCGTAATTACCAATTAACTCCATTCAATCCACCGACTAAATAGGAGAGCTTAATTGGGTTTGGAACAATGTCGTTAACCTATTACCGGTGTTAATGAAGCAATAACATTGTGCGTCGGTGCTCTAATACGTCCGCTACATTATGTCGGTTATATTCCTCTAGTGAGCGACTAATTCGGTGAGAACGGCCGTATGGACCGGTTCATAAAACATTAAG
>CH000765.1:247701-270536 GCA_000149265.1 Ciona savignyi | reverse complement strand
TTCATTTCAAGGATTATGTATAAAATGGTCTTCGAGACGGGGCAATGGTGGGTTCAAAACTTAACCTGGCAAAAACAACTGCCATTTGCAAAACAAAACCCAAAAATTAGGACAAGTCTACAGTAATTGGTCAAAGGTGCAGCTTAAATAAAAAAACGTAATAATTAATAAAGTGTTTTTTTTTTAAATTTTCCACAAGGTCAAATTTCGACCGCTGTATCGGTTGGTCAACAACTCGCTTTTTGGTTTATGAATCGGTCGCGCTAACCATTCGTCCACACGAACAAATCAACGGGTGATCAGGTTCAATCAAGCCCTGTAGCTATGTGTAAAAGCATATGGCTAGTTACTACTAGATGCCGACGCATAAATAAGCGATATGCAGTATATAACGTTTAACAATATACTCGTTAAATGCTATGTAAATACAGCCTTTTTGGGGTTTCTTTGTACGTGATCTGCTGGCAGTGTTTCGCCGCAAAATTCGTCATAATTTCAAGGCTGTTTACGAGCGTTGGATAATTCAATTAGACAAAAACAACGCCCCAAAACTACGAATTTACTATCAACAAAACGCAGCCAGGCGTTAAGAATCGATTACTTTTCGTCAAAAAAAACACAGTGCTAAAAATAAACATGAAATTCCCTTTTCAGCTAACTAATTTATAATAATCCATCAAAAGTTGTTGTTTTAGATATGGAAATCGTGGGTGTTAACTTTCTTAAAACAGTCGTATGTTCATTTTGCTAAAAAGTAAACAGAACGGTAGTAAACAGAAAATACAAAAACACTTTTTAATACTGCACTGATATTAACACTGATTTAAATATAGACAACAACACTAATATTTAATTATTAATATGGCTGTAATCTAATGCTGCTTTTTTACCAGGAATTCTATCTTTTAAATAATCCTTTTTTTAATGACGTGTTTTAACGATTGTTCGTTTTGCCATCTTTTCCTGTTTCTGTGTCGTGATTACATTGTTTGCCATTTTTAAATACTTGGGCAAAAAAATGAAAAAACAAAACTAAACTATCTCCACAACACCACGTTTGACAGTGTGTTCCACTAAACCTGAATGTCTCTGCACTTACATCACTCGCATATACCTTCTACAGCATGGTTGCATATATATATATAGAACTAAAGTTCACAACCATATTGGTATATATACCCACAGTTGCGTCTTCGCCGAATAAACGATCAACTTGCTTGTTCTATCCTTGTACACATGTATGCACACGAAACGCGTCGATCGCGATAACCCCAAACAAACTTGCAAGCTTTATAAATAGTCGCCCTGTATTATACTGTCACGTTGAATTTGCCCAGTTACTATATGGGACAAAGCAACCTTTGCGCACCAGTCTAGAGAAAACAATTTTATCTTAGAGATGCGAATCGTCGGCAAACAATAGAAGACAAACATCCGAGTATTCTTGATGACGCCAACATAATATGCATCAGACATGTGTGCTTTGTGCACCGTTCGATTTTATCGTTTTATGACGATTACGTTTTATACACACTGTAATAAATTGGACTGTATTTAAAACACCATACTGCAAAGATTTGATATTGGGTCGTTATTTTTGATAATAAACCCATTTATTTTATTTATACCGGGGTGGGTATAGAACCCAAGATTGGCTTGTGGCTAAGACCGGTTATTATATAGAAATCAATATTTATCTGGCGCTTTAACAATTCGGCCACACGACAGTACCCTAAAATATACGTAAGACGCAGTCGGACGTTATGTGCTTTGGCGTGGTAACCGATCCATAAACCATCCGGTTACGACTTTCCGTTTTTTTTTGTTTTTTTTAGCGAGCCAAGTTTCGAACCCCTTGTCACCAGGACCGTTTTTAGTATAAGAGTCGGTATATGTATCGGTCGCGTTAACCATTTGGCCACACGACCGTACTTTTTTTTCATACAGGCAGATCCATCAAAACCCCACAAACGCTTCGTCCGAATAAACCACACACTTAGTCTATTGGCCACCCAGAAGCATAACTGTGCTCTTCAATGCAATAAGTTAGTTATACTGTTTGCTACATTACAAGGAAAAACACCAAATTTATAAACTTCAAGTAATCTGAAAAAGAAAATCGTATTAACCGTAAGGAATATTAAATTTATTTTTTCACTGAGTCAAGTTTCGAACCCATGATGGGCTTGTTACTAATATTGTTAGCAGTACAAACATGTATCGGTCGCGTTAACCGTTCGACCATATGACCAACCTTTTAACAAATAAATTTGTACACCAAGCAATGCGCCTCAAATTACCGTGTGCCCACAGTCGAGTTATCGGGGCTTATGTTAAGGGGCGTTTAAGAGTAATGTTTAGTTTATTTTAATTTATTTTTTGCTCCTTCATTACATTAAAGAAGAATGGCATAATTATTTTAAGTTAAGAAAGCAGGAAAAAACGGCAAAACTACAGAAGTTATTTATCTGATGCTTTAACAATTCGGCCACAAGACCATACCCTAAAACATACGTATTTTTTTAAATTTTTTGGCGTGGTAACCGATCCATAAACCAGCCGGTTACGATTTCCCTTTGCCGTATTTACCTCTCACATATTTGTCTTTATGGTTGTTTGTGTCGTAGAAAACATTGCTTAACTTGTTTAATGACATTTTATTCAGGGTAGATCTGGTTTGTGATTATTGCATGCAAGCCATCGACCTGCTGTGCTATCGGTGGCACATATGAAGCAAGCGTCTGTGAAATGTCTCGTTAACGGATGATGATTGATGATAATAATTGTTTGTTGATTTTATCCCATAAATGACAAGTGAAATAAAATTGGGTACTTTCAAATGATAAATATGGCAGGAAAGGGAAAAAGCAACGACACCATACATTTGAGTTTAAAACTATGAATCGCCTTTTAATGACAATTTGTTGTTATGGTGAATGAAAATATTTGTAGTTGAACTGTTGCTTAATCTTGTGTAAATGAACACTTTTATTACACATTGCAGTTTACACATCGCAGATTACTTACACATTGGTGTTGCATAATATTAGTGGTGTGATGTTGTTTAACCTTGTTACAAATATGTGACTTTAATCACCTGATTTAAAGCTTTCGCAAGTAAGCAGAATCTCAGCTAAACACACAAGGTACTCCATATGATTGATAGACATGGATCGAAGTGAATTTTAGCGATTTGTATCATGTGGTAGAATATACTTGTAAGGATGCGTCATTCATCAACGGAATTTAAACTTCCAAGAAATACTTTAAACTCGTGGTTGTATGGGATGGTGTTCTATACTTGGTTGAAGGGTAGGATATTGATGTTTTATTATCGTGGATGGAAATAGTAAAGAAAGCGTTACCACACGGGCAATCGTCGGATTAACTCGCGAATACGTAAGGGAGCGTTACCACACGGGCAATCATTTGATTACCTCACGAATACGAAAGGGAGCGTTACCACACGGGCAATCGTCAGATTACCTCGCGAATACGTAAGGAGGCGTTACCACACGGGCAATCGTTAGATTACCTCGAGAATACGAAAGGGAGCGTTACCACACGGGCAATCGTCAGATTACCTCGCGAATACGTAAGGAAGCGTTACGACACGGGCAATCGTCAGATTACCTCGCGAATACGTAAGGAAGCGTTACCACACGGGTAATCGTCAGATTACCTCGCGAATACGTAAGGAAGCGTTACCACACGGGCAATCGTCAGATTACCTCGCGAATACGTAAGGGAGCGTTACCACACGGGTAATCGTCAGATTACCTCGCGAATACGTAAGGAAGCGTTACCACACGGGCAATCGTCGGATTAACTCGCGAATACGTAAGGTAGCGTTACCACACGGGCAATCGTCAGATTACCTCGCGAATACGTAAGGGAGCGTTACCACACGGGCAATCGTCAGATTACCTCGCGAATACGTAAGAAAGCGTTACCACACGGGCAATCGTCAGATTACCTCGCGAATACGTAAGAAAGCGTTACCACACGGGCAATCGTCAGATTACCTCGCGAATACGTAAGGAAGCGTTACCACACGGGCAATCGTCAGATTACCTCGCGGATACGTAAGAAAGCGTTACCACACGGGCACTCATCAGATTACCTCGCAAATACGTAAGGGAGCGTTACCACACGGGTAATCGTCAGATTACCTCGCGGATACGTAAGAAAGCGTTACCACACGGGCACTCATCAGATTACCTCGCGAATACGTAAGGGAGCGTTACCACACGGGCAATCGTCAGATTACCTCGCGGATACGTAAGAAAGCGTTACCACACGGGCACTCATCAGATTACCTCGCGAATACGTAAGGGAGCGTTACCACACGGGCAATCGTCAGATTACCTCGCAAATACGTAAGGGAGCGTTACCACACGGGTAATCGTCACATTACCTCGCAAATACGTAAGGGAGCGTTATCACACGGGCAATCGTCAGATTACCTCGCGAATACGTAAGAAAGCGTTACCACACGGGCAATCGTCAGATTACCTCGCGAATACGTAAGAAAGCGTTACCACACGGGCAATCGTCAGATTACCTCGCGAATACGTAAGAAAGCGTTACCACACGGGCAATCGTCAGATTACCTCGCGAATACGTAAGAAAGCGTTACCACACGGGCAATCGTCAGATTACCTCGCGAATACTTAAGGGAGCGTTATCACACGGGCAATCGTCAGATTACCTCGCGAATACGTAAGAAAGCGTTACCACACGGGCAATCGTCAGATTACCTCGCGAATACGTAAGAAAGCGTTACCACACGGGCAATCGTCAGATTACCTCGCGAATACTTAAGGGAGCGTTATCACACGGGCAATCGTCAGATTACCTCGCGAATACGTAAGAAAGCGTTACCACACGGGCAATCGTCAGATTACCTCGCGAATACGTAAGAAAGCGTTACCACACGGGCAATCGTCAGATTACCTCGCGAATACGTAAGGAAGCGTTACCACACGGGCAATCGTCAGATTACCTCGCGAATACGTAAGAAAGCGTTACCACACGGGCAATCGTCAGATTACCTCGCGAATACGTAAGAAAGCGTTACCACACGGGCAATCGTCAGATTACCTCGCGAATACGTAAGGAAGCGTTACCACACGGGCAATCGTCAGATTACCTCGCGGATACGTAAGAAAGCGTTACCACACGGGCACTCATCAGATTACCTCGCAAATACGTAAGGGAGCGTTACCACACGGGTAATCGTCAGATTACCTCGCGGATACGTAAGAAAGCGTTACCACACGGGCACTCATCAGATTACCTCGCGAATACGTAAGGGAGCGTTACCACACGGGCAATCGTCAGATTACCTCGCGGATACGTAAGAAAGCGTTACCACACGGGCACTCATCAGATTACCTCGCGAATACGTAAGGGAGCGTTACCACACGGGCAATCGTCAGATTACCTCGCAAATACGTAAGGGAGCGTTACCACACGGGTAATCGTCACATTACCTCGCAAATACGTAAGGGAGCGTTACCACACGGGTAATCGTCACATTACCTCGCAAATACGTAAGGGAGCGTTACCACACGGGTAATCGTCACATTACCTCGCAAATACGTAAGGGAGCGTTACCACACGGGTAATCGTCACATTACCTCGCAAATACGTAAGGGAGCGTTACCACACGGGCAATCGTCAGATAACCTCGCATATACGTAAGGAAGCGTTACCACACGAGCAATCGTCAGATTACCTCGCAAATACGTAAGGGAGCGTTACCACACGGGCAATCG
Source organism: Ciona savignyi (assembly GCA_000149265.1). Classification (NCBI taxonomy): domain Eukaryota; kingdom Metazoa; phylum Chordata; class Ascidiacea; order Phlebobranchia; family Cionidae; genus Ciona; species Ciona savignyi. The sequence continues at coordinate 264,756 of CH000765.1, read as the reverse complement.
TCAGATTACCGCGCGAATACATAAGGGAGCGTTACCACACGGGCAATCCTCAGATTACCGCGCGAATACATAAGGGAGCGTTACCACACGGGCAATCCTCAGATTACAGTGTGTTGTGTATGATTGAAATATTCCTTCAGTTTTAGTAGAACCCAAATATGCACTTTATATACAAGCGATGGTGATTGCCCTAAGTCACAGCGATCCGGTATTCCTGCCTGCCTGACGCAAACCCCATAGGAATAAGTCACTGCGTGTTGACGTTGTTATTAATAATTAATGAACGGAATTTGGATCCGTTTGTTTTAGGGTCAATCAGACGGCACCAGGTTTAATATCTACATTAATTATTCACACGCCGTCTCGCCGTTCACATGCATAGTTAATAATGCGTTGAGTTTCGACACAGTAACCAAACACTGATTTATACAGTTGTTGTAATGACCGGAGTCGGAATTTACAAGGTCTTGTCTGAATCATACACAACATACTGCAATAGCTCCGGTAACTTGACAGGGTGCGAGGTGATCTGATAATTGCCCGTATGTTAACCCCATTGGTTTTTTCCATTCACGGGGATGAACATGAATATCCTATCCTATAACTATACATATTGATCCAAATAGATATTACACAACACACTGCAATAGCTCCGGTAACCCGACGATGGGCGCGAGGTGAACTGACGATTGTCCGTGTGTTAACCCCTTGATTTTTCCATTTACAGGGATAAACATGACTACTTTATGCTTGACTTGAGTCCTTTGAAAATTCGAGTCAAACTTTTTTGACTAAATAAAAAAACCGTTAATGTCAACGGTAAACATTCGACCGATTAGCGTGGTGGGTTAATGCGTCGCCATTCAGTCAAAAGGTTTAAACCGGTCACTAGCTACTTGGTTGTGTTGTAAAGGTTGCAGTCACCTGAGTCAAGAAAATAAGTGGATATTGCCCAAAAACAGTAAATTAATAAGTTCTACTAAAATTTAGGAACCGTCCCAATCAAAATACACAACACACTGCAATAGCTCCGGTAGCCCGACGTGATCTGATGATTGCCCGATTGGTAACGTTCTTGTGTTTTACTCTTTAAGAAAAAAACAGGATCTAACAAGCCCATAAACTACTTCCATTTAACTTCCAAAACAACTGTCCATTTTTTGGTCGCTAGCTAGTCGGTTGTGTCCTTGGGCAAGGCACTTAACGGACATTGCCTGAACCCACCGAATCAATTGGTTCTACCAAATTAAAGAAACGTGTGTATCATACACAACACACTGCCATAGCTCCCGAAACCCGACGGTGGGCGCGAGGTGATCTAACGATTGCCAATGATTTAACCCCCTTGGTTTTCCCATTCTCGGGCACAAACATGATGTAAAACTCATTAAAGTAGCAGCCGCCCTTTGAAAACCTCGTTCGACTAGAGATTTTGGGTTTGTGCGTCGCCATTTAGACGAAGGGTTGAAGGTTCTAAACTGGACTTTTCCCTCTCACAGGGATAAATATGAATATTCTATCCAGTCGACTTTGTACCTATTTGAAGAGCCAGATAATAAACCACGATTTTCTGATTTGTATGTTCGTAAGTTTTCGCTACAAAATGTACAACCAGAATATAATAAGAAATAGAAATATCGCATTTACACGGGGAACATATTAAAAAGGCTGTTGGTTGTTGAAAAATAAGACAGCATCCCATAATTATTCAGTTCAGCTTAAGAAAGTAAAAACGACAGATTATAAAGTAAGCGAGAACTTTAATTTTCCCTTTTTGCCAATTTTAAAAGACTGATCATAAAATAAACTGTGAAAATAGGAAACTAAACTTGCTAACAAAGTATAAAGAAAGAGACGACGAAGATATTAAGTTGAATGAATCAGTTCCCACAAGGTGGCGCCTGAAAGAACGAATTATTCCCCACACGGTGGCGCCCGAAAGAACAAATTATTTCCCACACGGTGGCGCCTGAAACCGGGTTATTTGGAAGGAAATCGGAACTTCTTGAACAGAAACGGAACAAAAAGGAGTTAAATAATTTACACGAAGGAATCGTTCACAACTGTTAGTTTGAAACAACGCAGTACCACTATGTTCGCTGTACAGAGTTAAAGGTCGGTTCTTTATTCCCTTTTCTCCATTTTAACCTTGGAGAAGTCGAAATCGCCATCCACACCACCATTACTGCTCATGTTGCTTGGCACGAGAAGGACGGCTCCTTGCACTTGCTCGAGTGCGTAGCGCGATGGGTCGTATGGTCGGCCGGCGTCATCTCGGAGCGAACGGAATATCTAAAATAAGAGGTTTTTGTCCATTTGTGCACCAAATTTTGTGCTACCCTTTCTCTTGATGGGTTCTGCTATATTAAAGGAACGTCTTAATCATACACAGCACAACGGAATATCTAAATGCACGGTGAGTACAACAGGTTATAGAGTGATTTTTGTCCTTTTTTGCACAAAATTTTGTGCTTATCTTTTTCTTAATGGGTTCTACTAAGTTAAAGGTACGTGTGAAACATACACAATACAGTGCAATAGCTCCGGTAACCCGACAGTGGGCGCGAGGTGATCTGACGATTGCCCGTTTGCTAACCCCCTTGGTTTTCCAATTCACAAGGATAAACATGAATATCCTATCCTATAAGAAGTATATGAAAAAAAACACACTGCAATAGCTCCGGTAACCCGACGGTGGACGCGAGGTGATCTGCCGATTACCCGTGTGTTACCACAACACCATCCACACACAGAGCACTGCCAACCAACCACACCTGCTGGTAGAGCGCATTGTATCGAGTCTTCAATTCCTCTTTGGTGAGTTCCAAGTCATCTTGTTCCAACTCCAGATCTGTCTTCCGCACTCGGAGGATGTCAACGTCCTCTTCCATTGTGGATATCGTGTCGATCTTGCGTTTCCGGCAGTTCTGAGCTGCCACCTGGAAATCACAACCCCCACTTAATTGGCATTGTCACTTTACAAGGGCAACACTAAAAGAAGGGAAACTGCTCACTAAAACTACGAAAACTAATTTAAACCCTGCTCTATACACTTATCTCGACCCCAGAACTAACCCTAACTCCAACCACATGTTTAAAACTAACTGTAATGTCATATTCTTTATTTTAATGTGCAGTTTCCCTCCTTCCCGCTTTCCTTTCTTTTAGTTTCTCCACTCAACACTCACAACCCCCACTGCCAACCGATTAGCTTGGTGGGTTAGTGCATCATCTTTCAGCCGAAGGGTTTCAGGTTCAAAACTGTTCTAGTTGGTTGTGTTATTTGGAAAGATGCCTAGCATGCATTACATAAAGGCAGAAGATTAATGTGTTCCACCAAATCAACACAACACTTTTCAATCACGTAAGGATTACACACTTAATAGCAGCCCTTGCGTTTTCCAACTTACACTTTTAGTAATTTTTACTAAATACCGGTATCTATTGATTATTTTAGTAGATACCAGTACTTCTAGTAGTGGCCACAAGCACAGTATAATAGTGAACCCCAAACCCCTCCTTATTCTTTCGTCTGCGTGCAAGGTGATCTGACGATTGCCCGTGTGTTTACCAGCTTGGTTTTCTAATCCACAGGGATAAACATGAATATCCTATCCTATCATATGTCATAAGCACATATAATATTAAAAAACAGCACCCACAGTAAAAAACCCAACTATTACCCGTTCAACTATTCGACGATTGATTAAACAGGCAATGACATTCCTTGCATTTCCAACTCTTACTTTTAGTCATTTTAAGTAGATACCAGTTTCTATTGATACTATTTTAATAGATACCAGTACTTCTAATAGCGTTTTAATTCCATGCCACAAGCACAGTATAATATTAAAACACACCACCCACAGTAAAAACCCAACCAACCTTATTCTTCCCCCTGCGCCTGATATCCTTGATGAGAGCTTGCTGTGCGGCAGTGAGTGGGGTTCGAACCAACATCTCGTTGTATTCCTCCACGGGGGACATAACGATCTCGTCCAACGTGAATGGGATGTTCAACTCGCGAGCTTTCTTCTCGTCACGCGATTCGCGGCTGTTCGACGGCTTCTCCTTTCTATGGAGGTAGGAAAATTAGTTGGGGGTTGATGAAAATACTGGTGTTATTACTGACAAAAAATACTGGTGTAATTACAAACAAAAAATTAATTTATTTTTTAAACGACCACAAAAAAATGTTTAATTTAAATAAAACGCAGAAAAAATAGAACCAGTGTTCATGTGTTGCATATAAAATCTACTCGGTGTAATTACAGCCCAAAAAATTTTTAATTGTATTTTTTAATCATCCCCCAAAAAAATTTATTGGATGGTTTCTCTTTTTTTATGGGGGCAGTGGACCAGTATTAGCCGGGCGTACATGAAATCGACTGGGCGAATTACAGACGCAAAAAAGTTTTTAATTTTTAATCAGCCGCAAACAAATTTATTAGACGTTTTTTTCTTACTACCCTTGGTTGGGAAACACTGATCTAATAACAGTAAGTTTGGTGACCAAATAGGTAAATTGAGTGAGCAACACTGCAGACATGATGCGCTACTTACTTTTTTGTTGTTTTTGGTTTCCCCACTGTCCCATCATAAGTGTGGTTATGATTAATAGATTTCATTTTATTCCTTTGGAATGACTGATCAAGTAAAACTGGCTCTGGAGATGAAGGGATAAAAGAGTTAATATAATGTGTAACAAATCAAATATTATAGCAAACCGGTTGCATATGTTATTGGTTGGTTTCTATTCTCTTATTTTGGTTTAAAAATATGGTATTTACAAATTCAGAATAAATGGCGTTGATCAAGAAATGATGCCATATTGTTCATTTTGGTAGCAATATTTGAATGGAAAATTATTTGGGAATAATTTGTGATTGGAGCAAATAAAAATTAAGACCTCACATGGGAAAGTGTTAAAAAAATTAGTTAACAGTGATTTTTTTTCATTATTTAGTTTGAAAAATTGATTTTTGCTTGCCGTGCTTGTTTTTTTCAGAGCGGTTTAAAATTCTAGTTTTAAAATGACTGATTTTAGAATAATTAAAAATAAACAAATTATTATGATCGAACCATCCCCAGCAACTTTTAAAACAGGTTGTTACATAGTAGTAATGGTAAGAAACAAGGGGGGTGATTTTAAAGCAAAAAAACTGGCACAACATATCACCTGGCTCTATGCTGTGTCGTCCCATTCTCTGGTTTCCCATGTAAAATGCTGCAACACAAGGTAGATATGAGTTGAAATTGAAAGTATGCACAGTATGTGTAGATGGGTGTGGTAAGCATGCTAGACAATAAATTAGGTTTATTTGAGAGAAATATTAATAATTCATCGTAAAATTGACCTCGTTCTTAAGTAGAAAAACACCATGTATTATAAGTGGAAGTAAACTCAAGGAATGATTACCAACAACACACTGTAATATAACTTTAGTAACTGGGCAGTGGACGTGAGGTGATCTGACGATTGCCCATGTGTTAACCCACTTGGTTTTCCCATTCACGGGAATAAAGATGAATATCCTATCCTATGCAGAACACACTGCAATAGCTCCGATAACCCGACAGTGGACGTGAGGTGATCTGACGATTGCCCGTGTGTTAACCCCCTTGGTTTTCCCATTCACAGGATATATTAACTTAAACATACAAACAAGCTAGATGTCCTTACATTGTGGACTTTGTTCCATAGAGACTCCAGAGTCAGAGTCGCAACTTTCATTGGAGCTGCTGCCCACTAGTGGGTTGGAATCATCAAGAAAAGTGACCAGCGGAGGGGGTGAAGAGTTCAAAGGGGGTGGAATATAAGGGGCTTGGTTGATATTCATGAAATCTGGATTCTGGTGAAATAGAAAAGGAATAAAATGATTATATTGAAATAGAAAATGTAATTTGTTGTGTAATAAAATTATTTTGTGGAAAATGGAAATATTAAAATATTACAAGAATAAAATAGAAAATAAATATAATAAAATGATTATATTGAAATAGAAAATGTAATTTGTTGTATAATAAAATTATTCTTTTGAAAATGGATATATTAAAATATTACAAGAATAAAATGATTTTGTTGAAAAATAAAAGAATTTAATAAACTTATACAGTAATAAAATAATTCTGGTCAAAAAGAAAAAAATATAATAAAATAATTTTATTTAAATAAAAACTAAATATAATAAAAAATTTTCAGAGTAAAAAATAAATATAATTATTTATTGAAATAGAAAACATTAGAATTATTAAATATGAAATAATGCACATGAAACACCACGCACCATTTTATTCCCGTAAACTTGGTTTGTTGAGTTGATATTAATGATATCGTTCAACATCTCATTCATATTGGTCGCCCCGTCGAATATCATCTGCCCCGGTTCCGCTGGAAACCCCATCATGGGGCTGGAACCCCCGTATGACCGGGAATCCCCTGTTTCCATGGGGGCCTGGATCATGAGGTGAACGTTATTTACATGAATTGTTATTTAAAAAAATTAATTAAGTTAAAATTTACATGAAACGTTGATATTTTAAAAAAATAATTAAGTTAAAATTTACATAAAACATTATTTTGGGATATTTAAAAAAAAACATAATAATAAAGTTAAACAAGGACCTGGATTAAGTTAAAATGTTATTTTAGGATATTTTTTAAAAAAAGGTTTGAAATTCTTTTGAAAAGTGAATTTAAATCCATGCATTACTGAAAACATTCCTACATCAAAATGAATGTTATTTTAGGATATTTTCATAAATAATTTTTAAAAATCTTCTAAAAGTGAAATTTAAATTTAAGTATTACTATCCATGAGTGCCTAAAGTAAATGTTAATTTTGGAGAATATTTTTAAAGTCTTATCTAAAATTCTAAATCCATAATATATTAAATCCATGGGTTCCTACAGCAAATTACTTATCAAAAATATTAAAAAAAATAGTTTATAAACCTTTTAAAAAGTGAACTCAAAATTAAGTTTGAAAGATAACTATGATTAACTTGTAATAAAACCAAAATTAAAACTATTATAAAAAACACAAGAAACATGAAATGGACCTGGAAGTTATTAAATGTTGGGGTTGGCATCCCTGGTGATAGAACTGTATCCATGGGAGTGCCATCTTCACCATTCATGGGGTTGTATGGTGGGGAACCATACGCTGGTTCCCCGTATGGACCAAACTGGTTGTACGCTGGTGTTTCGTACACGTTACATGGTCGTGTGACGAATGGTTGTTCTGGAATTTGGGTTAGGATGTTAAAGGGTTAAAAATAATTTTAATAATTTTAGGCGGTTTTTCAGTGGCAGTACTGGAAAAAATATCGCCATATTAACAATGTTTATTTACATTGATGATTCCAGTAAAATGTGCATGGTTACCCCCAAAATCGATACTTTTAAACATTAAAAATATAATTGACAATAAATGTCCCCATTGCATTGTCTTTTTCCAGCACTGACATGCAGCTAATAAAATAACCTCTTAATGTTGTACCGGCTTAATAAATGTAAAGATAAAAATGTTTAACCATATAAAAAGATAATGTAAAAACTTTACCATATAAATATAAATAATTGTAAGTTTATAATAATTGCATTACCTGGTTCATAATTGAGTGTTTTGTTATAATTGTTGTTGACATTATCCAAGACTTGTGGTTGAAATGGCTGGTTGATGTTCGGTTGTAGTTGGTTCAACTCAACACTGGCGTTTGTGAGGCTGGGGGATGGTAAAAAACATTACATAAAACTCCTGCAACACGATTTTTAACAAAATAGGTTTTGTAACTCCTTTAACACATTTTTTAATCTGTTACCCAAAACCTTTCATATAACCTAAATTTGTGTTTTTTTAACTTCTATAATACAACTTTAAAAACTGTTGAATAATTATAACAAGTTGTATTTTTTTTAACTCCGTAAGCAATATTTAACTTTTGTGGGGTTTTTTTAACACATCTTTTAGCTTGTAGTAAGCTTGTATAATACTTTTAAATGTGTGCTTTAACAGCTAGATAATTTACCCATATGCAAATCTAAGTACTAAATCAAATTGTTATATTTAACGATTTAGATCTTTAGGTCAAGTTTTGTGAAGATCTATTTGCGTCAGGTTTTGTAAGGATTTGGAGCAAACTGGGGCTTAAAATGGTATCTATGTGAGAATAAATAACAAAAAACATTGTAACCTTAAAACTTAAATGGCATTGAGGCTTAAGACGACATTAATGTAAAAATATTGACTACAAAAAACATATTGTTACCTGACATTGGAGTTAATAAGAGTGTGAACTGGGTCTGTCTGTCTGGAACCGTTCAAATCGATTCCAGTCAACTCAGATAAGTTGGCGATGTCTTGCCATATATCTTCAGGCTGAAGTAATTATGTGTGTTAATACGCATTTTGCATGATGGAACTAATAAATACAAATAAAAGTTTGAATTGCAGAGGTGTATACTGTATATGTAACAATTCTAGGGTTCGTGTATAAGACCTGTATTCGTTAATACCATAGCAGGATACGACCGCTTACAAGTACGTTCAAATTACAACTGTCCCAAAAAGGCTATATACATTGTTATTTGTTTAACACATGTGTATGATGAATTTGTACTTCTCCAAATAATTAAAGACATCAGTCTAATTAGTGAGTAATTTAAATTTAAAAATTTAATTTAGCTAAAAGTTTAGTTGTGTCTAAGATACATAAAGTTAAAGAAGAGATTGTTTATATTTAATAGGTATGTGCATAATAAAACTAGGATTGTAAATATGTTGCAGAATGAGCATATATAATATTTAATTTTTTTGTCAACAAAATTTTTGTTGGAAAAATGTGTTCAACAAATTTTAGTTTGGACATTACCCTGTCTGACGAGATCTGACATTGAAGAAAAAATAGTAAAATTTAGAAATTTTAATTTTAATCGACCATAATTTGAAACTAACAAGCAATTGTCATGAAACTGTAAACATTTCTATTTTCGTTTTTATTATTTAACTGTTAGCAAAACCTGGGTATATGTAGAGCCATATGTAAGGTTGTATATTTCTTATTAAAATCTTCAACTAATTCACACTTTGTAATTCTTGACGAGACTATGGCTCATGCATAGGTTAGAAAATGTATTTGAACTCAAGTTGAGCAAACTTACAGTTTCATCCACTGTGACGGTATTTCCTCCATTTTCCACAAGGTCAACCAATCCCCCAATAACATTGTCTTGGTTCGGTGGCTAAAAAAGAAAAAAACATGATAAAAATTATTCCTTAAGGCCAAAAAGTATTTTATATAACGCATTAGTGAGGTTGGTAATATTACTTGTATTCAAAAAACCTGGATACCTGTACAATGTACATATACATATAGTTAGGACAGGATAATTCTGTTTATCCCCGGAAATGGGAAACGCGAGGGACAAAAAAACGCACAACCAATTGTCAGATATCAATTTAATGGTGAAAAAACACATTGGCTTATATTAATTTAACTGTAAAAACAGGTCCATATTACATTAAAGGTGAAAAAATTGTCCCATATTAATTTAACTCTTTAAACCATGGGTCAATAATAATTTAACAATGTGAAATGTCCATATTAACCAGACGCCAAGTGAACATATTAACCAGACAGACACCAGATGACCATATTAACCAGACACCAAGTAACCATATTAACCAGACACCAAGTAACCATATTAACCAGACACCAAGTAACCATATTAACCAGACACCAAGTAACCATATTAACCAGACACCAAGTAACCATATTAACCAGACACCAGACAAACATACCATTTGTTCCACGACTTGTGGTTGCAAGTCATCGATTGTGTTATCCAAGAACTCGAGGTATTCATCAATGCTGAAGTAATTCGATGGCTGAGCTGATTTGTCGGGTTGCGATACTTGTGGGGTTTCTTCAACCACTTTTTCCTGAATGTCGGTTTTATGATCGGATGATTTGTGTGTTTGAACTAATAGTGTGTCTGAACTACAAACTAATCATCATACAAAAACAAGAAGCAATGGTATATCCTACCTTTTTATCAGGACATTTTTATTATTTAAAAAAAAAAAAAAATGTTGTTACCTAAATTTAATTAATTTTAGTTTAATAACAATCAGGGACAATATAATGTCCTACAACGTGACACCAGATATATACCCTAAGGTGAGAATTGAACTCAGGACTTTGGATTAGCCCTACCCCTGAATGAGCTATTAAGGTTCAGATAACAATAAATATCTGTCCTTAATGATGATAAATAAAACAATATCCTTTACATTTATTCTATATTAATTTTAATGTTTCATGTGATGGTATTATGCTGTGCAATACATTGGTGGTTTAAATACCATCTCTCACACAGTGATCACTCTAAGCCTTGGTAGCCCAGTGGTTAGAGCGTGATGACATTAATCCCAAAATCATGAGTTCAATTCTTACACGATGCTACATTTTTCTAGTCTTATATTGTCAAAATAACATAACCAAAAAGTAAATAGACTTTGGATATCAATAATCACCTTTTTGGGCTGTGTGTTGTTCTGCACTTTGGACAGTGGGATGTGTTCACCAGTTTCACCATCAACAAAAAACTCTCCGGTACTCTGGTAATAAAAAATATGATAAATTTATATAATTGTCAAATAAACAATGTAATCAAGTTGTCAATGATCATTCAATTAACCTTTAACAGGTCTGCACAGTGGAGTTTGCCTGTTAAAATAGCCTAAAGTGAACAGACAATTGGTAAAAAAACAAACACCAAAAAGTAACAGATTTGTAAAATTGAATACTCTAGACAAAAAATAATTTATGTAGTTGCCATATAAACAATTCAATTTGTCCAGACTTATTTAAATAACCTTTTACAGGTCTGTACAGTTGATTAAATTTGCCTGTTAAAACAGCCTAAAATGAACAGACAAAAAAACGGTACGGTACCAAAAGATTCATAAAATTGAATTTAATATATATCTGTACCTCATTTTGTTGTTTTATAGTTGAAATGTCATCAAGTTGTTTTAAACTTTTTAAATGATCGGACGCCGGCCATGAGAATCCAAGATCCACATCTTGCTGGTACATCAGCTGCATAATGTCCGAGTCCTGCAAAGTGGGGTGGATTACACGATGCCTTATTATTGTTTTACAGAACAGCTTGGTAGGTAAGTATGCCACCTTAGGCACTTAAGAGACTATGCCTGATTGTTTAGCAGAATAGCTTGGTGGGTTATTGCGTTGCCTTAGTCACTAAATGGACATTGCCTTACACTGGTGAAATAATATGGTAAAGGAACAATTAAATTATTATATGCAATGCATGTTAACCCGCTTTGAGTTTTTTTGGGGATAAGAGTCCTGCAAGCTGGAATGGATTACATAATGCTATACTATAGTTCAGCAGAATAGTTTGGTGGGTGAGTATGTCGTTTTTGGGAACTTAATAACATTGCCTGAACTTGGTAAAATGATAGGTTCGAGGAATGTTTAATTATTTCCGTGTGTTAATGTCTCTTGCGTTTTTTAGGGTATAAACATACATATCCATGCCTTTTCGATCCACAGTCATAAAGCAATAAATGATGCGATACATTGGCTTAAATTAAACCAAAAAAATACACATTTTTATGGTTATGTTGTTTAACTTTTAGTTAAATTTATGACCAACATGTTTAAGTCATATCAAGTAGAATTAATTCAGATTACAGCTAGCAGCAACCAAATTTATAATTTGAGTTTGTTGGTTACATATAATTTAACAGCCAGATTGGAATATCGTAACTTATACCGTGATACTGTTTTTAACCAAGTTACAATGCAAACAGATTATCTTAATAAATTTATTTTTCTAAATAATAAAAAAGGTTGGACTGTCCACAACATATTTAACACCATTTAAAAGGCTGCTTATATAAGACGACACTTGGTAACAAAAATTACACACTACTGTCATTAACCAACATTTTTTAATCTAACATAGAATTCCCACAAACCTCTAAATAATCACAGTCTAGTTCTGAGTCTGTATCGCAATGAAAATATAAAGAATCAGAAGATTCATATTGGGGTGAGAGGGTAGCAGATGTGGTAATAGTTGCATCATCACTGGGTTCACCAGCAATGTATGTAGCTGATGATGAGCTAGCTTCAGTGTGGTGAGCAGCACTTGCAGGACTCTCGAGGCCAATACCACTCTCTTCACTGAAAACTGAAGTTGTTCTAACTCTCGTCAAACCTTCAATACCAGTGTTGGCCCCTACAGTGTTAGCAGCTGGGTTTTCCGGAATATTTATGCCATTTTCCGGGATTTCAGGTCCGTTACGTTGATCGTTCAAGTAACCTCGCCACCGAACGTCGTTGTAATTATCAAAATTGTTTGTTGGGCTTAATAATAGTGAACTCAGCTCAACCAAGTCCTGCTCGGTTTGCGACGAAGTAACGTTAAATAAATCAAAACTAGGCACAGTGGGATTCCCCGAATTGTTAGTACTGTCAAAAGAAGAGGAACTTAAATTCTGTTCCCTTAAATGGGAATTAGAAGGAATATTTTCAGTTTCGTTTCTGTCCCTTCCTACTCTTAACATCATTGTAGTTATACTGCCAGGACCGTTTTCATTGAAATTAATCCAAGATGGAACTCTTGCTTCGCGCATCATGCATTATAGTTTCTGTAGGTGTTCATTGCATTATACGTAGTCATCAAAAACTTCGCTTGGTAAGCGGAGTATGGCTGTGGAAATGGGTAAAAGGGGTAATCCCCCGCAATAGGTCCAGTGATGCTTGGTTCCTCAAAATCCACATTCGAACGAACGTCCAAGTTCGACATTTGCATAACAGCAAGGCATAACGCTAAGTCAAGAATTCCGAGCGCAGCCCTTTTCTTTTCCATTATTCTCAACATTTGCATCTTTAAAGGACTTTTTTTCTATGGGAATTCTTGGTCTTGAATTCTTCCATTGGTTAGTTTGTATCAACTCATTTTAATCCATACTGTCTATCTACTGGTATTATATCTATAGTAAAAAAATTAATCAGAAGAAAAATATATTCGATAGTTTAGCTTTAATGCCCCAACCTGTTTACCTTTGACAGTTAAAACAATTTTTATTTTCTGAAATCAATAAACTAAACTGAAACTTAACTATTCGCCGGCAGTACAACTAACGTCCTTCTAGCTGCTGAACAAAGATTTACACAGTCAATTAACCGATGCTAAACTTAGCAGACCATGCGACAACAACAAAGAACGGCAACTGGTAAGCGCTCGAGAACATATGACTGTGTAAATTTGAACGCACTCAACCGTTACGACACGTGATATCTATGATGTCACGCCGGATAGTTCTAGAATAAGCGAGCGGAGGAAAAAGGCCTGGGTGGCCAAATAGTCGCGCAATCGATTGAAACTTGAAATACCATCTGAAATGAAACCAGGTACTCTACCCTACCGAGAAAGAATACGAACGAATTGTAATTTTAACTTAAAGTTTTCTGCTGCTTTTTATTTTTATTAATGTAAGGTTTAACGGCCACGTCATTTATCCGTTATATTTCTCCGTTTTCTACATAGATATTCATTGACGTGTTTAACTACTGTAGTTTTGCCATTTTATCCTGCATTTCTAACTTTATACTTTCTATTTTAATGTAATAAAGGAGAAAAAAATAAACTAAACTTGTATAAAGAGTAAGAACTGCACAAAAATGGCGTAATGGATTTTTTCGTAATTTTGTGACAAAATAGTGAAACAAACATTTTTTAAATTATAAAATGTTTATTTAACCTATGTCTCTACGTGGAAAATTTATTTTTTTTAAAAATCGAAACAAAAATTTCGAAAATTAACAAAACGGTTATATAATGTTGCCGACTTTAGTTCATTTTTGCACCAGTATTAAATAGACCTAGATGCAAAATTCAAGGTGGGGAACTAAAAAAAGTCGATTTAACCGAGCTAAGTTTTGAACTTATGATGTGTTTGTCACTAAGTCCGTTTTTTTTCACATTTCAGTATACGCAACAGCGTTAACCATTCGGCCACACGACCAGGGATACTCTCTGGTTCCCGTTGGCGGAAATAAAATATCGCAGAGACAAAACCAACCACAGAGCCAAACTAATAAAAACAGCCGAAGCGTGCTTAATCGACGAAAACCGTTTTAATGGTAATTTACTGTAGTTTTGTTATTTTGCATAGGCTGCGTATTATATTCTAGTTCCTGGGCCGGTTATAGAACATGTATGCACGATTTTCTTTAACGATTTGTTAAAAATAGGCTACCGCAATCAGAAAATTGCCATCAGGAGTAAGAATGTACGTGCATTGACAAATATGGGGAAAGTCTGGTTCTGAAGATTGATGTTTACAATGTTAGAAACTGTTGTTATTCAATTGCAACTATTTTGGTTTTTACCCAATTTCGGTTTTTATGTCTGTAAGTCTGAAATGGGTTGTAACACGCGTTCTGGCGAAAAAGATGTCATTAACACGCTTAATATAGTTAAATATCCAGGTAAACGGTATTTCCGATGTGCAAAGCCCATGGCTTTTTGGTTATGTACTTGGGTAACGAACTTGTCGGACGTGGCCTAAACCAAGTTGATCAGTTACCTTTCCTTAGTTTAGTGTTGCCCGATTTATGAACATAGTTAAATACAAAAAAAAAATTTACTGGTGTTTAAATTGCTTCTTTGTACAAATACATTAAAACATAAACCACCACAAAAGACTTTGGTGTCTTTGTTAAGATGTTTTAATACATTTGCGCGTGGTTAATGTTTACATTACCCCTGCAGTGTGTGTACGGGGTGACTTTGAATAATACCTGCCTTCTATGTTTAGCAAACAAAGGCAAGGTGAAAAAAAGGTGATGGTAAGAAGAAAGTCAATAATTCCAGCGAAAACTGATCGGAGGTGGTGAGTGATCCGCTGGTTGATAGGCGATCGACCATCAAACGGGGTTACGCTTAAGGAGGGGAGTGAAAGGGAGAAAGGGGGCAGGGAAAAGGGGAAAAAGGGGGGCAATAACGGGGAAAGAGGGGCAACTGCTCACTAAAATTTCTGCAAACCAACTTTAAACCTTGCCCTAAAAACTTACCTAAACCCCAGAATTAACCCTAAACCAATAACAAACCCCACCATCCTTATCTTTAATAAATAGTGTAGTTAACCAATTTTTTCTCACTCTTTTTAATTCTCACAATCTCAACCGCAATGTTTGAACAAGACAATGGAAGAAAGGTCATGGTGGCGTGATCTTATTATCGTAGCAGTAGTTTCACGTGAGCAAACTTAACCTGTTTAAACTTCACACCAAGAGATATTAAACAACCTTTAATATTGGTAGAATCGGAAGTGGGCTTGATGTTTGTCATGATATTGTTTGGGTTTTACGGTCTCGTTCGTATATTTTATTAAATTGGTTTAATTTATTTTCCATAACGTGTTTTAACGACCGTCGTAACCGTTTTTTTCATTTTTCTTTTGCTATATTTTAAGCGTATGTTTTTTCAAGTATTGCATTGTAAAGGAGCAAGAATAAACAAACCGATCCGAGATAAATCCTTTATTGAACGAGTAAACGCAAGCAGGTCAACTTTAACTACCGGTATACGCCGCCATTATTCCAAACTTGTTTATTCCGAATCGTTCCAAAGTACACGAGGAATATAAAGGACCAAACGTGCACATTCTCCTTAACTTGGTCGTAACTTTCCATCGCCGGAGGGGATTAGTAGTCACATGGTTTTAACCTTAAAATATACCAAGAAACCAAAAATATCCGAACAAAAAACGGATTACAACATTTCGCGTCATAATTTTTTTTCTTAAGGCCGAATGAAAAATTTAATTGAATTAATTAGACTAGTAAATGAAACAGCGTCATTTCATATGAATTATGAAATAAACCTATTCGTTTTTTAGGGCTTTACAAACTGCTTGACCCCATTTTTTTCAATTTAAATAAGTCAACACAACTGCTTTGTGAATACAGTCCACACAAAACCACATACAGTGAATTCTGTAGCATATCATGGGTTGTGACAGGTACTGCGATAAATGCTGCCTTCGCCTTCAAGCTATAATGGGTAAGCCACTTCTGCACTGATGGGTGTTGACAGTATGTAGGGCGATATGTGACATAAAACACACATTTACAAGCTTAAACACAAATTCAAAACCAAATATCACGTACAAATGATGCTAAACAAATCGGATGCTTAATACATAATAAAGAAATTCTCTTCAGGTAATAAAAGCACGTAAGTATGATGGGTCGTTAATATTAATCACTTGAACGACTCAACACGTGGTCTTATCTCTTTGCTTGGAAACCCGAGTAAAAGACGTTTTAAGTGCGGTGCATATATTATTAATGGGGGTCAAATTAAAATACATGGAGAATAACACACCTATTTAACTAACATAAGAAAAACTGTGGATAAAACCGGAAAAAACTAAGACATGGCCAAAGACGTTTTTGCGTTGTTTCTCTGGCATTTTTTCGTCTTTGTTTCATTTTTTTTATCCACCACAATTAGAACCGCTTTATACCTGTGGTCTACTAATTTCACTCCTATCAGCGTTTTTAAGTTGTATGATCAATATCTTATATTGATTTAGCGATATTGTTTGAAGGAATAGTTTTTCACGAGTAACCGAATTTATAAGGTAAAATGCTAACGTTTGCAATATTAGAACTTAGACGGACTTTATATTTAATCCCTTTGATTACTGGATTCAATACGTTTATAACTGGACATAATCATTATGCTTTGCCTGGGGGTAAAATTAAGACAAACGGGCTTACTGTTTAAGTTAATAAATATGTAATCTACGCTAACAAAGGTGTTTTATGACGTGGATTTTCACAAGTCGCTTCTTCAAAGGATTTTATTGAAATAACTGGAATCTATCAAAGTTCCGATACCACGGAAAAGCGGGGGAATGTATTGTTACTTTGAAGTATTCTACACACGCGAATGCTGCGCAATATCATATATATTTGACAACCAGGTTTACATACTGTTATGCC
>CH000765.1:174885-215767 GCA_000149265.1 Ciona savignyi | reverse complement strand
CAGGTATTGTTGTGTGGAATATATACTGAGGGGGCATGGCGCAGATGTGAAGCAGGTATTGTTGTGAGGAACATATACTGAGGGGGCATGATGCAGATGTGAAGCAGGTATTGTTGTGTGGAACATATTTTGAGGGGGCATGGCGCAAATGTGAAGCAGGTATTGTTGTGTGGAACATATACGGAGGGGGCATGGTGCAGATGTGAAGCAGGTATTGTTGTGTGGAACATATACTAAGGGGGCATGGTGCTGATGTGAAGCACGTATTGTTGTGTGGAACATATACTGAGGGGGCATGGCGCTGATGTGAAGCACGTATTGTTGGGTGGAACATACTGAGGGGGCATGGTGCTGATGTGAAGCAGGTATTGTTGTGTGGAACATACGGGGGGCATGGCGCAAATGTGAAGCAGGTATTGTTGTGTGGAACATATACTGAGGGGACATGGTGCAGATGTGAAGCAGGTATTGTTGTGTGGAACATATACTGAGGGGGCATGGTGCTGATGTGAAGCAGGCATTGTTGTGTGGAACATATACTGAGGGGGCATGGTGCTGATGTGAAGCAGGTATTGTTGTGTGGAACATATACTGAGGGGGCATGGTGCTGATGTGAAGCAGGTATTGTTGTGTGGAACATACAAGGGGGCATGGTGCATGATGTGAAGCAGGTATTGTTGTGTGGAACATATACTGAGGGGGCATAGTGCTGATGTGAAGCAGGTATTGTTGTGTGGAACATATGTGAAGCAGGTATTGTTGTGTGGAACATATACTGAGGGGGCATGGTGTAGATGTGAAGCAGGTATTGTTGTGTGGAACATATACTGAGGGGGCATGGTGCTGATGTGAAGCAGGTATTGTTGTGTGGAACATACTGAGGGGGCATGGCGCTGATGTGAAGCAGGTATTGTTGTGTGGAACATATACTGAGGGGGCATGGTGCTGATGTGAAGCAGGTATTGTTGTGTGGAACATACTGAGGGGGCATGGTGCTGATGTGAAGCAGGTATTGTTGTGTGGAATATACTGAGGGGGCATGGTGCTGATGTGAAGCAGGTATTGTTGTGTGGAGCATATACTGAGGGGGAATGGTTCAGATGTGAAGCAGGTATTGTTGTGTGGAATATATACTGAGGGGGCATGGCGCAGATGTGAAGCAGGTATTGTTGTGAGGAACATATACTGAGGGGGCATAGTGCTGATGTGAAGCAGGTATTGTTGTGTGGAACATATGTGAAGCAGGTATTGTTGTGTGGAACATATACTGAGGGGGCATAGTGCTGATGTGAAGCAGGTATTGTTGTGTGGAACATATGTGAAGCAGGTATTGTTGTGTGGAACATATACTGAGGGGGCATGGTGTAGATGTGAAGCAGGTATTGTTGTGTGGAACATATACTGAGGGGGCATGGTGCTGATGTGAAGCAGGTATTGTTGTGTGGAACATACTGAGGGGGCATGGCGCTGATGTGAAGCAGGTATTGTTGTGTGGAACATATACTGAGGGGGCATGGTGCTGATGTGAAGCAGGTATTGTTGTGTGGAACATACTGAGGGGGCATGGTGCTGATGTGAAGCAGGTATTGTTGTGTGGAATATACTGAGGGGGCATGGTGCTGATGTGAAGCAGGTATTGTTGTGTGGAGCATATACTGAGGGGGAATGGTTCAGATGTGAAGCAGGTATTGTTGTGTGGAATATATACTGAGGGGGCATGGCGCAGATGTGAAGCAGGTATTGTTGTGAGGAACATATACTGAGGGGGCATGATGCAGATGTGAAGCAGGTATTGTTGTGTGGAACATATATTGAGGGGGCATGGCGCAGATGTGAAGCAGGTATTGTTGTGTGGAACATATACTGAGGGGGCATGGTGCAGATGTGAAGCAGGTATTGTTGTGTGGAACATATACTAAGGGGGCATGGTGCTGATGTGAAGCAGGTATTGTTGTGTGGAACATATACTGAGGGGGCATGGCGCTGATGTGAAGCAGGTATTGTTGTGTGGAACATACTGAGGGGGCATGGCGCTGATGTGAAGCAGGTATTGTTGTGTGGAACATACGGGGGGCATGGCGCAGATGTGAAGCAGGTATTGTTGTGTGGAACATATACTGAGGGGGCATGGTGCAGATGTGAAGCAGGTATTGTTGTGTGGAATATATACTGAGGGGGCATGGCGCAGATGTGAAGCAGGTATTGTTGTGTGGAACATACTGAGGGGGCATGGCGCTGATGTGAAGCAGGTATTGTTGTGTGGAACATACGGGGGGCATGGTGCAGATGTGAAGCAGGTATTGTTGTGTGGAACATATACTGAGGGGGCATGGTGCAGATGTGAAGCAGGTATTGTTGTGTGGAACATATACTGAGGGGGCATGGTGCAGATGTGAAGCAGGTATTGTTGTGTGGAACATATACTGAGGGGGCATGGTGCTGATGTGAAGCAGGTATTGTTGTGTGGAACATATACTGAGGGGCATGGCGCAGATGTGAAGCAGGTATTGTTGTGTGGAACATATACTGAGGGGGCATGGTGCTGATGTGGAGCAGGTATTGTTGTGTGGATGGCTTGGTGGGTTAGTGTTTCGGCATTCGGTCGAAGAGTTGCTGGTTCGAAACTGGCTGCTTACTAGTTGTCTGTGTATTTGGCAAAGCATTTTCAAAAATCGTCCAAATCCAGTTAATCAATGGTTTTTACCAAAGTTAAAGAAAACAGCTCAATCATATACAACACACTGCAATAACTCCGGTAACCCGATGGTGGGGGTCGAGGTGATCTGACGATTGCCCGTGTGTTAACCCCCTTGGTTTCCCCATTCACGGGGATAAACATGAATATCCTATCTTTTAACGATTGCCCATGTGTTAACGTCCCTTGCGTTTTTCCATTCACAGAAATAAAACTCAATTATCCTATATTTGCTAACCATAGCATAGCAAAGTACCGAGATGATGTTGTTTAGGTTGATTGGCATCCATACAAAGGATTGGTTGCATCAGCAAGCAAAGACCTGCACACCCCTGTTAAGCTATGGGACCCAAGGGCAGGACAGAGTCTAGTCACCGTGTAAGTTATTGTTGTACACAATTGCTCCAAGCCCAATGGCAAACTTAGAATACATACATACAGCTTAACTTTCCAAATTTGGCAATGTTATTGTTGATTTTTCGTTTTAAACTTAAATAAAATATTAAACTTAGTATAATTCAGCTCAAATAAAGAGCAGTAATTGAGATTAAGAGCTAAAAATGTCAGTTGGAAAATGTGAAATTTTTTACTGATTTTGAGTTTGGATTATTGTCACCTGTTTTTTTTCAGTTGTTTTCATATACCGGTACTTTAAACAACAATCATGTGTTAACCATTCTTGTCTAATTTTGCCCAATATGTTACAGGTTTTGTAAGTATGCAGTAATATGGCTATATGCAATCCAATTTTAATGTGAATTGGTGTAAATAACCCAACCACACTTTGTTTCAATTTAGATTTCAAACTTTACCTTTAAATAATGATGAAGTGTTTGAATAATAATGCAGAGTAATGATGTTTTCAAATCCTGGGTCAAAGTTTAACTTTATTTCATTTCTTTACAGCCACGCACACAAGGGGACGGTCATGGATATAAAATGGAATCGAAACGGGAATTGGTTCTTAACTGCTTCGAGGGATCATCTGGTCAAACTTTACGACATTAGGAATCTTAAGGAAGAGGTTCAGGTGAGTGAACTAAGTATTTTTGTTCATGATTACTTGGCCCACTGAATGGCCTGGTGGGTTAGTGCGTTGCCTTTCAACCAGACGATTGCAGGTTTAGTGAATATTGTACGGAGCGCAAACATCATCTATTGTGCGTGCTTTAAATACTCTGCATCACATTTTTCCTTGGTTGCAAAATCGCATATAAAAGATCGGTTTGATTCTTATTTTCACCAGAAAGAGACAAAAAGAAAGTACCAACGTATTCTTGTTGCTATTGATTTGTTTGACTGAATAGCTTGGTGGGTTAGTGCGTTGCCTTTCAACCAAAGGGTTGCTGGTTTAAAACTGGTCGCTGGCTAGTTGTGTCTTTAAGCAAGGAACAGTGGATATAAACTTTAACTAAAAGTCCATCTTAATTACACACAACACACTACAATATGTGCAGTAAGTCAATGGTAGTCGTGAGGTAATTTATTCTGACGTGTGATTATATGATTTCTAGGGTATTCTGTCAATTGCCCATCATTCTTCCATGTTTTTTCATTGACATTGATAAAAATAAATCAACTTTTGTTTGGTTTAGTGGTTGGGGCAAGGCACTTTACGGGAATTTCCTTAAACCAGTGAATTAATGGGTTCTACCAAATTGAAGAAAAGTGTGAATCATACACAGCACATTGCAATAGTTCTGTTAACCTGACAGTGGGCGCGAGGTGATCTGACGATTGCTCGTGTAATATAATGCTTTACGTATTCCCAAGTATAAAAATGAATACCCTATCAACATTTGTTTGCATCAGTACTTCCGCGGCCACAAAAAGGAAGCGTTCTCAGTGGCGTGGCACCCGATGCACGAAGAGATGTTTGCAAGCGGGGGATCGGAGGGAAGCATCATGTTCTGGCAAGTTGGGTACGTATATGGACTTTTATTATGTGTTGTGATTCGTCTGAACATTGTCTGAAGTATAAAACGGTATCTCCTACTGTAATCTCATACATGGACTTTAATATTTGTCGTGATTCGCCTGAACAGTGTCTGGACTATAACAATAGTTCATTGCTGTAGCCCAGGGGTCCAACCCATGGCCCTCGGTAGGTTCTAAGTGGCCTTAACAGGTTTTCCGAAATGACCAATATTATCAACTTATACATGGACTTTTATCTCATACATGTACTTATATTTTTGTGATTGGTCTAAACATTCCCTGGCCTATAAAACGGTCGTCCATTGCTGTAGCCTTTAACTTCTATGTCATTTAGATTTGCGAATTTAAAAAGTGAGTAATTACTGCTGCAGAATGGCACATTAAATATTAAATATCTTTTATTTGTATCAAACTGTTCTTACATCTTTTAAGGTGTTAATCACCCTAATCATAATAATTTTACAACGTAAATTGATTTTATAAGTCATGTTTATTTTAAACTGTTAATTTGTTATTTATAAATCATATTAATTTTATTTGTAAATCTATTTTTTGGAAATCATATTAATTTTACATTATAAATTCATATTTTATCCTCCAATCCATTCCATAGCGAAGAGAAGGAGATAGGAGCATTGGAAGGAGCCCATGATAGTTTGGTGTGGAGTCTAGCGTGGCACCCACTTGGTCATATCCTTGTGTCTGGCTCCAATGACCACAGCACGTTAGTTCTTTCTATTGATTTGTTTAGAAGAATTTTTAATATATTTTTATATTAATGAATATTAATAATATACTATAATTTACCCGCTATAATTTTTTGACTATAATTTACCTAACATTTAACTAAATGGTAACAGTAAAAGGTAAATATGAGTAATAACCTTTATTAAATTGAGTTTGTACTTAACAGTGACTAGATACTGACTTCAGGCTTCTGACTGTAACAGCAATTTTGATTTGTGTTCCGTTTGGAAGTCATAAAAAAATGTGTGTGACTAAATAGCTTTTTTTGTTAGTACTAGCCTTTAATCCTAGGGTTGTCGTATCGAAACTGGTCGATAGCTAGTCGGTTGTGTCCTTGGGCAAGGCAATTAACGGACATTGCCTGAACCCAGCGGATTAATGGGTTCTACCAAATTAAAGGAAGGTCTCATTTATAACACACACCACAATAGCATGCGATAATGCTTCTTTTATTTTCCTATTCACAAAAGTACAACAAAATTCGTAACAACATCCATCCACCACACTCACCACTCCCCCCCCCAGGAAATTCTGGACGCGCAACCGGCCCGGGGACCAGATGAGAGATCGATACAACTTATCAATGAACGGGGACGACCCGATACAACCGGACAAATCCACCACGAACGAGGAAGGAAACTTGAAGAACACGGCGCTTGTCATTCCAGGTGGGAATAACCGAGATTAAAGATGGGAAAATGCAGGGAGCGTTAACACACATCTAAAGACACAATAATTATGTTTATCCCAGTGAATGGTGCAATAACACAGAGGAAATCGTCAGATCAACTCGCGCCCACCGTCGAGTTACCTGAGCTATTGCAATCGTGTTGTGTATGATAGAGACTGTTTTTAGTAAAATCTATATTTATACTGGGTTTAGGCAACGTCAGCTAAGTGTCCTTTTAAACAATATAACCGACTAGCTTGCAACTCTTTTCAATTTTAAAATGAAACACTACGACTGAAAGTGCGAACAAGTCCAAAATCATGATCTGGTTATTGCAATATGTAAGAAACAAAATTTAATCAATATTATATTTAAACTCCACTAATGTGTTCGCATTGGTAACTCTGGTCACTGCTATACATGTTAGCAATAGGAGGATACTTATGTTTATTCCCGTGATTGGGAAAACCAAGGGGGTTAACACACGGGCAAGGCAACTGTGAGCCATGTAAGCAATTCTAGCTAGGGGCGCTGGAGTAGTAGGCCTTCTATGGCCTAAATTCCTGGTCCCGGCCGGGGCTACCATAAACCCATACTATTGAATGAATGAAACCCGTCGGACTAACAATCGACGGGTTAGTCTAAACTTCACTCATGTTTCCGCATTCATAAGCGTGGTCACTGTAATACATGCAATAATCAACAACCATTGTGAGCCATGTAAGCAATAATCGACGAGATAACAGGGATGGGGGACCGATTTATAATTCTGAAGCCAAATGTGGTCACTCTAAGCTACATTCCTCCACACATATGACCCTGATATCACACACCAAGGGGGTTAACACACGGGCAATCGTCAGATTAGGCAATATCCGACCCCCATGACAGGGATGGAGGGAGGTGGACGTGGTCGTAGTGTGTTGTGCATGATACACATGCTTAAGGCACTGGGTGTTTCCACATTCATAAGTGTTGTCACTATAAGCCGTGTAATAACCGACACACACACAGGGATGGGGGAGGTGGATGTGGTCGTAGCGGAGGTCGCCAAGCGGGAGGAGGAAGCTCAGCAGAAGATCGGGATCCCAGGACTCGACTGGTCGCTCGATGAGAAAAATGAATTCGATCGAAAGGTTCGTTTGTATTTTATAGAAAATTTTTTTGTTTATCTACCCGGTAATAAAGTGGACAGTTTTATATATAGTTGGATAAAATTAAAGTGTTTTGTAATAAAATGGAAATTTATAACATTTTGCCAATAAATTAACTTAAATAACTGACAAAAAAAATTTAAAAGAAAGGTACGGAATCGTCTGTATTTTGTGGAAGAAAAAAATTGTCTATATACCCTGCAATATAGTGGACAGTTTTATATATAGTTGGATAAAATTAAAAAGTGTTTTGTAAATTAAAAAAAAATTAAAAATAAAATGGAAATTTAAAAAATTTTGCGAACAAATAAAATTAAATAACTGACAAAAGCTCTTCACCATTAAAAGTATATCATAGGGAAAAGTTTTTTAAAAAAAATAATTTTATGAATCTACTGTTTATGACAGAATTTACAGTATTGTATTTTATGACAGAATTTGATCCACGAAAGTCGCAAAAAGATCCCGTATTCCCGACCGGTTCCGCGATCATTTGCTGCCGCGTGGGATTCGAACAAAGAAGCGATCCGCCATCGTTCCCCCTCCCCACCTCGTTACCGAGGTCGAGGTTTCTACCGACCCGATCGGAGGTTCGATCGTCGTCGTATGGATGATCGGCCCGACCTTCCCCCCTTGGAGGATCATCGAGCCGCTGATTTCCATGGATATCGCGGAGAACTTGACCAGGAACCAGAGGAATATCACTTACAGGACCATCAACAAGTGATGAACGAACAAATGCATTCGAAGACTGCTTACCTCGAATCCAATGAAAGTAACTATGAATCGCAGGATATGTCGGATTATAATGAGAATACTGGTAGGAACCATGTCGACCACGGACCTATTGAGGGGAATTTTCAATCGGAGAATTTCGGTCATCCGACCATGGCGCCAAAGGGCCACTTTGGGCCACCGGTGCTGCACGGAGCGACCACGCACAGCCCGCAAAACCACAGAGAACATGGTATGCTGGAGTATGACAATGTTGTAATTCATGACGATTTTAATGAGTTCGTACCAAACGAGGAATACTACGGTGCTGAATATGAGCAACAAATGCCGGGGTTTGATAGCGGGAACGAATTCAACGAAGAAATGAACGTATTTGAGCAACAACCCCCAATCGACCCTCACATGGGACCTGGGTATGGTCGTGGGTCGGACAATCAGCGGGGTTTCCACCCTCGAGGTCGGGGTCGTGGGATGCGTGGCCCCAGGTACATGCGGGGGGAAGCCCCTAATAGAAGGGGTAGGGGCTGGGCGCCGAGGGGGCACAGGACACCACCCCGAATGCGAAGGGGTAGATGATAACACGCATACTTTTCATAAATATCAATACAATAAAGGGAATTGATCCCATATTTCCAGTGCAGAATTCATTGTTGTTGCCAGTAATTAAGTTTCACAATTCCAACTATTCAAATGTTGTCTTTTATAAGAAACCTTAGTCAAATTTCCGAGCGTATTTTTTTAAAGAAGCAGATATTACTAACACCTATGTTAAACAAAACCAAAGAGTTAATAAGAGTCGCTATTTATTACAAAAATAATATCGAAACAATTCACAAAATCGCAGTAATGGACACAACGCATTTAAGCTGCGGTTAAGTCATCGTTAAAATAGAGATGAATAGCCGGTGTCCACAACTCGTAGTCCATGCCGAGCTCATAGAATTCGATGTCCTCATCTTCAATCCCATTAGCTTTGAGCGTCTTCTCCATGTTGAGTGGAACTCCATCACACTTCCATGTGTAGCTTGCTGCATGCGCGTTGTACTTGAGGTAGCGCTGCAGGATTTCGTTCATGTTTTCTTCGGAGCAAACCTGGGAAATGTGTGTTTTAAGTTTCATTAAGTGGAATCTGACTATTGCTTGTGTGTTAACCCCCTTGTACAGTTTAAGTTTGGGGCTGGATTTTTTATTCCGAACTGATAAAAATGGTCCAGATTTTTTATTTTTGTTTTATTTAGCATAAATTCTTAATTTCTGGTCTTGACATAGTGTCAACTTACTTCAATTGTTTGTTCTTGGGATGTAAGTGTGTTAATGATCCGTACAAATCTGGTTTTCTCGCTTAAAATTCCAACTTCATATCGGTTGTCTTTCCACCATGGTCGGCCAAAGTCATTTGCCCAATCAGAAGCTGGACAAGGTGGTGGAATGTGCACAAACCGGCCGTGGGGGGCGTAGTATTTCCGGATACCAGTGGAGGGGTCGATATGTGTCCGAATCTAAGTTAAAAAAATGGTTTCGAACAGCGAACAAAGCATTTTATTATAACTGCAACTTACATCTCCAGTTTTCTTCTCAAACCAATGAGATATATCTTTTCCAGCACTAGCAATGATAGGTTTTAGAAGAATATCGCCTGAAAATTGATTGAAATACAATAAAATACGATGGGTCTAAGTTAATTGTGAAAAATTTGTTACCTGCATATTCCTCACACAACGGCGTTAAGTCATATACCTTGCCCAAATATGACACCCAAACGTCTTTAATCGTGTTGTGTAAGCTGACTTCATTTGGAGTAAAATACTTAGGTCTTGCAGGAGCCATTAGAAAACTAGTTTTCTACAATTAGAAAATACGACTTATTCCATAAAAAAAAACAGTGTATTAGGTAATTCCCCTTTCTATACAAAACCTGGTTGCTATGGGGAATATGGACTACTTTTGAATTGATTTAAAACTTGTTTTTACAGTTATAAAGTAAAATTAATATTTTTTTACAAAAATGTGTTTATTTAGATATAAAAA
Organism: Ciona savignyi; assembly: GCA_000149265.1. Taxonomy (NCBI): domain Eukaryota; kingdom Metazoa; phylum Chordata; class Ascidiacea; order Phlebobranchia; family Cionidae; genus Ciona; species Ciona savignyi. Next base: position 205,800 of record CH000765.1, on the reverse strand, counting down.
AAGTGAGTTAAACATCCAGTAATTTATATTTAATTTTCGTAGTAAAGCCTGCATCGAGGCTAAAATTCCATAGCAACCGGACAACCAAAGATTTGCTTACTTTCTATCAGACATAGAGCGTCGTTCGGTGTGTTAGTTTTAAGGCTTAATTTTCCTGATTTTAAGGTAGTTATTAAAGAAATGGAGGCTCCAGTGGAAAGTATATATAATTTGATTCCCAGAGAAATCCCAAACCCACCCAACCCCCCGCGGTACAACTCTAAGTTTAAGCCAACAGTTAAAGATGAGTTGAAGCAAAATCGTTCGCCCAACAAAACCATGGGACCTGCAAAAGTCGACGTCCCCACGCCGTCCGACTTTTTAAAGAAGCGTTCAAAGGAACCAGTTTTACCAGATACGACAAATTTTAAATATTCAGGGGTTGGAAAGAAACCACCAGTACCAAAACACGACGACAAACCGCTGCTGGGAATTCGAACCAACAAAAACTTTATCAACACCAATGCCGTTGAAAACATCATGTCGGTTACAAAGAAACCGCTACCCAAGTTCGTCGACACCCGATGCGGCGACAATAACTTGCTAGAACCGTCAGGATTGGTCCCTAAATACACTAAAAAACCCGACTATGGAGAAGTACCTGACTACTTGAAGAAAAGGAACGCTGAAGTAAAGAAAGCACAAGAAGAGTACGACCAATACATCCGGGAGCGAATGAGACAGGGTGCAATGCAACAACTCAACGACGCGGAGAGGGAAGACATCATTAACGGATTGAAGAAAAATTGGGAGGAATTACACCACCAGTACCAAGGCTTATCCGTTGTCACCGACACCGCCCCCAAGAAAAACCGCAAAGAGAGAATGGAAGCAGAAATGAAACAACTGGAACGGGACATTGAACTTATTGAAAAGCACCGAGTTATATACATTTCCAACAATTAATTTTTTTGCGCATTAATTAAGCAGATTTTTAACTCGATGGCATTTTTGTGAATAAACATTATAATGTCCCTCTCGTAGATTGCATGTAATGGAAAATTTAAGAACCTTGAAAACTTTATCTACTTAAACACAGCTAAAACCATTTTTTGTATTTCTTATTCTTGTGTGCTATTTACTTATTGCGTGTTGTGACTAGACCGATTTACCGTGCATAAGTTTTCACAATTACTCCGATATAATGTACCAAGGCACTGCGTAGTACTATGGACCACATTGTTCACTAATCAACTCCCATGTTACACCCCGATAACCCCGATAAATATACAAACATTTTTTTAAAATTTTGTAAGTTTCACAATTAAGGTAATTATATTACATTTGTACACTTTTATGTATAAAAGTCGGTTCAGTTTTATAGGATATAGGTTATAGGAGATAGGATATTCATCTTTATCCCCGTTAATGGGAAAACCAAGGAGGTTAACACACGGGCAATCGTCAGATCACCTCGCGCCCACTGTCGGGTTACCGGAGCTATTGCAGTGTGTTGTATATGATTGACACGTTCCCTCAATTTGGTAGAACCTATTAATCCGTTGGGTTGAGGCAATGTCCGTAAAGTGCCTTGCCCAAGGACACAACCGACTAGCTAGCGACCAGTTTCGCACCTGCAACCTTTCGATTGAAAGGCGACGAACTTAACCGCTAGACCAACCGGCCGGACTATAAATATGAATTTTCGTATAACGGCAGAGACATAAATATGAATACCAACTGTAGTTTCCATAAATTGGATTAAAATCAATGTTATAGTTCACACACAAATGATGGCTAGAAATAGAATGGCTAATTATGTCAGGATACTTATATTTATCGACGTGAATGAGAAAACGAAAGGGGGTTAACACACAGGCAATCGTCAGAATTCCTCGTGCCCACCGTCGGGTTACCGGAGCTATTTTAGTGCGTTGTATATGATTCACACGTTTCTTTAATTAAGTAGAATCCACTTTTAAAAAAAATAATTCCTAGGATAATATCCTAACAAATTATGATTTGTCTCTATATTGATTATGACAGGCATGACGTCGCCCCGACATCTATAACAAGAAGTCGTTAAATCGGATTTAAACTTTAACAATCTTTAGATAATATGACCTAGATATGTAAAAATAGGAATTTTTGTTTTACACCCAGGGGGAATTCGCCGAAGCCATGAAAAACTAAATCGGGTTATTTTAGGAATTTACCTTCTTTTCAATATAGCTCTTAACAAAATGATTTAAAAATAAAACATTTGTGGTGAAATGTTCGTCCGTTAAACAATGTTAACCAGGGATTATAAAAAAAATCCTCTTTTTCGTTGTTTCCTGGAGCGATATTTTGTTGGAATATTTTTGGGAGTATGTAACGCGTATTTAGACTTTAACACTAATTTACTATTTTTTACGTCATTTGATTTGTAATTTTGTAACGACCAACCTAACTATCCAAAATTTAAATAAATGTAGACATATTTGTTCATTTTTCAATAACTTAGGGAAATTCCCCAAATTGCTAAAGTTTATTTTCAATAAACACATTACAGACGTGTCCGTCCAAAATCATCTAGAACGTGTTTTGAATTGGAATAAAAAACTTTTTCATTTTTAATTAAATGTGAACTGTGCATAGATAAAAAGTCCGATTTGGTTAGGCACCCATCCGTGCTCGAAAAAACAAAACAGTTAAAATGAGATTTAAACAATTAGCAATGTTATATCGCCTGCCTGTACAAAACGAGGGAATATAATTTTAACTAAACATGGTAAACAAGTTTGGTTTGTTAACTCAGGAAACTATTCGTATCTGCTTGCAAAAACAAACGATATAAAATGTGTATAAAAAGGAAACGAGGCAATAAATAAAGGAGGCGTGTTCCGGTGCCACAACCTTGGGAATGCCTGATCAAAAATCAGGGGCAAATCAGTACGGCACACCAACAACATCAAACGATGTGAACTTAAACGATATACAGAAGTTACACCATATATTTTTATTTATATAGGTCATAATCGAAATCTGTTTTAAATGTTGGCGGTTGAAACGTAATTGTCGCTTTCTGGTGTTTGATATTGGTTTTATATATTAATATCACCTGTAGTACCCGTTTCATTATGGCTCCCATTTCTAAAAAAGAGACACATATTATTATGGGTATTGAATTTTGTCCGTTTTTTTGTTCCTTTTTTTCTCAAACGCTTGACAGACATGGCTTGTGGACCCAACATCTACCAGAAGGGTTAATGCAATCGCAATGAAACTCGGTAATATGTTAGACAACATGGTCTAGATATGCAGAAACCAAAATTTGGGGTGAAAAAAACAAGGAAATCCCCTGAGACGTTAAAAACCAAAACAGTATTTTTTTATAGACATTTAGCTTTTTGGGGCATAGGGATTATACAATGGCTCCAATTTTGATCAAATGCACCTATAGTACCCGTTTCATTTTTATATTGTTGTAACTTTCAGACTAGATGCGGGCTCCTAGCACCTGTCTTTGTGAGTGTTGCAATATGCTTAAGCGACTTTTCTTATTAGAAGTTTGAAATAACGCGTCATTGTCCAAAACTTCCAAAATTTATTAGTGAAATATATGTACAATTGAATGATCACAAATTTATCCAATTTAAGAAATGAAAACAATATTTACCAAATTGTTACTGAACAGCAGCCAAAATATGTCATATGCGTCTCAACAATCACCGATAAAGTTTTACAATTTTTTTAGCAGCAATGAAAAGTTTTTTAATTTGCACCGGGACTATTGGAGTAATTCTTTGAAGCAGAATGCGATATTTTGTATACGGTCATGTGGCCAAATGGTTAGCACGACCGATTCATATACAGCATGTGTGGCCGAATGGTTAGCGCGACCGATTCATATACAGCATGTGTGGCCGAATGGTTAGCGCGACCGATTCATATACAGCATGTGTGGCCGAATGGTTAGCGCGACCGATTCATATACAGCATGTGTGGCCGAATGGTTAGCGCGACCGATTCATATACAGCATGTGTGGCCGAATGGTTGGCGCGACCGATTCATATACAGCATGTGTGGCCAAATGGTTAGCACGACCGATTCATATACAGCATGTGTGGCCGAATGGTTAGCACGACCGATTCATATACAGCATGTGTGGCCGAATGGTTAGCGCGACCGATTCATATACAGCATGTGTGGCCGAATGGTTAGCGCGACCGATTCATATACAGCATGTGTGGCCGAATGGTTAGCGCGACCGATTCATATACGGCATGTGTGGACGAATGGTTAGCACGACCGATTCATATACAGCATGTGTGGCCGAATGGTTAGCACGACCGATTCATATACAGCATGTGTGGCCGAATGGTTAGCGCGACCGATTAATATACAGCATGTGTGGCCGAATGGTTAGCGCGACCGGCTTCTATACAAAAAACGGTCCTTGTGAACCCATCATGGGTTCAAAACTTGAATCGGTAAAAAAAATCGATATTTTTCTGTCTTTTTAAGAGGAATTATTTTTCTGAGTGGGTATGATTTGAAGCTTCATTGCAAACATTGATGATGATTGTTGTTTTTAGAGCAGCATCTGCAAGGAAAAAGAAATAACTTATTATCTTGATAATTATGACCATAACCCAACGTTTATATATCCACGTTATATATAGGATAGGATATTCATCTTTATCCCCGTGAATGGGAAAACCAAGGGGTTAACACACGGACAATCGTCAGATCATCGCGCCCACCGTCGGGTTACCGGAGCTATTGCAGTGTGTTGTGTATGAATCACACACGTTCCTTCAATTTGTTAGAACCCATTGAACCGCTGGGTTCAGGCAATGTCCGTAAAGTGCCTTGCCCAAGGACACAACTGACTAGCTAGCGACCAGTTCGCACCTGCAACCTTTCGATTGAAAGGCGACGCACTTAACCGCTAGACCAACGGGCCGGACAAAGAACCTATCATGGGTTCGAAACTGGCACCCGTAAAAAAGGTGCTGAAGAAAATAAGCGAGTGGTATCTTCAGCTTCTTTTATAAAGCGTCGGTGATACAACAAGGTGGTACCGATGTCACATCTGGGTTTAACACCAATCTCGAGTTATTTTCCTCTGCACCTTTTTATTATAAATTTCAACATCTCTGACAGGAAATATCACATTCGGCCGTTAAGCGAGAACGCAGGAATCGCTAAATTATTCTCGGACATGCAACATGCAAATTTTATAGAAAAGCATACGGGTAAATTTTTGTACGTGTTTAGACTGTCTATGGAAAAACAGAACACTTTATGGGAAAACTGGGTTTATGGAATTTACAGAGTAGCCCATTTAAAACTTAACGCTGGTTACAATTGCCTCATCAATACGTTAACGTTTTTGTCCGTGAACTATATGTCAAATGGTTCGTTTTTAAACCCAGTATAACCAGCGGTCTAATAATTAAAGGGTTGGTTTGTAAAATATATATTTTGGCGGTGAACTATGCATATTTATCAGGTCAATTGAAAATCCGCTTTTTGCCAGATTAGCGGATCACTGTCTCACTGTCTGCTCTGTCTGCTTAAATAGTTTTGGCAGTCAAATGCGTGATTGCAGCGACCTCCCGTCATCCATTTTACATAATGTGTGACGTCATTACGCATTGCCTTTTTTGTGCATTGCTTTGGGTTTTTGCAACGGGTTTCATTTATAGTTTGTTACTGCAAATAAAGAACCTGTCGCTTCATGATGAAAAAATTGACAACAAACCGCACGAGTGCAAGATAACTAATCAGTATTTTGTATAAAAATTCGCGTTTGACCAGATAGTCTTAAGCGTTCTCATATTCCTGTACCGAGTAATTTGTTTTTGTAGGTCGATTAAAATTATTATTGTTTATTAAAAGTAGTTGGCTACAACGAAACTTTTGAAATCACATGCTTCGGAAAAAATGTGATGAACCATCTTGAAAAACAGCCGAATGCACACACGATTTTGTCTTTTAAAAAAAATGGTGAGCGTAAAATGGTTTTGTTTTATAATAAAACTATGTTTGTGTTTTTACTGGTTAAATAAGTGTTACAACTAGTGTAATTTTTTTCAACGGTCAATTAGCTTTGCCTAAATTCTATAAATTAAATCATAACAAAAATCATGTATACAATATGCACAGTGATTGTATATTTATTATGACTGATTTTTGCATGTTTATCCGGCAATCTCTGGCATTCACGACACAAACAGCATTGCGTTATTGAGGTAATGTTGTAACACTAACCCTCTCTAATTGCCTAGTTGCACAGCGTTTCAATATGATGTCTAAATTGCAAAGAAACGAAGAGTAAAGGGCTTTCTGATTCAGAAAATAAGCTTTTTTGGCGGCAATTTAGATCGCGTTCGGATCGGCACAGCACTAAAAATTACTGTGTATGAACTAGGGATGCACAAACTAGAATATCTTGGTATTCTAGAATAGTTATTTCGAATCCAGAATATCGAATCTTAATTCTTATTCTATATTAAAAAGCAAACTCGAGTTAAAGTGGCAAGATCGTCAAAAATTCCTGCTTCCGCTGACTACCTCTTTGGTCAGTGTGATTACATACTTAGGCGGCGACTTCAGTAAAATGTTACCTTTGCGCGAAATTTTATGACGTCACAATCGGCCCTATGCCTCGAACTAACTGGGATAGAACTATGATACTAACGATTTACAAAGCTAAAAGATTAAGTTAGGAGTTTAAGTGTTTAATCTAACTACTTCCCCCGCTGAAATATTGCATAGTCGTTAATACGCTGATCAGCGTCAACAATACGGAAAGAATATACCAAAGATTTATGTGTCTGCGAGGGCTGTGCAAGAACCCAGATTCTTATAACGGTTAACTGATCAAAGAAAAAAAACTTTAACCGTTAACTGATGTTAGCCTACTGTTCTCTCTAGCTAATACTTAGTAATGGGAAGAACATGGGGAAAAACGGGAGTGCGTCGTCAGTGGTCCTGTATTGAATGTAGGTCAACGTAACCCTAGGTCAAACCGCCGATCAAAGCAATAAACACCGCTGGAAAAGCGGCGCTGCGGTTAGACGATTTAATGTGATAATTATTTAAATGCGCAGGGAATTTTTTGCGTAATTATAAAACAGACATTGCGGCGCAACGGCGGAAGTCTGCGCGCTTATAATATCCATTGTAATCAATGCTGTTGCAATATGTACAATGGAAATAAAAAGGAACTCCATGCAATTATAGTTTCTTAATGTGCAATGTATATTATTTCGAATCCAAATATTCGAAATAAACGTAATATTTGGATTCGAATCCCGTAGGATTCGAATCCGGAAAATTCGATATTCTAGTTTGTGCATCCCTAGTATGAACTTGTGTAGACACAAAAAACGCTTTGTTTTTCCATTGCGACGCTTGTATGTATTGCGCAGTTGAATTGTAGTGCAGACAGGCAATTAATGTAGACGATCTGATGATCGAAACACGTAAAAATCAGGTGATGCTGCATACTCTGGCAAAATGCCAGGGTAGGCTGGCCTACTCTGCATACCCGTATTCAGCGCCAGTGTCTGTACCCTTCTCTATGATAGGATAAGATTGACACTGTAGGTGAAAAGAACTAACCTCGCATTTTAACCCCAATGAAATATTTTTATATCGCAATATATCAATTTTAAATAGCTCTAATTATTCTAACTCAAGGTCATGGAGTACAAAGCTATCGAACGAATCCAACAAAGCAAAAAGTCAGTATTACTCACATCATGCACTGGCTGTGCAATCGGTCTTCCGGATAACGTACAACATCCTCGCTGATTGATGTGTTCAGCCTATACAGGGAATTTGTAAGTTGTGTTTCAGGAAACATATAAAATATTTACTAACATTTTAACCCCAATTTTAAAAACATATAAAATATTTACTAACATTTTAACCCCAATTTTAAAAACATATAAAATATTTACTCCCATTTAACCCCAATTTTACTAACCTTGCATTTTAACCCCAAGGGAATATTTCCATACTGCAACTACCCGTATATACTCGCAGATAGGTCAATATTTTTCCTTATATTTAAAAAAAATAAAGGTGCGACCGCTTGACATTAGTGCAAATCGCCATAAAGTTGAAACAAAATTGAAAGTTTTTGGCTATTGCAAGTACCGTATTGAAAATTGTAACTTATTATCGCTCACAGGTGTCGATAAACAAATATTGATTATATTAAGTCGTACAAAAAAATAGGAAGTTATCTATGCAAAAAAGCTAGGGAAGGGGCCTTTTAAATCCCTAGATTTTCAGTGCGACTTATGTGCAAGTCAACTCTAAATTAAACTTTTTTAACACAAAACTAATAGTGCGACCTATACGGTGCCGTGACCTATCGGCAAGTATAAACGCTATGTTAAACAGCTTATATGATATTTGCCACTCAAGGTCGCGGAGTGCAAAGCTATTGAACGAATCCAACAAAGCAAAAAGTCAGTAATACTCACATCGTGCACTGGCTGTGCAATCGGTCGACCGGATAACGTACAATCTCTTCGTGGATTCATGCATCTGGCCTGTACAGAGAATTTGTAAGTTGTGTTCATTTTCTTTGTGCTAATTGCGACAGCATTTAAATGAATACGGCCATGGACAAAACAGAATTTTGAGTTAATAATTGTAACAAAAATCAAGGCAAATAAAAAGTACTGTGGGGTATTATATGTCAGATAAAAAATATAATGGATTAAAAGATTTTTATTAAAAAAAAACGGTAAATCGTACAGCACATAACTTTGGGACCATTTAAACCAGTGCTTCTTAAACTTGTTGGAGGTACCGAACCCCCCAAGTTTTATGCGGGCATTCACCGAACCCTTCATTGAAATTCAAAATATATCTGTTAAAAAACTTGAGCCTAAAGTGAACTTATCCTAATCTCCGCTGGACCCCTGATACTGACTCATCGAACCCCTGGGGTTCAATCGAACCCAGTTTAAGAAGTAATTGCAACAGCATGTGAAAGTATTTCTCCCTTCTATTTAAGCCTGAATATACATTTCCAACTTATATTTTATCTATGCAGATTTCTACTCTGCAAGATGTTATAAAACCATCAAGATTTGACGCTGATTCTTCACCTAAAGCACCGAAGCAGCTACAACATTGGTTGGGAATTTTCGCAGATTAACACGCAGAACTCCCAACAAACTGAACATTCTGTTTGCATTCGTAAGTACCGAAGTATATAAATGTATAGAGAACTTCATATGAGGATGTAGCAAAATTAAAATCAAAATATATTTTAAAGCTCCTTATGTGAATTTTGCATGTTCTATATTGTCAACACGTAAACAGAAATCAGATGAAACATTACAAGAATATGTACTGTAGTCAAACCACAGTAGTTCCTACAGTATATAATAATTTAGTGAGTATCTAAATTACTTGTGTTACATCGCCAAGTTAAGTTATAAGTTTGTTTAAACTTTAATAAAGTCCAATGTAGTGCAGTATTAATGGTCTGAAAGTTAACTTCCTGTTGATGATTTAAATTCCACAGCAAAAATTCCATGTAAAATGCAAGCAATATTGGCTGTGCGGAAATGTGATGTTTTTTCTTGTTGAATATCCTTTTTCACGCCAACTTACATTAACATCACTGGAGCAATGTGTTATGGGTTGCCCACCATCTGTCCACCTGTGTGCAGCTGGGACAATGTTAGGTTGGTTTTCTTCATTCACCTAGATGTAAGAAATGTAATATAAAAGTACTTGTTTTTACAGTTTGGTGTTCAAAACTTCAAAGACCTGATAACATACCCTGCAATGAAAATGCAAGGCAAAGAAAAAAAGAATCTTTTCAAGAAAGAACCGTTTTAAAGGTACATATTAGATTTCTTTGTTTTATTTGGTTTATATTTGGAGTATTTCTATTTTTATAGATTGGTGGGTTTGGTTGCAAATTGAAATTCATCGAAACCGATTGTGTCGTTGTGTAAGGCACTGAAGGGACATTGCCTGAACCTAGGAATAATAGGATCGGATATTCATGTTTATCCCCGTGAATGGAAAAACCAAGGGGGTTAACACACGAGCAATCGTCAGATCACCTCGCGCCCACCGTCGGGTTACCGGAGCTATTGCAGTGTGTTACATATGATTCACACGTTCCTTCAATTTAGTAGAACCCATTAATCCGCTGGGTTCAGGCAATGTCCGTAAAGTGACCTGCCCAAGGACACAACCGAATAGCTAGCGACCAGTTTCGCACCTGCAACCTTTCGGTTGAAGGGTGGGTTGATCTAAACATAATCGAACAATTATTCACAATAAATGAAATATATGTGGTAACCGTGGGTACAAGGTGATCTGACGATTGCCTGTGTGGCCACACCCTTTAGAGTTTAATTTTTAGACAATTTTAATCAATTTGAGCCTAAATTGTAGGTCCCAATCAAGCTGGATGATAATTCCACTGAAAAACCCTTGAACTGGGGGTGGAAAGACAAAATCCAAGTTATGCCCAAGCTTTCCTCTTTAATCCATAGATGGGTTTGAAATCGCAATAGTTAACTTTGATATTAATCTTGTATTTAATAGTTTTAAATAATATTATTTAGTTAGTACGTTAATTTGGCGAATAAATAAAAAACTAATTTTCGTACCATTTTGATGAACGATATGGGCGTCGTTTTATATAAAAAACACGGCCTTCCTACTATGCTACTATATATATAATAAACTATCGCCATCTAGCAGTTGCGTCAATTGAACAGATACCCAAAAATGTTTTATCATACATACCCAAATAATAAAAGTTGTCTTTTAAATCTATTCTTCTGGATGTTTCTTTAGTTTTCTCAGTTATACCTCTAAAACAAAGGGTCCATTCGAAGATGGTTATTATCCCTCGAATAATTCTCATTATTGGCTACGAGAGATCGTCAGAATACCTTGAGTTCATCATCGGGTTATCGTATCACTTTTCACAACTTATCAGCGCAAAAAATTAACAATATAACATTTATAGACCTGCCTATTTTATTGTCTCTGTAAATGTAGTCGGTAATTGATTCTAACGTAATAAATCGGCAATTGACTAGCTTGACTCGATTACAATGAATATATAAAAATAGTCAATCGTCAAGGTGGGTAACAATATTAAACCCCGCTGTCACAATAGCCCGCGTCGCGCCATTTAATAATTGTAATGCTTCACTTACCAGCAATAATATAAATTCAATCGGATTTGATTACGCCGATATCAAGTTTTGGAGGTCACTCGGAATTCCGGTATAAAACGTTCCTCTTTAGTTATTTTCCCACCCTATCGACAGGTGGTCATGTCGCCAAGGTTTTTAGTAAAACAATTCATCCAATCCGGTTTAAATTTTAAATATTTTTAAAGGTGATTATTTGCAACGTCGTTTATCATTACAAAACTTCAAGGAAAATTACCCGGTATTTGGAAAATGTTAAAAATAGACCCATTTTGACGCAATCTAGATTTATCTGCTAGCTCTTCGGATTAGACAAGAATATGTAAATTCACAAATGTACAAGAGAAATAAAAAAAAACAGAATTAAATTCACCCAGTTTATCCTACGAATTCACCCCAAAATAGAATATGCATAACCAATCAAAAATACACTATTAACACGCATATAAAAGAGCAAGTAATATATTTCGATAGAGAATCTAAATACGAACGAAAAAGATGGAAACGCCATTAGATATGCAGTTGCAAGTGTTTTGGGTAAATAACCCTGGGAAAATGCACGCCAATCCTGAGAACAAAAGAGCGACGGCCGTTTCCGCATTTCAGGCATTTTGAGGTCGATATTCCTAGTTTTTTAAAAACTTTAAAGCTGAAACAAAGTATCGCAGATTAGGCAGGAAAGTCCTAATTAACAAATATTTAATTGATTGTGAGTCGCATTTGAAAAAATGAAACACATATTGTTTTTGTCAATTTTGCGTCAAAGGTTTGATAGGCATGCCATGTCGACCCGACATCTACCGGAAGGAGTAATGGAATCGCAAGGGAACTTTGTCATTTGTTAGACAACATGGTCTAGATATGCAGCAACTAAAATTTTAATTAATAAATTATGGGGGATTCTCTTAATTAAGATGTAAAAAATTAAAACGTTTAAAAAAAACGTTATAAAAGTTAAAATTAAAACGAGCTGGCCACTGCTTTACCAATTAGAATAAAAAATAACCGGGAAAATGCTCCAAAAATGAAGATTCGTTCTTGAATCATGATTGTAACATGCAAGTTATATCGCCCCAAAAATTTAAGTTTCGGGTTTGGAATGAAGCATCACAAATTGTTAAATAACATGGTATAAACTCTTAATACTTACAAAGAGTTGTAAGTCCAAGGGAATATCCCGTAATCTCCGGTAACCCGACGGTGGGCACGAGGTGATCTGACGATTGCCCGTGTGTTAACCCCCTTGGTTTTCCCATTCACGGGGATAAACATGAATCTCCTATCCTATTAATCTAAATTATTTTCATACAGTTTAGGTTAGTGAATTAGTCTGTCGCGTTTCAGCCGAATGGTTGCAGGTTCTGGTCGCTAACCAGTCGGTTGTTAGTTAGTTAGTTAGTTACGTGCATACGACGCCCCCTTGCAGTCCATCGAACTACGTCTTCTCTCCATTTGCTTCTGTTTCTCGCCCTTCGTTCAGCTGTTGCTAGGGGGATGCCGCATAGATCTCGGATGTTTTCGCGCCATCTTTTGCGTGGACGTCCTCTTCGCCTTTTGCATCGAAAATCTTTCCTGAAGCTTAGACTAGGAGGATAGGATATTTATATTTATCCCCGTGAATGTGAAAACCAATGGGGTTAACACACGGGCAATTGTCAGATCACCTCGCCGCCCCATTTTCGGGTTACCGGAGGCCTATTGCACTGTGTTGTATATGAGAGACACGTTCCTTCAATTTGGTAGAACCCATTTATCCGCTGGGTTCAGGCAATGTCCGTAACGTGTCTTGCTCAAGGACACAACCGACTAGCTAGCGACCAGCTGATCAGGCTCGACTTCGAGCTTCGTGCAACGTGACCAAACCAACGCAAGCGTCTTGCATTGACGACTTCCTCAATCGTTTCTTTCACTCTCAGGATTTTCCTAAAGTCTACATTCCTGATTCTATCACGTCTGGTTACATTGAGAATTGCTCTTAAAAGTTTTTATTCAAGTCATTAAAAGTGAGAGAGACGGACATTGCCTGAACCCAGAGGAAAAATAGGTTCTACAAAACTAAAGGAACGTGTCTATTATATACAACACACTGCAACAGCTTCGGTAACCCGACGATGGGCGCGAGGTGATCTGACGATTGCCCGTGTGTTTACCCCCTTGGTTTTCACATTTCTGAGGATAAACATAAATGTCTTATCTTTCCTTCAAACCATATTTTCTTGTTAATTTAGCTTTTTCCACTCATCGCGCGTGAAAGGAAGACTTTGGATGAACTTAAAAACATTAGTTTTAGACCATTATCTTGGTGAATACCATATTTAAATTAAATTAAAAATATTTGTTTGAGTTGTCTAATTTTATTAACAAAATTGTCAGAGAAAATTTGGATTGGAAACAAGAATTAAAAAGCCTATATTACAAGAAATTTAAAAACAACAAATTAAAAATTCCTTTTTTCCGCCATTTACTGAGCTGATATTTTTGTTGAAAACACTATGTAACGATCAAGTATTTAGCCATTATACAAGAAATATTTTTTAAACTATTCTATATGTATAAAAATATGAATATATTTTTTGGGGTTTTGTAACTATGTGACCCTTGCGTTTATACTTGCAGAAACAAAACTATAACAGTACGGTTGAAACTTTCGTGAACGTCAGATAACATGGACCTGACGTGTAAGGATCTGATAATAACATATATATTGTGTAATACGTATGTATAACAAGATCGAATAGTTACCTCGGGAACCCATGCGTTTATGCTTGCAGAAACAAACTACTTACTGTGTATGATTTATCATTGCCATTATTGTATAATATCGATGCCACATTATTTTGTATATTTATATCGATGCCACATTATTGTATATATTTATATCGATGCCACATTATTGTGTATATTTATATCGATGCAACGAGGGAATAAGATCGCCATTTTAGTCCCCTTTCCCACCATTGCACCGAAGTATAAAACGCTCGTTTTTTGCTTCATGCTCATTTTCGTGAGTTAATTGGTCCATTGATAATTTTCAGTTGGTAAATGATTGTTAAAACGCATTTGACTTATTTTGGCTTCTGTTAACTCACAATTTAGTATCTTTAGTTTTTATTTCTTCAAGTCGTAAATTTGTGGTCATTCCATTAAACATATATGTTTTCTTAATAACCTGTCATTTAAGATTCCGTTCCCGCCATATTTCCGCACCAGTTTTAAATAAATTCATAAAGTTTTGGACAATGACGCGTTATTTAAATCTCTGAATAAAAGACGCTGTTCAAGCTGTAACTTCTCACACAGACAGGTGCTCGGAGTCGAGAAGTTACATACTTGGTGTATAAAATACACCAATTATAATTATTTGTCCATCCGAGATCGTTTAAGAGTATTTAAATTAAATTTAAGTTGGGTTACATAACATAAACCTACATATGGCGAAACCATCTGTTGCCACCAACTGGTTTTAGCGGGTTTTTCCAGAGTAAAAGAAGGGGTAAACAACGGTTAAGTATTTTATTGGGTTTTTACGCAAGGTGCAGCAAGGAAAAGAGCGCTGTACACAAAAGGCATAGCTTAGGTAGGTAGAGTTAAAGCTTGAGAGAGCGGGTAGTCCAAGCGAGGACCAACCAAATTGCTCTCTGATATTACGAAATCTTATACAGTTTATATAAGACACATAACAGGAAACACATGTTTGTATACACGAGGCGTAAACGCTGTTAATCAGAAAACTCGCGGGAAGCAATTCATCGACTGAAATGTCCAAAACAGGAAATTAATCGCGACTTCCCATGCATAAAATATGGACACATGGCATGGCGCGATCTAGTTGGTAAAATATATAATATTACAATTATAAACGTGTGGGATTCCCACACATTTTTGGTTAGTGGACTCCCAAAATACACAATTCATTTTAAATTTGAGCAATTAGGTTAGGTGTTATGTTATACCTAGAACATTAAACGCTCCAAAAAAATAGAACAATGGTGTTTTATTAGGGAATTCCCCTCGGGTGAAACCCTATATTTGGAGATCAAAACTACTATCTGTCAATCAATTATTAAAGTATATTTGATAACAGAGAGTGAAGCATCTTGTAAACATTATAAAATTAAACAGTTTTATTGTAACAAAGTAGCAGTGATTCTTTTATTTTTTTTAAAGTATAACCATCTTAGATTTTTTAAAAATTGCTGAAAAGTGACATTAAATTCTTAACAGAGGCCAACATAGTGTAAAGGAGTCTCGTCTTCTTCTTGGCAGAAGGGACAGTTTGTACATGCCGTGTGCATAAGGATGGATTGGTGCTTAGCCAAATTAGCATGACCAGTGATAATCTGAAGAACAGATCGTAACTGTCTCCGCCGCAGCCGCAGGAGTTCCTTGGACAAGGATAAGCCTGGTGTCCAACTCTTATTTCACACCCCGATAATCTTATAAATATCCAAACATTTTAAATATTTTTGTGGTGAGTTTTACAATCAAACACTAAAGGGGATAGATGCGAGTACACCAGAAACATAACTATGCAAATCATTAGATCAGCTATAACAGTGGAAAACAACTCCTATAAAAAGTATGTTATAATCTCAATTGTTTAAAGTGTAATGTTGGATTATACATCATTCAACCCCAAAACAGATCATTATATGCAATGTTACAATTAAAGGCTCTATACTGGTCACTAGTTAGTCGGTGGTGTCCTTTCCGGCACGTTGGTCTGGCGGTTAAGTGCGTCGCCTTTCAATCGAAAGATTGAAGGTGCGAAACTAGTCGTTAGCTAGTAGGTTGTGTCCTTGGGCAAGGCACTTTAAGGACATTGCCTGAACCCAGCAGATTAATGGATTCTACGAAATTGAAGAAACATCTATCATATACAACACACTGCAATAGCTCCGGTAACCCGACGATATGGGTGCGAGGTGATCTGACGATTGCCCGTGTGATAACCCCCTTGGTTTTCCCATTCACGGGGATAAAAGATGAATATCCTATCCTTGCCAGGGCACTTTACGGGCATTGCCTGAACCCAGCTAATTAATGGGTTCTACCAAATTGAAGAAATGAATCATACACAACACACTACAATAGCTCCGGTAACCCGACGATGGGCGCGATGTGGTCTGACGATTGCCCGTGTGATAACGCCCTTTGGGTTTTCCCATTCACGGGGATAAAAGATGAATATCCTATCCTTGCCAGGGCACTTTACGGGCATTGCCTGAACCCAGCTAATTAATGGGTTCTACCAAATTGAAGAAATGAATCATACACAACACACTACAATAGCTCCGGTAACTCGACGATGGGCGCGAGGTGATCTGACGATTGCCCGTGTGTTAACCTCCTTGGTTTTCCCATTCACGGGGATAAACATGAATATCCTATCCTAATCCACACGATTAGATGACGATAATGCATTGAAATGTCACAATTAATGTTTTCAACAAATAGAGTTAACATAAGTGTTTTCTTCTTGTATATGACGTAACATACACTTGTAGATGGTGTCATATTGTTCCTGCATAATGGGATTGTTAGTTAAACAATGCAGCCGAATATTTGTTGTGATCAAGTAAACATGCAAATGTGTTGTACGGTATTCTTTGGTTGAAAACTTGGCTTTTATTGTCGTGAATAAAATATTTAGTCCGACCAGTTAGTCAGGTGTTTGGTGGGCAAGGCACTTGACGGACATTGCCTGAACCCAGCTGATTAATGGGTTCTGCTAAATTGAATAAATGTGTGAACACACAAAACACCGTAATAGCTCCGGTAACCCGACAGTGGGCGCGAGGTGATCTAACGATTGCCCGTGTGTTAACCCCCTTGGTTTTC
This sequence comes from Ciona savignyi, assembly GCA_000149265.1. Lineage (NCBI taxonomy): Eukaryota > Metazoa > Chordata > Ascidiacea > Phlebobranchia > Cionidae > Ciona > Ciona savignyi. Next base: position 188,775 of record CH000765.1, on the reverse strand, counting down.
CCATTCACGGGGATAATCATAAATATCCTATCCTATTTAAAACAATTATTTGCAAGCTGTAATATTCCTAAAAACTTGACTGTATGTGGTGTCAAAGGTATCCATATATATATATTGACCGACTTTCTACACTTAGAGACATAATGAATATGGTTAATCAACCCACCATTGTAACTTCCAAACCAAGTTCCTTCACTTGACGATAAACATCAAACTTTGATTCAGTTTCAAACCGGTTCAACAGTTGAGACAAAGCCAGCATTGTTACCTCATTATCACTGTGAATATATTGTTATGTCACCATACACTATTAATACTAAAACAAGATTTTCTTTTCTTCGAGGCTTAGTGTAACAGTGTAATTTTTGTATTATAAACAATTAATTATTTTTTCAATTTTTATTTATTATGTTTTTTAATCTTTTTTATTTGGGTTTAGCGGCCACGTCTAATTATACCAAATTTTAATAATTTATTGCTTTTTTAGACGTGTTCTAATGACTGTCGTTTTGCCGTTTTTTCCCATTTTCCAAATTTTTATCAATAGTCCTGCTTCATGTTTTCATCGTGGAAAAAAAATAAACTAAACTAAAGATTGTTTTAGTTTAGATGAATAACTCACTTAATTATGACGACAACACGCATGAATTGGTCGCACAATTGTTGAAATTTCTTTGACGTATTCATCCAGTTCGATCCATCCAGAAATACCATCTTTACTTTGTGCTGGAAATAAAATGATCAATGTTATATATAATATTTATGTTTAATCTGTTATATATATTCATGTTTTATCTGTTATATATATTCATGTTTTATCTGTTATATATATTCATGTTTTATCTGTTATATATATTCATGTTTTATCTGTTATGTGATAATTATGTTTTATCTGGGGGAAAGCGCACAAATTTTCTGCTACCATGTTAAAATCCATTAATCCACTAGATCCAGGCAATGTGCGCTAAGTACGTTGCATACAATACAACCGAGGTGCTAGCGGCTGGTTTCGATCTTACAACCTTTGGGTTGTGTATTCACCCAACTATTTGTTCAGAATGATCATTATTGTGTCATAAAACACACAACAAATTACATCATTAACCACCTTCACTCCCAAACTTTCAACTTCAACAAAATCCTTCCCCAAATTCAAAGTCATTTTTCCGAACGTTTTTTGGCTTCTGTTCTTTAATCCAAGCTTTGTCACTGTCTGTGATGTCATACAAATAATTGTGTCGTAATATAAATTACATCACAAACACAATGACGTCATAATCACCTTGTGTTTATCACAGCTGACAACCAAACCAGGTTCCTCCTCCAAAATTTTCGTCCAAAATTTCTCCGGATTATCGATGCAAGAAGCAAAAACCTGGAACCATAGAAATAAAGTGTATTATGACATCAAAATAGGGATTCTATGACATCATAAGTACTTTTGTGTTTCTAACGCTTCCACGTAGGTTGAATGTGGTTTCACGCTTGAATGGGTTCACTGTAAAACAATTGATGATTGTTTGGTAACAATAGTTTGGTTGTTAAGTAATAAACCCTTGTTGTTTGGTTATAATTGTTAACGCTGGTAAATTTTACATAACAATGGTTAGTGTTTTGTCAAAAGTGACTGGTTACAATTTTTGAAAGTTAAATAACAATGACAAGTAAACATAGTTGATTGTTTGGTAATAATGAACTCACCAGTTTTTTGGAGCAAATCAAATTCATTTCTTCTTGAAATCTCAGATCTGTACAATTATTATGTCACAATATGATGAATTTAAAGCTATTTTTGGAATATCTAGAGTAAAATCTATAATATCCAAAATCGAAAAAAACAGAATATCTTGGGTAAAATCTATATTAATTTAAATCTCCTTTTACCTCTTTTTATATAATCATGAAAAAAGTCAGGAACCACAACAAAGTGGTTAAAATACAAACAATAATATTCATTATCATACAAACAATAATATTCATTATCATACAAACAATATATAATTGACAGAAATGAAATCCAAAATAAAATTTAAAACATTAATTTAAAAACAAGACGCAAACTTTATCTGTGCTAATCCTCGTTCAGTGTTGCCAAGTTCAAAATATTCAACCAACAATTCATGGAGTAATGTGTAACTTTCCTAGAATAATGGAAACACTGATAACATTTAAATGTAAAGCCATAGAAACATTATAAATACCAGATTTTGAAAGAATTTTGGGTTGATCCTTCTAAGATTCAGAACTTGATCATAAATATCGATTTTATTTCCATTTGACCTTATAAGGAGATTGTAAGCTGCAAACAATCCACTTGGTATGTCACTGTGAGCATTATGATGTCATAACTTGCATTAAAATGATATTATACAGTCATTCTAATGTAAACAACAACGATTATGATGAAAGAACACATCATTATGATGTCATACCTCCCAAACACCACCATTGATGAGTCATCAGTTATGGGGATTTCCGAAACTTTGTTTGTCAACCAAACAAACAGATTGTTTGATGTTATGATGTCATAATTTGGATTGAATTCAAATACAATTGTTTCCATGGAAACCTGTTGTTATAAATAAATCATTTTAAAAACTGGGGCAAAATATAAATAAACTAAACTAACAACAAAATAACGGATAAAATGGAAAAGTTTGATAAATCTCCGACAAAACTCATAAAAATTCATTTTCAACTTTAAATTAAATAAATATAGATTAATATTTATTTACAATCATTTGACCAAGATATAGCTCACATTTTGAAAGTCGGTTAAACGTTCCACAATTTCAACTGTTGACATCGAATAGAAAGAAAAGTTTTTTGTTTCTTTTATAGAAATTTTCATTGAACCAAAATTTTCCGATTTTCCAACTGCTGGGTATAACTGTGGAATCATAGATATCTCATTTGTTTCTTATTAGATCATATGCTTTAAAACCATAAAAAAAAACAGTTTAGTTTATTAATTTTTTCCCCAGTTTTTAAAAAATGGCAAGCGAATATAATTACGACACAGGAACGGGAAAAGACGGCAAAACGAACGGTCGTTAAAACACGTCATTAAAAAAATATTTAATTTATTGAATAAAAAACCACCTGTATATCTGATGCAGGAAATCCGACTATAATCCTGACACGCCTTTCACAAACTTCTTTCCAAAACGTCGGCAAATTATTAACACGGGGACTGGGAGATATCAGCAACTATTGCATAAATAGAGAGGTTAGCACAACTGAATTGTATACGGCATATATTGCAATAGATAGGATAGGATATTTATGTTTTATCCCCGTGAATGGGAAAACCAAGGGGTTATCACACGGGCAATCGTCAGATCACCTCACGCCAACCGTCGGGTTACCAGAGCTATTGCAGTGTGTTGTGTATGATAGAAACGTTCCTTCAATTAAGTAGAACCCATTAATCTGCTGGGTTCAGGGAATGTCTGTTAAGTTCCTTGCCCAAGGACTCAACCAACTAGCTTGCTACCAGTTTCGAAACTGCAACCCTTCAACTGAAAGGCGACGCACTAAACCACTAGACTAATCTGTCGAACTATTTCAAGCTTTAATGTGGTTCAAGCAATTTAACACTTTCTACCCCTGAAACAAACTCAATCAAGCCCCAGGGTCAAGCTATACAAGACTGACCTGATAACCCTTGTCACTGCCAACCGAGCACGATAGTTTGACTGGAAACAAAAATATATTTTGGTTTTTACAATTTTTTTAAATTATTACAAAATCAATTTTAATTGTCATGCTAGCAAATTATATAAATAAATAAATATTGAGGAAACATTTTTAAAAATAATTATTCTTAATTCAAGTATTTCAATTTCTGTAGATAAGGAAAAACCATTTCAAACTTACCCATTTTCTTAAAGGTTGGTTTTGCGTTGAAATCAATTTTTCGACCCTGAAACAAATAATATTTGATAATATATTTGGAATTAAAAAATTAAATAAATAATTAATATTTAATTCTTTATTTGGGATGTTTGATAAAAAAATTAGTAATTAAAATTCTTTAAATGATTAATAAAAATCCTGACAAATTACCAAATTTAACTTACCATGTCACCAAATTGTTTGATTATCTTAGCGTTATAATTTGCTGTTAAATTCACATAAAGATCTAATATTTTATTTTTCTCCACTGAATAATCGTCTCCAATTTCTTCGTAGGGGACTTCATATTTTTCATATTCTTCTTCAACTGGAAAATTTAGATTTTAAACAATTTTAATTTTCTTAATAACATTTATAAATAAATGTATGATTGTTTACCTTTAAATGCTTGGTTGTGGTAAACAGTTGCATTATTATCTACGTTTCTTTTTCTGTTTTGAAAATGTGTTAAAAATTTATCTGGAAACACTAGTTCAAACAATGAAAAATAGTAAGGCAACACTGCTTACTGTAGGATGAAATACAGCCATGATGCAAGTAATAGAAGGAAAGCAATGGCCAGTGCACAAGCCAATCCGATAACCAATCCATCAGTTCCTGTTGGTGTATTATGTTTAACTAAATATCTACTTCATATCAGTACTGGTGCGCTTTACCGCACACTCTTCTTCAGGGCTTTATATCATTTGGTTTTAATTAAATTTTGTTTGCTTAATATTGTTCTTTTGCCTAGGTTTGGTGGCCGCGTCCACTATATTTATTAAATTATATCCTTTTTTTTAATGACGTGTTTTAACGACTGTTCGTTTTGCCTTCTTTTCCTGTTCCCGTGTCGTTATTTTATTCGCTTGCCATTTTTAAATACTATGGCAAAAAAATAAATATACTAAACTAAACTAAAATATATAATGATAAAATATAGATAACAATCTCACCATTGGAAGGTTGAGAGCAAACCCCATTTGAACCCACCACTTCACAATCACCTCCGCAAACTATGTTGCTACACGGATCTGTTGGTTTGTTATTAAGTTACTCTGATACCTATCTAAGATGAATGATATCATCCCAACCACTAAAGCACTTTATCAATACAATGTAGTTGATCTGAGCTTGATAGTGGACATAGTTAGTACAACTGCTGGCACTGAATGAATATGAGCAAATTATGTGAGCAAACTAAGTCACCGATTGAACAGTTTCTTCCACAATAGCCATCCAGACATTGACAAAAGTATTGTGATGTCATAAAGATGCATGTTCCATTGTTCTCACATGGATTGTTTGAGCACAAATCTATAAACATGATGAGTAATAATGACACTTCAATTTAATATATCTATAATATTGTAATATTACACATACTAAATGCAAGTTAAATGCAATCAAATAACGCGCTTTACCGCACACTTTTCTTCAGGGCTTTATATCGTTCGGTCTTAATTAAATTTGGATCGCTAAATATTGTTCTTTTGCTTAAGTTTGGCGGCCGCGTCCGCTATATTTATTACTTTATATCCTTTTTTTCTAATGACGTGTTTTAACGACTGTTCGTTTTGCCGTCTTTTCCCGTTCCTGTGTCGTAAGTATATTCGTTTGCCATTTTTTAAAACTGGGGCAAAAAATGAATAAACTAAACTAAACTAAAAAATGGTACTCACCATTCTGGCATCTGTCCCCAGTAAAACCATCAGCACAATTGCAAGTGAATTGATTGACACCATCGGCACATGTTCCACCATTTATACAAGGATTTGAAGCACATTCATTAATGTCTATAAAGAAAATAATTAAAACTAAATATTTCGAATATTAACTGATATATTCACCCCTTACCAATCTCACAAGTAGATCCACTATATCCATCCACACATAAACAACTATAATCTCCAGGCTGTAGTACACATGTTCCACCATTTTCACATGGACTAGGTGAGCATAGATCTGTAAAACAAGATTAATTATATTAAATTTCTGCATTTTGGTGTGTTTAGTAAGCTTTCATGGAGTGTTTGAGCACAAATCTATAAACATGATGAGTAATAATGACACATCAATTTAATTGCCTTGGTAAGTGTTGCACTTGAAACTTTTTAGTGGAATTTCATTTTGGGGTTTTTCTTTTTCCACTGTGGCCCACACTGTCTGGGCCACCCCTTCTCCTAAAGCCGACTGACCAATTCCACGGGTCGCTTCCCCCGCACACTTTTCTTCGAGGCTTAGTGTAATTTTTGTTTTATAAACAATTAATTATTTTTTTCAATTTTTAATATTTTTTTTTATTTGGGTTTACCGGCCATGTCTAATTATACCAAATTTTAATAATTCATTGGTTTTTTTAGACGAGTTCTAACAACTGTCGTTTTGCCGTTTTTTCCCGTTTTCCAAATTTTTATCAAAAGTCCTACTTCATGTTTTCATCGTGGAAACAAAAAATAAACTAAACTATATATTTATAATATTGTGGTATTACCCATACTGCTGATTAAATAGTGATATAAGTTAAACGCAATCGAATAATACTCACCATTCTGACATATGTCCCCAGTAAAACCATCAGCACAATTGCAAGTGAATTGATTGACACCATCAATACATGTTCCACCATTCATACAAGGATTTGAAACACAATCATCAATGTCTATGAAGAAAATAATTAAAACTAAAGTTTCGAATAGCAATTTATATTCACCACTTACCAATCTCACAAGTATACCCACTATACCCATTCACACATGAACAACTATAATCTCCAGGCTGTGGTACACATGTTCCACCATTTTCACATGGACTAGGTGAGCATAGATCTGTAAAACAAGTTTATGGAGATGAAATAATAGAACTACAAAAGTGTCAACCACGTGTGAACCACCACTATTTGTAAAACCCCTGTTGAGTGTACGCTATATTCTTCTTCATGCAGAAACGATTGGGTTCCCTGGCTACCTCATCACCCTTGGTATATCTTATATAAAGTGTATAATGTTTGTTTCTGCAAGCAGAAACTTATGGGTTTCCGAGTTACCAATCCAAACTTAATAATCATGTTTTGTGAATAAAATATTCATGTATCTACACAAAAAAATGCAAAAATAAAAAAAGGAAAAAATGAATGGTTTTTACATCATTGTGAGCTTTTCGGGGTAAACGTGATTTATCCAAAATTTGTTACTGCATATCTAATACATATTACTTAACATACACCAAAACGGCAGTCTTGCTTATATTCTTGGGTCTCTAGGGAATTTCCCTGACTCAATTCCCCCAAAATTTGCCACTGTAGATCCAAACCATATTAGCTAACACCACCAGAATATTTAACTTGATTGGACAATTTCTTCCTTATTAAACAAAGCGGAAATGTAACTGATCACTAGTTTCAATGGAATTAAGCATAGGTGTGGGGAATATATAATTTTTGTTCGTATTTAAAAATTTGTAAAATTTTATCTTAGTTTTGTGTTTCCACCTCATTAATACGCGTAATAATATTGTATTTATTATTGTTTGGGCGCATTCTATTTTGGGGAATTTGACAGGGTTAATTTGGTAACTTTATTTTGGAAAAAGAAAAGAAAAAAACCAAGTAAAATCAATATGTGTTTCCTTTGAATTTGAAGGAAACCATAATATTCTAAAACCACCTACCTATTGTACAATTGTCCCCAACAAATCCATCCACACATGAACAACTATAATTTCCAGGCTGTGGTACACATGTTCCACCATTTTCACATGGACTTGGTGAGCATAGATCTGTAAAACAAGATTATTTATATAAAATATTTAACACAAGACTAAAACCAACAATCTATTGTCAAATAAAATACTGTATAGAACTGGCTAGTCGTAATGTAAGTTGACCCCTAATTAAAGTAAATCTGAACATACGGTGTATGATAAAATGTTAAACCAACCTTTTATACAAATCCAATTCTTCCTGTTATTCATTTCATCATCTCCCCATGTTCCAAATATATTGGTGCAACCACTTTGGGTGTCGAACGGATAAACATACGTCCGGGTTGATGGTGCGTTGTTATTTGGTTCTTCCACCCCAGTACAACCAACACCAGAGTACCACTTCTCATAATCCGTGGTTGACCCAGGAACCCCAATAGTTGTCCCATCCTCCCATTCCCAGTGACCCAAACCCCCACCACAAACCCCACCAACCCAATATCCACGTGACCAGCCACTCCACCCATCTTCCACCAAGGTTAACCCTCCAAGTTGGGTAGTTATAAAGCTCTGAGTCCCAGCATCTTTAATCATAGCCAGACTTCCCCCACCATTTATACAAACTTGTGATGCATCATCGTAACTTAACCTATCGCTTGGTCCTTTGTTGTAGAAAGTAAATTGATAGCCATTGTAAGTTGCTGTTGAAAACCCTGCAAAATGTAAATAGGAAATTATGTCTTGTTTATTCCCTGCAATAAAGGCTACTAATCCCTCCATAAACCAAATGTAATATAACAAACTACAGGGTGAAATAAGGGGAATGCTGTGTGGAACTGGTCCTTCCTAACATAAATGTTTTCCGCAATTTATATTTGGATTTAATGATTTATATTCCATGATAAAGTATTGAAGGCGATTCTCACATGCAAATCCACATAAACAAAAAAATAAAGTTTCTTTTAAATATTAGAGCCAACCACCTGTTCGCTGAGCTGCATCAACCTACTGGGTTCAGGCAATGTCCGTTAAGTGCTTCCCAAAGGATACAACCGACTAGCTAGCGACCAGTTTCGAACCTGCAATGCTTCGGCTGAAAGGCAACACACTAAACCATCAAGCTATGGATTCAAATACGTAATAAAATGGCTGAATTGATACACTTGGAAATCCTGAAGGTTAAAAATAAAATCCACCAAATGATTTAAAAATAAAAACAATACACCAAAGTAATATTAAAATGTATTTTTTAAATTAATATTCAGACGCTTCGTGCATATTGACGTTATTGTCAATAATCAAATTGGAGCAGCCGTTCAAGCTCTATGCCGAAAAAAGCTAACTTTTTAGAAAAAAAAGATCCAAGGGAATTTCCCTGGATTTATCACCCAAAATTTTGGTTTATTATTAATAAAATTTAATCAATAAATCAAAAATTTCAGAAATAACTCTCCAAATTATAATACAAAATTCAATGAAAATCACATACTTGTCATGAACACGACGTTTATTTTGTCCGACTGTACGCCACTGCTGACAGTAATCACAGAAATATTATATGATGCCCCAGATGTAAGTCCAGTGATATTAAAAGTAGTCGTTGAATTATCATTGATTTCAGTCACATTTGTATCAGGTTCGTTCACTTTGTTTACTTGTACGATCTGGGTGGTGTAATTATAACATTAATTTGTCCGGCTGGTTAGTCTATCGGTTAAGTGCGTCGCTTTTTAATTAAAAGGTTGCAGGTGCGAAACTGGTCGCTAGCTAGTTGGTTGTGTCCTTGGGCACGGCACTTTACGGACATTGCCTGAACCCAGCGGATTAATGGGTTCTACTAAATTGAAGAAACTTATCTATCATACACAACACACTGCAATAGCTCCGGTAACCCGACGGTGGGTGCGAGGTCATCTGACGATTGCCCGTGTGTTAACCCCCTTGGTTTTCCTATTCACGGGGAAGTTACAAACTATTTAATAGCGAGATACTTTCAATTTGGTGTAAAATGTTCAGAAGAACTTTCCAACAAAAGGATTTAATTCAGATGTTGGCTTCACTGGGAACAAATCTAACCTGTTTGTCAAACAACCCAGCTGTTGGCAGCGTCCATATAATGCTGATGCTTTCAGTGGTGGAGCTGTCTTTTAATAACCTAGTAACTGCTTCTGGTTCTGTGTTTGGAATGGATTGTTAGACATAATTTGAAGATTCTTAATAATAGGCTGTTTGGAAGGTAGTACTAAAACATAAAATTCTAAAAAGATGGCTTGTATGCTGAAGAAGGTATCAATATTAACATCCATTTAAAATTCAAGATGTAATTATAAAATGTTAAATGTGAGATACAATTTTAACACCATCAAGTTTTTATGTAAAAATAACAGCAAAAAGCATTAATTAAATCTGAATTAGTGTGTATTTTGGGGGAACACATTAATGTGGTCAAATGGAATAAGCTATTGCTAGAGCAGGTGAAAGATAAATTACAGCCTGGCATACTCACTCATTGTATGGGGTTGCTCGGTGGAAGGTAATCCATCTCCAATCACCATGTTTCTTGCGATGACCACTACTTGATAGGTCTCCCCTGGATTGAGACCAGTCACATTGATAGGGGACCCCGAGTCTTGCTGATATATTGTTCCCCCGGAAGTATCGGTAAGATTGGCTTGGTACATAGTAGCTCCGTTTTGCGGTGGGTTGAAACTTACACTAGCCTGTATGGGGTATGCTTAAAGGAAGGGAAAACAAGGTCTACACTTTATATAAAAGACATAGGATAAAGGTATGTTATTCAGGAATGGTTCAACGAAAAGAAACTACAACAATTGTTTACAAATTAAATAAGGACTGCAACAATTACTTACAATTTTATTATTTTTTTTATTATTAAATTATAATAGTTTAAAATTATATAATAAAAACTTTCATTGGCGTTATCATTCCAAAAAACTAATTTACCCAATCAATAAACAAAAGAAATATTTATACAACTATTTGTGGTGAAAATCCCACAACAATAAAACTAAACAATAAATTTGTCGCACACAATACCTCGGTCGTTGACATTGAAACCACATTCACATTGGTTGGCGTACCGGGGTCTGAAGCAAAATTATGAATGTTACATAACTAACATATGTCAGGGACTACGGGGGTAAATACATTAAACACTTTATATCTTATAATAATAACTGTATGATTCTTCACAACAAACTGAGAACTGATTAGCAAGGCTTGTACCAATGTGGCGATTCACACATCATTTTAAAACTATACATAAATAGTTCGTACACAATCCATCATACATATTCAAACCCATCAGACATCTTAAACAACATTATATCCATTTAATATTAGGTACACTGAGTATATTTGTAAGTACAAACCATGATACAAGAGTTAATAGAGTTGTAGCGAGAATCATATAAAACGATTCGAAATGGGGTTGATCAAACAAAATTATTAACTATACATACCACATTATATCCATCTAATATATGCAATATAATTAAAATTCAAAACTTACATGTTTTAGCTGTAGCGCTTAGTGTGGTTGATTCTGTTTGAGAAGGGGAATTCCCAGATACAGCGCTGAGGTAGAACGTATGTTCTAAATTCGGTTGTGCGCCAGTGAATGTGTAAGTTGTGTCGGTAGAAGGAATAGTGGTCGTAATTGTTGTACCAGTTGCATTGGTGTTAAGTTTGAAGTTGGAAAAAATATTCGGAGTTACGGGTGCTGTGAAACTGAACGTAATTTTGTTGTTTATAGCAACTGAGTTGGCAGTAAAACTCGCTGGTGGGTTTGGATCTGGGAATAAAAAATGTAAGTATTCCACCAAATAAATATGCATTGAAAATATGGATATATCAATCATTTATAAAGATCTTACAATAGAAATTTTGTAATATTTATCAACAAAATTAGATTATAATTCAATTAATTTTCCCTAATATTCCAATACCCATTACCTCCCATACACAATGAAAGTGAATATAGGAGGTTTTGAATGAAGATTCGATTAATATGAACTGCACTCAGTGAATTAAACAACATGAAACATATTTCACAATGTTTCAAGTTCTTGAATTTGAAAATGTAAAGATTTTATAGCACAAACAACAATTAATGCACAAAATGATGCCAAGTGCATATGATGCGAAATAATGACCCGTTTAATGTGGAAAATAAAATTAAGCAAAAAAAATGATGTTTTAGCGCAAGTATAAACAACATGAAAATGTTGAGATACATTATGGGATAGGATATTCATGTTTATGCGCGTGAAATGGTAAACCAAGGGGGTTAATACACGGACAATCGTCAGATTACCTTGCTCACTGTCGGGTTACCGGAGCTATTGTCGTGTGTTGTGTATGATACACACGTTTCTTCAATTTGGTAGAACCCATTAATCCGCTGGGTTCGGGCAATGTCCATTAAGTGTCTTGCCCAAGGACACAACTGACTAGCTAGATTATAATGGTGATTAACCACGGTGACTCATTCCAGAGTAACCCGGCGATGGTTGGTTGAATAATGCAAAGTATGTAGTTGAAGCTCGTATAATATGGAACAAATATGAAGCAGAACGTGCGATGCAAATACGACATCTGCCATTCCATCTGCGGTTGCATCGGATAACAAAAAACCTGTTCGCTGAGCTGCAGACGGCGCTGAAATTTCACTTTTGCTCTCAGCTGTTGGATTATTGCTAACAGCTTGCACAGTAGCCGTGTAGCTCTCACCAGGAGTTAGACCACCAACGATTATATTAGTTAGGTCGGTAGAAGTTGGAATGTATGTGACAGTTACATTACTTCCACTATTTGCAGGAGTGAGGTTGATTATGTACGATGATACAATGTATTCGGTTCCAATCATTAACCAAGTGACTTCCAAACTTGTGGTTTTATCATAAAAAGGTTGGGACAATATAACAGCATTAGGCTTGGGAGGATCTGTAAAATATGGTTAACAGGGTTTTTTAAAGTTCGTCAAATGTACCCAAAAACTCACTGGTTCGCATTTTATCCGAAGCATCCGACATCAATCCAGCGAGTCCTCTACTGTAAGCAACCACTGTGGCTGTGTACAACTTCCCAGGGATAAGATTGCCGTAAGTTGCTGTTAAACCGGTCTCATTTTGTGGAAAACCAGTAACTGGGTTGGTTAGACTTCCCCCATTGTATAAGGTAACCCCATATGTATCAACCACCCCAGCAAGTTTCACCCAGGTGACTACAAAACTGGTTGTTGGGTCAGTCATAACACTCAAGGAAACAGTTGGCTTGGAGGGTTGGGCAGGATCTGGGCAAAAAGTTTAAACAAATCTCTTACAAAGGACAGCAACTCATGCCCAAGGATTGGCTGTTAACATAGTCCGTCGATTAACTTGGTGGGTTAGTGCGTCACATTGCAGCCATAAGGTTGCAGGTTCGAAACTGGTCGATAACGAGTCGGTTGTGTCCTTGGGCAAGGCACTTCACGGACATTGCCTGAACCCAGCGGATTAATGGGTTTTACCGAATTGCAGAAGTGTGTCTATCATACACAACACAATGCAATAGCTCAGGTAACCCGACGGTGGGCGAGAGGTGATCTGACGATTGCCCGCGTGTTAACTCCCTTGGTTTTTCCATTGACAGGAATAAACATGAATACTATATCGAAAATTATATAAACAGCATTCACTTGCTAAAAAAATATCGTTTTGAACATACAACTTCAAGGCCACCGTTTTATTGGTTGTTGGCGCCAAAAATCGGCATTTATTTTTTGTGCGTTTTTTATGTCTTTTTCGACTTATCTTTCTTAGTCTGTCTCTTCAGTTTACAATACATTTTGCGATATATTTCAGCAGTCATAAAGGACAGGCTTTTGTTACGTTTCAATAAAAATTGTTTAAACATTATTATGTTAAATTAGTAAATATATATAACTTAATTTAATCTCGTAATTAATTGTTGTCTTAAATACACCTAGAAACTAAAACTGAGTGTTAATTAAACATAAAGTGCAATATTGTTTTGCACAAAATATGTTTTTCTAAATAATTTAAGTTATTTATAAAGTGCAATATTGTTTTGCACAATAATGTTTTTTCTAATTTATTTTAATTATTTATTTATATATTTTATTTTTAATTAATATACTTTTAAATGCCTTGGTAAGTGTTGCACTTGAAACTTTTCAGTGGAATTTCATTTTTGGGGTTTTTCTTTTTCCACTGCGGCCCACACTTTTCCGGGCCACCCCTTCTCCTATAGCCGACTCCCCCATTGCAC
>CH000765.1:157995-169473 GCA_000149265.1 Ciona savignyi | reverse complement strand
CAACACACTATTGTACTCTTTTTGTGATCAATCAAGCGCCGTGGCTATTTGTTGAAACTTTCGCCCGATATGGACATGCTTGTTTAAAAAAAGCAGAGCCAAAACTGACATTAAAATACATGTTGATGTGTATTTACACGTTTTGCCAATTTAGCTGTTTGCTTTTTTGTTAAAAAGCAACAAGGCATACTTGTATCATAGAAACTTCGTTCTGCGAAAATTTTCTTTTTGCACCAATTTATGGTAAGTAAAAACTAAAATGTAAAGTGTGGGCTCGCGCTGTTTAAAAACTGATTGCTTGTAGTTGGCTGAGCTTGTTTAGCCGGCTGCCTTACGGTCTTTGGCGAGCTGCGCAGCGGAAAGTCTATTAATTCACTCTCCACAGATCGCCTACAAATAATTATTGTAGCCACGATTTGTACTGTCTTGATCTTACACTCGAAGTCTATAACTCTTGATACAGTTTAGTTGTATTCTGCGTCTCATTCAATATATATACGGTTTATTCACGACTCAAGTTACGCAGTACGTCATTCAGCATGACGCCAGTTGTATAGTCTAAGGTACGTTATACAGCATGACGCAAGTTATCTCAAGTACGATATTGTAGGTTATTATAAATTTCCAGAATATATAGGGAATTTACGAGGTGCGAGAAGTTTACGTGCGAGACGTTTCACATCTGCACGTTTGACTAACTGTGAGGAATTAGGTGGAAAAACTATGTTAACGATTTAAACGGCAAAAATACAAAGGCCCGTACAAGGTGATAATTACGTAACGGGTAATAATATGTGAGAGTCGGAAAACTTCAAATGCAAAAATAAACGACGTAAAAACACAAAATATTTAGGACATAAAATAAATTAAAACAAATATAGATTATACGAAATGCTACAAAAGTCCCTGAAAAATTGCCCGAGAAACCATTCGCAACTCAATGTAGCTCTTCAAATAAAAAAGGTTGGACCCCGTGATCTAGATGATTTTGGACGGACAATACACTCTGTTTAACGTTTTTTTAACCGAGCCAAGTTTTGAACCCATGATGGTATCGTTACGCGGACCGTTTTTGTATTGTAGTCGGTATATGTATCGGTTGCGTTAATTCAGCCACACGACCGTACACTGTTTAACATTTGACGAAAAATACCACATTTGGGAAATTTTCTAAGTTATTAAGCATTTTTGGTAAGTGGAGTCACAAAACACACAATCAATTTCTAATTGGGCAATAAGGTTAAGCGCTTTAATGCATGGAAAATTAAATGCATCCCCAAAAATAGTAAAAGAGTGTTTTACTAGGGAATTCCCCTCGGGTGAAACTCTAATTTGAAGATTAAAACTATATTCTATCCATCAACTAATAAAGTATATTTGTTAACAGAGAGTGAAGCATTTTGTAAACATTATAAAATTAAACTGTTTTAGTGTAACATGAGATACCCAATAAGTAAGTGTCCCAAGATAGCTATTAATTGAATTAAATTGTAAAGAAAATTCATGCTTTAAACTTATTGTACTATTTGTGAAATAATATGACTCTAAATACTACAGGATCGCTTGGACCGCTTGGACTTCGGTCGCATAGAGCTTGGGGTTAAAGTTAGTTCTGGGGTTAAGATTAGTGTTTGGGACAGGATTAGAATTACTTTCCAATAGCAATCTAAGTGATCCAAGCGATCCAAGCGCTCCAAGCTATTCTGTAGTATTTAGAGTCATCCTAAAACAGGTAAAACTGTAATTGAAAATAAAAGACTGTAACTGTGAATCATATGCAAGTAAACATAAGTCTTTTATTGTTTTTAAAGTATAACCATTGTACATTTTCTAAAAAAATGCTGATGAGTGACATTAAATGCTGGACAGTGGCCAACATAGTGTAAAGGAGTCTCGTCTTTCTTGGCAGAAGGGACAGGTTGCACATGCCGTGCGCATGAGGATGGATTAGTGCTTAACCAAGTTAGCATGACCCGTGATGATCTGAAAAAAAGATTGTAACTGTCTCCGCCGCAGCCGCAGTAGTTCCTTGGATTGGAAAAGGATATGCCTGGCCCAAGATACTCCTTTGTCTGACGACAGCCACAGTGTTGTCTCCATTCTTTAGCATGTTTTCGTCTCATCTACGCCTCCAATTCTGTCTTGACAGAGCAACGGAAATACAGAGTGATTGTAATAAGTATGAAAGAAACAGGTAATTTTCTAATTGTGTTTTTTTAAAGAGAAACATCCTAGAAATTTTGATGTAGAAGTTGCAGTTTATGTGACTGGACCATTATTAATAGAATAGGATAAGATATTTATGTTTATTCCTGTGAATTGGAAAACCAAGCAAGGTTAACACAAGGGAAATTGTCAGATCACCTCGCGCCCACCGTCGGGTTACCGGAGCTACACCAACACACTACAATAGCTCCGGTAACCCAACAGTGGGCGCGAGGTGACCATAATTGTAAATATTATCATCAATATACTGTTAACTAAAAAAAAAATTTTAACCTTTTTCGAAATTTTAATCAAAGTTAAACTCATTGTGTTCCATTATGAGCAGTAGATCAAATAATAATTTGTTTCGAACTACTAAAATCAAAAAATAAATCCGAATCATTTTCTATTTGAATAGAATTTTGATCTGAAATGCTCAATAATACAAACAGTTTTATTATTTATTTTCGTTTATAGTTTAATGTCAAATATATTGGAAAGTTGCTGATCTACCTTGTTTTAATGGTATGGTAACCCAATAATTGCTAAATGACCTTAAAATAAAAGTAATCTAAGTTCTAAAAATATTTTTTAAGTTTTTATTAAAGCCGAATTTATCTTACCCCTTGGTATATGTGTTGGTTTGGTTTTATAAAAAACTTACCAAATAATACAAAATTATCTCATTTAGTGAAAAATTCACATAAATGATAGGAGGATAGGATAGGATATTCATCTTTATCTCAGTGAATGGGAAAACCAAGGGGGTTAACACACGGGCAATCGTCAGATCACCTCACGCCCATCGTCGGGTTACCGGAGCTA
The DNA here is from genome assembly GCA_000149265.1 of Ciona savignyi. Classification (NCBI taxonomy): domain Eukaryota; kingdom Metazoa; phylum Chordata; class Ascidiacea; order Phlebobranchia; family Cionidae; genus Ciona; species Ciona savignyi. The sequence goes on along the minus strand of CH000765.1, from coordinate 166,443 downwards.
TTGCAGTGTGTTGTATATGATAGACACTTTCCTTCAATTTGGTAGAACCCATTAATCTGCTGGGTTCAGGCAATGTACGTAAAGTGCCTTGCCCAAGGACACAACCGGCTAGCTAGCGAACAGGTTCGCACCTTCAACCTTTCGATTAAAAGGCGACGCACTTAACCGTTAGACCACCAGGCCGGACGAATGATATTAACCAACAACCTCGTACAAAATGTATACGATCCTATTTCTTTTGGTATAATGTTTTTATGAGAGGATACATATATATTCAGCTGGTGTCAATATTGTCAATAGATGGTTATAAACCTTTATAGGCCATACCCATATTTGCCTCTTGTGTCGAAACAGTATGCAAGTATTGTGCGACGGTTACAAAAAATGTTTTTATGGCAAAGATTTTAAGATTGCCCGTGTAATAACGTTCCCTTACATATTCGCGAAGTAATCTCACGATTGCCCGTGTGTTAATCTACTTCAAACATGTTTGCTCTACGTCTTAAATTGAGATTTTTAAAATTTTTACAACAAATCCCTTTGTTACAAATTAATCCACTGTTTGCTAAAGCAGTTAATATGTAGCAGAATTGAATTATAAAATCCCTGTTAACAAATTCAACCTTGCATTCTCAAAAGTTGAAATGGTCAGAAACATCCAGATAGTTGTTTTGTTCATCAGTCTTATTTGTCCTTTCTGTGTAAGTGATATTGAATGTTTTTTGTATGTCATGTCTATATGAATACAGTAATATTGTTTAATTATACTTTATATATATAATGAAGGAGCAAAAAATCTATGTTGTATTTACTTGATAAGACAGACATGATCTTTAAAAGTAGCTTCTGTTTGTTTATGGTTTTATCAGTGACATAGTCTGTTCAGGTGTGTTTAGCAAAAGTTTTGTTTTACTTATGTTTCATTCTTCAATTGGTGGCCATGGGAAAAGTCATTTAGTCTATATTGCCACAATCGTTGATGTCTTACCAATTAGCTTGGTGGGTTAGCGCGTTGCCTTTCAACTAAGTGGGTGTGGGATTGAAACTGGTTGCTAGCTAGGATAGGATAGAATAGGATATTCATATTTATTCCGGTTATTGGGAAAACTAGGGGGTTAACACACGGACAATCGTCAGATCACCTCGCGCCCACCATCGGGTTACCGAAGCTATTGCAGTGTGTTGTGTATAATAGACATGTTTCTTCAATTTGGTTGAACCCAATAATCTGCTGGGTTCAGGCAATGTCCTTAAAGTGCCTTGCCGAAGGACACAACCGTCTAGCTAGCGACCAGTTTCGCACCCGCATCCTTTTTGATTAAAAGGCGACGCACTTAACCGCTAGACCAACCGGCCGGATAAGTTGTTCCTTGGACAAAGCACTTAGCGGACATTGCCTGAACCAAGTCGATTAATAAGTTCCACCAAAATTAAAGAAAAGTAATAACTAAGCATAACACACTGCAAAAGCTTAGTGGTGGGCGAGAGGTGATCTAACGTTTTCAGTGGTAGTTTTTTTGTATTTACTTATAATCACAAGCAGAAAGATATTTTTTTATTAACATGGTTTTTCTTCTTGTTTTAACCCCTTTTTGCCAAGCCCAATATTTACTCTTTGACATTATTTCCACAGAATGCCCAACCATCTCCACCTACAGGACTAAATGTGACAAGCGCCAGGTCAGACCAACTCACGATATCTTGGACCGATACTCCAGGTGCCAACCATAAGGTGTATGTGGGTACTGCAACTGCCACTGAAGCAGATGCAATAGATACAACTGATAACCCGGTAAAATTATAAAATAACATACAAATGGACTTTCAGTTTAATATACCTATGCTGATGGCGTCAACTTACAAAATACAAAAAAAACGACGCTGTGTATTAAGATTATTTTGATTTTTTTTTTGGTTTTTATGAAAACACCTTGCAAAATCCATAAAAAAATATGAAAACAGAAAAAAATAGCAAACCAAAGCCGTTAAAACACACAAGTTTTTTGGAATCAAAATTTCTACCAAAAAAGGAATAAATAAAGTTACTTCTTTAAAATAAAAGTATGCATTTAAAAAATATTTAAATTAAAATTCTTTCTTCTACAAATATTCCAGTACACTGCTCTCTCCACATCCGTTGGTAGTTACGTGCTTATAAGCAATTCTCAATACAACGTGGCTGTATATGCTGTTGATGCCTTGGACAGTTCTCTTGTTAGTCCTGCACTAAGTGGTATTGGGATAACAGGTAAATTAGCTATCTTTTTTAGGATAGGATAGGTTTATCGTCGTAAAAGGGAAAACTAAGAGCACTATTTCGATAAAACTACAAGTTTGGAAGTCACTTGGTCACACAGGCATGCTCACCGTCGGGTTACCTGTTGCCTGTGGCCAAAAATGGGAAAAACTAAGAGCATTATTCCACAGACAAAAAGTCAGATTACCTCATGCCCACCGTCGGGCTACCGGAGCTATTGCAATGTAATGTGTATGATTCAGATGTTCCTTCAATTTGGTAGAACCAATTATCCCATTAGGTTCAGGCATCACTCAACTGCAAGTTCCAGAAACCCGACGATAGAAACTTGATAAATCTGACTCCATTTTTGTCCCCAGTACCCAATGCTCCTGCTGCACCAAGTTTATCACCGGGTAATGATGCAACAAGCACTATTGTTGTGTCATGGACAGCACCAACTGGTGGGAACGATATAGTTGATTATGTGGTTGAATGGACGGCGAATTCTGCCACTGCTACGGCAAATACAACAGTTGCAACAGGGAATTCCACCACCCTTTTCTCACTTACTCCAGGGGAGTTGTACAGCGTGAATGTAAAAGCTCGCAACAGTGCTGGGGCTGGAACTAAATCACCAAGTGCTTCGCATAGAACAAGTACGTTGATCTGTATAATGCTGGCAGGGTGGAAATTGTGTAATATAAATAGTTGAATGGACCTGATAATTAATAAATTTACTTAATTTGACCAATGTGGCCAAAAGGGCTATTATGGTAGGTGGATTGTAAGTTCATTTGTATCCTCTTGGGTGGATAGCCAGGCTTAATCCCTGGATATCTAAATACATTTTATGGCAACAATCGATTTGTTGCAGATATTACAGTATTTGGGTTGGTTAATTCTGTAAATTTATTGTTTTATATGCTTCCTCTATTTTTGGTAAACCAATATCAAATATGTCAAATTTTTTAATTTATTATTCATTGTTGTCCACGGATCCAAGCTTAATGCAAACACAGAAAACAGCATATGGTTTAGGAGACTTTAAATGTTAAGTATGCTCAAGTTAATCATTAATTGTATCCCGTTTTTATGGTTTACCATAGTTGCAAGCCATAAATCAAACCATAAAATATTTATACTTTTTCCAATAAATTGAAGAAAAATTTTAAGCTCTAAAATTAATTTTTTATTTTAATACATCTCCAAACGAACCTTCAATCTGTATATTATTCAAACCTTTTTGGACAATTGTATGTTTGGGCAAATAAAAAATGGACTTTTTACTTGCAAGTCATAAAACCCATGTTGAAGCTGAATCCACCGAACAGACGATGTAATGATCGCGATATTAATAAACTAAATCAACGCATCAGTATCAGTTTCTAGGAATATTTAAGCTAACACATTTTGAAATGTTTGAAAGTAGTATTGACAAACTTCAAAATACCCTTTCAACCATATTTTACAGATCCTCCCAAGCCTAATGCTGTTACATTGTCCCAACCTACTTCTAATAAAACTACAAGTTTGAAAGTCACTTGGTCAATGATTGGAACCAAATACATTGTATCATCGTACATAATCAACCTCACCCCTGCAAATAGTGGGAGTAATGCACCAACTGTCACATACACAACTTCTACCGACCCAACTAATTACACTGTGGATTCATTAACTCCTGGTGAAAGCTACACGGCTACTGTGCAAGCTGTTAGCAATGATCCAACACCTGAGAGCAAAAGTAAAATTTCAACGCAGTCTGTAGCTAAGCGAACCGGTTTGTTATTTATTGGTTAAATTTGACAAACTTCAAAAAACCCTGTTAACCATATTTTACAGATCCTCCCAAGCCTATTGCTGTTACATTGTCCCAACCTACTTTTGATAAAACTACAAGTTTGGAAGTCACTTGGTCAATGATTGGAACCGAATACATTGTATCATCGTACATAATCAACCTCACCCCTGCAAATAGTGGGAGTAATGCACCAACTGTCACATACACGGCAACTTCTACCAACCCAACTAATTACACTGTGGATTCATTAACTCCTGGTGAAACCTACACGGCTACTGTGCAAGCTGTTAGCAATGATCCAACACCTCAGAGCAAAAGTGAAATTTCAGCGCCGTCTGCAGCTCAGCGGACAGGTTTTTTGTTATCCGATGCAACCGCAGATGGAATGGCAGACGTCGTATTTGCATCGCACGTTCTGCTTCATATTTGTTCCATATTATGTGGGCTTCAACTGCATACTTTGAATTATTCAACCAACTATCGCTGAGTTACTCTGGAATGAGTCACCGTGGTTAATCAGCATTATAATCTAGCTGGTTGGTTGTGTCCTTGGACAAGGCACTTAACAGATATTGCCTGAACCCAGCGAAATGATGGGTCCTACTAAATTGAAGGAACGTGTCTATCATACACAGCACACTGCAATAGCTCTGGTAACGCGACGGTGGGCGCGAGGTGATCTGATGATTGTCCGTGTGTTAACCTCCTTGGTTTTTCCATTCACGGGGATAAACATGAATATCCTATCCTATAATGTATCTGAACATTTCCATGTTGTTTATATTTGTGCTGAAACATCATTTTTTCACTTAACTTATTTTTCTCATTAAATGGGAAAACCAAGGGGATTAACACACGGACAATCATCAGTTCACCTCGTGACCATCGTCGGGTTACCGGAGCTATTGCAGTGTGCTGTGTATGATAGACACGTTCCTTCAATTTGGTAGGACCCATTAATCCGCTGGGTTTAGGCAATGTCCGTAAAGTGCCTTGCACAAAGACACAACCGACTAGATAGCGACCAGTCATTATTTCACATCATGTGCATTAAGTCCCATTTTGTGCAATTAAATATTTAACTTTCTCAAATTCAAGAACTTGAAACATTGAGAAATATGTTTCATGTCATTTAATTCACAGAGTGCAGCTCATATTATTCGAATCTTCATTCATAACCTCCCATATTAACTTTCATTGTGTATGGGAGGTATGGGTATTGGAATATTAGGGAAAATTAATTTAATAATAATCTAATTTTGTTGTTAAGTTTTACAAAATTTCTATTGTAAGATCTATATAAATGATTGATATATCCATATTTTCAATGCATATTTATTTGGTGGAATACTTAAATTGTTTCATCTCAGATCCAAACCCACCAGCGAGTTTTACTGCCAACTCAGTTGCTACAAACAACAAAATTACGTTCAGTTTCACAGCACCTGTAACTCCTAATGTTTTTTCCAACTACATACTTACCACCAATGCAACTGGTACAACAACCACCCACATTATTCCTTCTACCGACGCAACTTACACATTCACTGGCGCACAACCGAATTTAGTACATACGTTCCACCTAAGCGCTGTATCTGGGAATTCCCCTTCTCAAACCGAATCAACCACACTAAGCGCTACAGCTAAAACATGTAAGTTTTGAATTTGAATTATATTAAAAATATTAGATGGATATAATGTTGTATGTATAGTTAATAATTTTAATTGATCAACCCATTTCTAATCGTTTTATTTGATTCTCACTACAACTCTATCAACTTTGGTATCATAAGTTGTACTTGTACAAATATACTTAGTGTACCTAATATTAGATGGATATAATGTTGTTTAATATATAAAAAAAACTACTTTAATGTTTCCATATATTCAATATAAACAAGCACTCTTTTTGTATTCACATTTCTTCAATTATAAGAATTCTACTAACAGTCATTATTATAAGATATAGATTGTTTAATGTATTTACCCCCTGACATATGTTAGTTATGTAACATTTCTAATTTCCCTTCAGACCCTGGTTCGCCAACCAATGTGAATGTGGTTTCAATATCAACGACTGAGGTATTGTGTGCGACAAATTCATTGTTTAGTTTTATTGTTGTGCGATTTTCACCACAAATAGTTCTATAAAAATTTCTTTTGTTTATTGATTGGAAAAACATGTATAAATGGCGAGAGTAAATTAGTTTTTTGGAATGATAACGCCAGTAAAAGTTTTCCAAAGGAACTGCCAAACTTACTAAATTGGATTACTATTATAAGTTAATAATGAAAAAAATAATGAAATATAAGTAATTGTTGCAGTCATTATTTAATTTGTAAAACAATTGTTGTAGTTTTTTTTCGTTTAACCATTCCTGAATAACATGCCTTCATCTTATGTCTTTTATATAAAGTGTAGACTTTGTTTTACTTTCCTTTAAGCATACCTAATACAGGCTAGCGTAAGTTTCAACCCACCGCAAAACGGAGCTACTATGTACCAAGCCAATCTTACCGATACTTCCGGGGGAACAATATATCAGCAAGATTCAGGGTCCCCTATCAATGTGACTGGTCTCAATCCAGGGGAGACCTATAAAGTAGTGGTCATCGCAAGAAACATGATGATTGGAGATGGATTACCTTCCACCGAGCAACCCCATACAATGAGTGAGTATGCCAGGCTGTAATTTATCTTTCACCTATTCTACCAATAGCTTATTCCATTTGACCACATTATTGTGTTCTTCCAAAGTGCTTACCAATTCAGATTTAATTAATGCTTTTTGCTGTTACTTTTCACATAAAAACTTGATGGTGTTAAAAATGTACCTCACATATAACATTTTATAATTACATTTAGAATTTTAAATGGATGTTAATATTGATACCTTCTTCAGCATACAAGCCATCTTTTTAGAATTTCATGTTTTAGTACTACCTTTCAAACAGCCTGTTATTAAGGATCTAATTATGTCTAACAATCCATTCCAAACACAGAACCAGAAGCAGTTACTGGGATAATAAAAGACAGCTCCACCACTGAAAGCATCAGCATTATATGGACGCTGCCGACAGCTGGGTTGTTTGACAAACAGGTTAGATTTGTTCCTAGTGAAGCCGACATCTTAATTATATACTTTTGTTGGAAAGTTCTTTTAGAATATTTTACACCAAATTGAAAGTATCTCGCTATTAAATAGTTTGTAACTTCAAGTTATAATGACACCACCCAGATCGTACGAGTAAACAAAGTGAACACATCAGATACAAATGTGACTGAAATCATTGATAAATCAACGACTACTTTTAATATCACCGGACTAACATCTGGAGCATCATATAATATTTCTGTGTTTACTGTCAGCAGTGGAGTACAGTCGGACAAAATGAACGAAGTGTTCATGACAGGTATATGATTTTCATTGAATTTTGTATTATAATTTTTGGAGTTATTTCTGGAATTATTAATTTATTGATTAAATTTTTTTTGGGTGATAAATCTAGGGGAATTTCCTTGGATCTTTTTTTTCTAAAAAGTTAGCTTTTTTGGGCATATCGCTTGAACGGCTGCTCCAATTTAATTATATGCAATAACGGCGGACATGTATATGCACAAAGCGTCTGAATAATATTATTTAAAAAGTACATTTGAAGATTACTTAGGTGTTTTTTTATTTTAAATCATTTGGTGGATTGAATTTTTAACTCCCAGATTTCCAAGTGTATCAATTTAGTGATTTTATTGTGTATTCGAATCCATAGCTTGATAGGTTAGTGCGTCGCCTTTCAGCCGAAGGGTTGCAGCTTCAAAACTGGTCGCCAGCTGGTCGGTTGTGTCCTTGGGCAAAGAAGCCCTTGACGGACATTGCCTAAACCCAGAAGATTATTGGGCTCTAACAAATTAAAGAAATAATTGAATCATACACAACACACCGTTACAGCTACGGAAACCCAACCGTAGTTTATTCAAAACAATGTTTTTTTTCATTTTTGCAGAGAAAATGCTGTTGATATGATGATAATGTTATCCCCATGAATGGGAAAACCAGGGGGTTAACAATCGTCAGATTACCTCGCGCCCACCGTCGGGTTATCGGAGCTATTGCAATGTGTTGTTTACGATTCAAATATTCCTTTAATTTGTTAGAGCCCATTAATCTACTTGGTTTAGGCAATGTCCGTGCTTCTTTGCCCAAGGTCACAACCGAATAACTAGCGACTAGTTTTGTACATGCTACCTTTGACTAAAAGGCGGGGCACCAACCTACCAAGTTAATCGGTCGGACTTATTCAACCTTTTTTGCTAAGATCCTGCCCAGCCCAGCAAGCCCACTGTTTCCCTGAGTGTTATGACCGACCCAACAACCAGTTTGGTAGTCACCTGGGTGAAACCTGCTGGGGG
>CH000770.1:23050-51812 GCA_000149265.1 Ciona savignyi | reverse complement strand
CTCAAAATTGTTGTATACGATTTCTATTATTTTCGTTGTTACCAAAATCCACCCATGCGTTACGAATTGCTTTTTTATTTGTAGCAGTAATGTTTCACCTCGTTTAATTGCAATACTTCAACTGTTTAAATCACTGTTAGGATTCCTAGCTATTGTGTAGCATTTTGCAATTGTGAAAGTGTCTAAGGTACTCTAACTGTTATGCTAAACTGCCTCTATTTGATTTGCTAACTGTGTATTCTATTAAATAAGGTTGATCGAATCGTGGTTGAACACCTCAGAAAGTTAGTCGTTTAGTCGCCATTGTTCATTCATATACGTCACTGCACCTGAACTGTATAATACACTTTTCTACAACTATGGTGATGTGTGTGATGGACAGCTACCGATTTGATCGACATACCACGACCATAGTGTCACGTAGGATACGGTTAAATTCTATACTAAACTCACTAATATAATTAAAACTAGTGTATTTACTTTTTATATCCACAGTAAATATGGGTCCCATTTGGAAAAATGAGACATATATTGTTTTTGTCCGTTTTTTTTTCGTCAAAGGTTTGACATGCATGGCATGGTGCCGCGACATCTATCAGAAGGAGTAATGGAATCGCAATGAAAATTTGACATTTTTTAAACAACATGGTCTAGATATACAGCTAAAATGTTAGGCGATAAACTCGGGGGAATTCCCCTGGATCGTTAAAAATCAAAACGGTATTATTCTAAAAAAAGCCTTTTTTGGTCATAGCGCTTAAACGGATGTTACAATTTAAATCAGATTTGGTGGAATGTAAGTGCATTAGTCACTAATTAAACACTTAAATGACATAAAAAATTACCCAGGTAAATACCCTAAAAAATGGGGATTTTGTTCTCAATTCATGATTATGACAGACATACCATGTCGCCCCGACATCTACCAGAAGAAGTAACGGAATCGCAATGAAAATTTGACATTTGTAAGAGAACATGGTCTAGATATGTAGAAACCAAAATTTTGGATTCGTGATAAATTTAGAGGAATTACCCTTAGACGTTAAAAACCAAAACGCTAGTTTTTTCTAAAAAATTAGCCTTTTTTGGGCATAGCGCATGAACGGCTGTTACAAATTCAATCAGATTTGGTGAAATGTAAGTGCATTTAGTCACTGATTTAACACCTAGAAGAAATAGTAAAATTACCTAGGGAAATACCCCAAAAAATAGGATATGTTCTTAAATCATGATTGTGACAAGCATGCCATGTCGCCCCGACATCTAGCCAAAGGAGTAATGAAATCGCAATGAAAATTGGACATTTGTAAGACAACATGGGTCTAAATGTTCGTAATTTTAAGACGTTTATTCTTAATTTAACTTCACATGGAAAACAAGTTTGGTTGGTTAGCTATGGAACCCATGCGTTTATGCTTGCAGAATCAAAAACTTCATACTCAGTGTATAAAATACAAATTATGGGTTAGGGACCCTGTAGCATGAATATAGGTTATACAACATGTGTTTTACAAATAGTGGTGGTTAAACACGTGGTTGACACTCTCTAGTTTTATATGTACTGCATATTAGCAATAAAACAATTGTATATGCTGATATTTTACGATATTAAACTCGTCCGACAAAAAACATAAAGTAAGAAAATAGCGCATGCTCTATTCGTAAAAATCATGTTTTTTTTCGTACGAGAGAAAACGTGTCGTTTGCGTCAAATATCGGATTGGTGTGAATAAAAGACAATGCGTTCTATTTGAAAAACGTCGATCCGACACTACAAAAACGTTTTTTGTCGTTTTGGTGTGAATCTGGCCCATGGGACCCATGCCTTCATGCTTGAAGAAACAAAACTATGGCTTCTGGAATGTTGAATAACATGCATCTGAAGTGCACATATCTTGACTCGATTAACAAAAAACAATTGAGTCATAAACAAATGGATTTGCGAGTTACCTTTAAATTTTGATATTTATTCCCCGTAAAAGTATATTCTTGTATGTTGATTATTGTAAAACAGATAAATATTGCAAACATTACCAACTAGACAAAATAATGATGGGGAGAATTTCTCCGAGTGAGCTGGTTTATTTCAACTCTTTATTTAACTCAATATTCAAACTATTGGCGATCATAAACCAACAACTCACCAAGTGCCTTAACATCAACAGGGGGAGGTCCCTGATATTGGTTGATAACAAGGTCACCCTGCACATTATACTGTCTTTCGCCGATCGGTTGTCCCTGTTCATCTACGTTGGTGGGGTTGGATGATGAAGGTTGGTTGCTCTGTGGAAGACTGTAGTTACGAATATTGGATTTTTGTGTTCGTTTCTTTCACACTTTTAATTGATTTTATTTTCCCGTTGCTATTTTAACTCGCACGTTTTTATTATCTCTCTGATAATCACGTGATTAACGTTGACGTCAGTGCAGTGCTGATTTCGGTGCTGGTGTTGTACCCGCAAGAATTTAGTTCCTAAAACAAGAATGTAACTTCCCGACAAGGTGCTGGCTCCTAACACCTGTCTTAGTGAGAGGCTACAGTATGCTTAGACGGCGTCTCTTATTCAGAGTTTGAAATTACGCGTCATTGTCCAAAACTTCATGAATTTATTCGAATTTGAATGATGGCGAAAACGAAAAGTCTTGAAATGACGGTTTTCTAAAGAAAAATATATGTACAATTTAATTATCACAAAAATTACTAGTTTGAGAAATAAAACCAATATTTACCAAATTGTGGCTAAACAGGAGCCAAAGCACGTCATACACATCTTAACAATAACCGATAATTCCAAACCTACTAAAACTACCAAAAGACCGATTACCTCACGATAATGCTCAGGCAGTAAAAAACTAGCGTTTTATAGTTCGGTGAAAATGGTGGGGAAAGGGAATACAATACCGATCTTATTCCCTAGTGACATCGATATAATATAAACAATAATGGCGACGATAAATCTTACACTCCCCCCCAAATTGCGAGATCGTACAATTGAGCAATTTACAATTTAATTGATTTACGTCGCGTGTTAAGATTCATTCAATGACTGGGCTAATGCCCACATTCTCGTTGATCTGTAGCGGGTCAACACTCTCATTGCGCACGTCCATAGCGGGTACTATGATACATAGTTTGTGTATCGGTCTCTTTAATTCGGTGTCACGTGCTTTGACTAGCACATTTCGAGCTACACCGTGGCTGTTCGGGTACACGGAGGTGATTCTTCCAATGGACCATTGTGATCGTGGTGTTGTGTTGTCCACTAGAAATACAACGTCTCCTATCTTCACGTTTTCTTTTCTTTTGTGCCATTTCTGGCGTGTGGTGATAGTTCGGAGGTACTCTCCCGACCATCTGGCCCAAATTCGGTTGGCTAGATGTAGAACGTAGCACCAGCGGCGTCGAGCGTAACTTTGCCGTTCATTGGTCAAAGTTGGAGGCAGCTCACTTGACGGGTTCACCTTGAGCAGGAGGTTCGGTTTTAATGGCGTCTCGCCATCGATATTCAGTGTAACGGGAGTGAGAGGTCGACAACTCAGTATTGCCTCGGACTCCAGCAGCAGGGTTGTCAGTTGATCATCGTTCAATGTCTTTTCACCTGAAATGGAAAGTAAAATCCGACGAACGGATCTAATCATTCTTTCCCAGGCTCCACCCATGTGTGAAGCGCAGGGAGGGTTGAAATTCCATTGAATTTCGCGTTGTAGAACAAAGTCATGTATTTGATTTTGGTTCCATTCCTGGATGGACTCACGGAGCAACCGTTCGGCCCCAACCAGGTTTGTTCTATTGTCGGAGTAAATGTGAGACGGGTTTCCTTGTCGAGCAATAAATCGTCGCAATGCATTAATCAGTGCGTTAGTTGAGTTTGTATCAAGTTTGTTATTGGGTGGCCGCTCTCCAATCAATAAAATGTTGAGATTGAACATACCTTATCAGTGACCTCTTGGCGTGGGCAATTTCGGCGACTGTTAGACGAAACGAAACTGGTTCTGGAACTCCATTCATTGCACGTGCTCGGGGGTGCGCTCCAAATCTCAATATCCACGCAACTGCGGCCTTCAAACAATGCCAATTAGAATAGTGCGTTATCAGGATATCAGTGGCGGGAGTGGTTTCCTGTACGGAAAATAAGTTACTGGCTTGCTTATCGAACGCTTTAATGTCGTTGAGTGACATGTCCCCTTTCTTGAGCGCGTTGGGCCAGTATTCGAAGGAAGCTTGTAGCAATTCGGGCTCTCTACACCAAATGACATTGAAAATTAAGAAATCTACGCTGGCGCCTCTTGATGCACAGTCGGCAGGGTTCAGTTTTGTTTGAACATGTCTGCAGACGCGTGTACACGAATGCTTGGAAACAAATGCTAAGCGCCTAGACACAAAAATAGTGAACCTTCTGCGACCATTAAATATGTTTTGCAACACGACGGACGAATCTGTCCACAACATGGACGGGCATAGCTCTAAACCGAGTTCCATTTTCAGAGATTGGTCCATTTTTACTGCAGTAACAACAACCACTAATTCTAATCGAGATATGGATACGTCGTCTTTCGGTGCTAAACGAGATTTGTCCATTAAAAAGGTACATCTTACCTCGTTATTTTAGCGGTTACAAACTCGCAGGTAACATGCGACACCGTAGTCAATTTTCGATGCGTCGGCAAAGTAGTGTAGTTGGCATCGCTGACTATCCTCATGGCCTCGTAGACCGAAGCTTCGGGGAATAGATATGTCGTGCAGTCGTGCCAGGCTTGCGACCCATTTCTCCCATCTTTTAAGTTCTGGAAGAGGAATTGGTTTGCCCCATTCTATCTCCTGCTGAAACATGCCTTCGATATCTGCAACAAGTGCGATCGGGTCTCTGCGAAACCGTGTAAGCACCTCGACGAGACTATTTACAAGATCAGGGCCCTGCATGAGAACCTGGTAATCGTGGCGCCATGGGAGGGGTGGTTCATATTGATTATCAACAAACTTAACTGATTCCTTCATAAGGTCATGTGATCTTCGGTCTTCAATCGAGGTCGGGAACCGAAGAAAGCTGTCGTTGAGGTCCTCGAGATCGTCGATCATTGGTTTGAGATCGCTTTCATCCTTTAAAAACATAACGCTGGCCTTACAATTGGAACGGCTTTTATCACCACAGGGGCCTAGAAGTGACCATCCTAGACGGGTTTTGACAGCGTCGGGACATCGACCATTTCCGCTTCTCATAGACTCGACACGGAAAACTCGGGGAACGTTCGCCCCGATTAGCAGCTTGACTGATCCATCTTCGATCTGTGGAATTTTCACACCTTGCAAATAATGGTGTCGCTGCAACGCCTGCGGATCATGTAATACATTAGGATTCTTATATATCTTATCGACAGCAACGACGTTGGGAAGGTTATTCCAATCTTCACCCTTCACAGGCTGGGCAGAGAGTGCAAGGGACACTGTATCTAAAACACGAGATGATGTTAGGGTTTGCAACGTAATACAACGTGGATTACCAGCAGCTTTTGGTGAACTTACGATCGACTCCTCACGGCGTGTTGTCGTGGAACCTTGATCGATAAATGCATAAGTAGCAACCTCTTTGTCTGCGTAACGGACTCTACCGGGAACAACATTTATATAAACCTTGGCCGTGTTGATACTGGTGCAGCATTTATCGATTTCAACAGCTGCGCTTATTTCAATACGCTCGTACTTATACACACGGGACGGGGGTTGGTGTCTACGGCTTACCGGTAAAGTATTTTGTACTTGCCGTGGCGACGTTAATTCTGCAACTGATTTCTTGTGATGGCTTAAGTTGGAACGAGCGTCTGCAAGCGAAGGCCGTCTTGTAGTGCGGTTGTTCGTTGTAGCTACGGCAACAACGGTGGGTTGTAATGTTGGTGAGGTCGAGTCTAGAGCCTCCAAGATTTCTTCACCTTTCCGAGCTTTAGAAACTGCCTTCGCGTATTCAAATTCTGGTTGTTTTTTGTTGGCGACACGCTCTACTTCTATAGATTCGCGAGCTTTTTGATTGGCTTCTTTCGCTGCTACGCGTGTCCTTTCAGCAGCACGATCTGTTTGCTCCTTTGCACGCTTGCGTGTTTCGAACAACCTGTCCATAGCTTGCTTGTAGGCAAGTTCGGCGAGTTTCAACCTGATTTGGCTTTTTCGGCGTTCACTCCGGATAAAGTTTGCAGTAGAAATTATGCTCGACGTATAGCGGTTAGTCCTTGCTAATTGCAATTCAGTTTTATTTAACCACTGACGCACATGCGTATCGAGCTCACGTTTCTGACACTCCAACTGTATTCTTGATATGTTAACATCTTCAAGTGGTTGATCTTTTGGAAAATTTACACATAAATCTTACACTCCCCCCAAAATTGCGAGATCGTACAATTGAGCAATTTACAATTTAATTGATTTACGTCGCGTGTTAAGATTCATTCAATGACTGGGCTAATGCCCACATTCTCGTTGATCTGTAGCGGGTCAACACTCTCATTGCGCACGTCCATAGCGGGTACTATGATACATAGTTTGTGTATCGGTCTCTTTAATTCGGTGTCACGTGCTTTGACTAGCACATTTCGAGCTACACCGTGGCTGTTCGGGTACACGGAGGTGATTCTTCCAATGGACCATTGTGATCGTGGTGTTGTGTTGTCCACTAGAAATACAACGTCTCCTATCTTCACGTTTTCTTTTCTTTTGTGCCATTTCTGGCGTGTGGTGATAGTTCGGAGGTACTCTCCCGACCATCTGGCCCAAATTCGGTTGGCTAGATGTAGAACGTAGCACCAGCGGCGTCGAGCGTAACTTTGCCGTTCATTGGTCAAAGTTGGAGGCAGCTCACTTGACGGGTTCACCTTGAGCAGGAGGTTCGGTTTTAATGGCGTCTCGCCATCGATATTCAGTGTAACGGGAGTGAGAGGTCGACAACTCAGTATTGCCTCGGACTCCAGCAGCAGGGTTGTCAGTTGATCATCGTTCAATGTCTTTTCACCTGAAATGGAAAGTAAAATCCGACGAACGGATCTAATCATTCTTTCCCAGGCTCCACCCATGTGTGAAGCGCAGGGAGGGTTGAAATTCCATTGAATTTCGCGTTGTAGAACAAAGTCATGTATTTGATTTTGGTTCCATTCCTGGATGGACTCACGGAGCAACCGTTCGGCCCCAACCAGGTTTGTTCTATTGTCGGAGTAAATGTGAGACGGGTTTCCTTGTCGAGCAATAAATCGTCGCAATGCATTAATCAGTGCGTTAGTTGAGTTTGTATCAAGTTTGTTATTGGTGGCCGCTCTCCAATCAATAAAATGTTGAGATTGAACATACCTTATCAGTGACCTCTTGGCGTGGGCAATTTCGTCGACTGTTAGACGAAACGAAACTGGTTCTGGAACTCCATTCATTGCACGTGCTCGGGGGTGCGCTCCAAATCTCAATATCCACGCAACTGCGGCCTTCAAACAATGCCAATTAGAATAGTGCGTTATCAGGATATCAGTGGCGGGAGTGGTTTCCTGTACGGAAAATAAGTTACTGGCTTGCTTATCGAACGCTTTAATGTCGTTGAGTGACATGTCCCCTTTCTTGAGCGCGTTGGGCCAGTATTCGAAGGAAGCTTGTAGCAATTCGGGCTCTCTACACCAAATGACATTGAAAATTAAGAAATCTACGCTGGCGCCTCTTGATGCACAGTCGGCAGGGTTCAGTTTTGTTTGAACATGTCTGCAGACGCGTGTACACGAATGCTTGGAAAACAAATGCTAAGCGCCTAGACACAAAAATAGTGAACCTTCTGCGACCATTAAATATGTTTTGCAACACGACGGACGAATCTGTCCACAACATGGACGGGCATAGCTCTAAACCGAGTTCCATTTTCAGAGATTGGTCCATTTTTACTGCAGTAACAACAACCACTAATTCTAATCGAGATATGGATACGTCGTCTTTCGGTGCTAAACGAGATTTGTCCATTAAAAAGGTACATCTTACCTCGTTATTGTAGCGGTTACAAACTCGCAGGTAACATGCGACACCGTAGTCAATTTTCGATGCGTCGGCAAAGTAGTGTAGTTGGCATCGCTGACTATCCTCATGGCCTCGTAGACCGAAGCTTCGGGGAATAGATATGTCGTGCAGTCGTGCCAGGCTTGCGACCCATTTCTCTCCATCTTTTAAGTTCTGGAAGAGGAATTGGTTTGCCCCATTCTATCTCCTGCTGAAACATGCCTTCGATATCTGCAACAAGTGCGATCGGGTCTCTGCGAAACCGTGTAAGCACCTCGACGAGACTATTTACAAGATCAGGGCCCTGCATGAGAACCTGGTAATCGTGGCGCCATGGGAGGGGTGGTTCATATTGATTATCAACAAACTTAACTGATTCCTTCATAAGGTCATGTGATCTTCGGTCTTCAATCGAGGTCGGGAACCGAAGAAAGCTGTCGTTGAGGTCCTCGAGATCGTCGATCATTGGTTTGAGATCGCTTTCATCCTTTAAAAACATAACGCTGGCCTTACAATTGGAACGGCTTTTATCACCACAGGGGCCTAGAAGTGACCATCCTAGACGGGTTTTGACAGCGTCGGGACATCGACCATTTCCGCTTCTCATAGACTCGACACGGAAAACTCGGGGAACGTTCGCCCCGATTAGCAGCTTGACTGATCCATCTTCGATCTGTGGAATTTTCACACCTTGCAAATAATGGTGTCGCTGCAACGCCTGCGGATCATGTAATACATTAGGATTCTTATATATCTTATCGACAGCAACGACGTTGGGAAGGTTATTCCAATCTTCACCCTTCACAGGCTGGGCAGAGAGTGCAAGGGACACTGTATCTAAAACACGAGATGATGTTAGGGTTTGCAACGTAATACAACGTGGATTACCAGCAGCTTTTGGTGAACTTACGATCGACTCCTCACGGCGTGTTGTCGTGGAACCTTGATCGATAAATGCATAAGTAGCAACCTCTTTGTCTGCGTAACGGACTCTACCGGGAACAACATTTATATAAACCTTGGCCGTGTTGATACTGGTGCAGCATTTATCGATTTCAACAGCTGCGCTTATTTCAATACGCTCGTACTTATACACACGGGACGGGGGTTGGTGTCTACGGCTTACCGGTAAAGTATTTTGTACTTGCCGTGGCGACGTTAATTCTGCAACTGATTTCTTGTGATGGCTTAAGTTGGAACGAGCGTCTGCAAGCGAAGGCCGTCTTGTAGTGCGGTTGTTCGTTGTAGCTACGGCAACAACGGTGGGTTGTAATGTTGGTGAGGTCGAGTCTAGAGCCTCCAAGATTTCTTCATCTTTCCGAGCTTTAAAAACTGCCTTCGCGTATTCAAATTCTGGTTGTTTTTTGTTGGCGACACGCTCTACTTCTATAGATTCGCGAGCTTTTTGATTGGCTTCTTTCGCTGCTACGCGTGTCCTTTCAGCAGCACGATCTGTTTGCTCCTTTGCACGCTTGCGTGTTTCGAACAACCTGTCCATAGCTTGCTTGTAGGCAAGTTCGGCGAGTTTCAACCTGATTTGGCTTTTTCGGCGTTCACTCCGGATAAAGTTTGCAGTAGAAATTATGCTCGACGTATAGCGGTTAGTCCTTGCTAATTGCAATTCAGTTTTATTTAACCACTGACGCACATGCGTATCGAGCTCACGTTTCTGACACTCCAACTGTATTCTTGATATGTTAACATCTTCAAGTGGTTGATCTTTTGGAAAATTTACACATAAGTCCATTAGCTCGTCAAATACGTGGTCGATTATTGGTATGAGCTTACGTAGTGACGTCCTACCTACTGGAGAAAGCATTAGCTTTTCGGCATCCACGTAAAGTTGTTTGAGACAATTTAAAGTCTTTGGAATCTTCATTTTGCGGCTTATCAGCAGGAATAACGAAATTGAAAACGTTCAGGAACGGGAATTGGCGACGGGAATCGGCGACGGAAATCGGCGACGGGAATCGGCAACGGGAATCGCAACGGGAATCGGCGACGGGAATCGGCAACGGGAATCGTCAACGGGAATCGTCAACGGGAATCGTCAATGGGAATCGTCAACCGGAATCCGCAACGGGAATCGGCAACGGGAATCGTCAACGGGAATCGTCAACGGGAATCGGGAATCGTCAACGGGAATCGGCAACCGGAATCGGCGACGGGAATCGTCAACGGTAATCGTCAACGGGAATCGGCAACGGGAATCGGCAACGGGAATCGTCAACGGTAATCGTCAACCGGAATCGGCAACGGAAATCGGCGACGGGAATCGGCAACGGGAATCGTCAACGGGAATCGTCAACGGGAATCGGCGACGGGAATCGGCGACGGGAATCGTCAACGGGAATCGTCAACGGAAATCGGCGACGGGAATCGGCAACGGGAATCGGCAACGGGAATCGGCGACGGGAATCGGCAACGGGAATCGTCAACGGGAATCGGCGACGGGACGGTAACGACGACTGGACGAGAACGACGACTGGACGGGAACGACGACGGTAGTTCAAGAAATTTGAAAACGATGTAACTTCCCGACAATGTGCTGGCTCCTAACACCTGTCTTAGTGAGAGGCTACAGTATGCTTAGACGGCGTCTCTTATTCAGAGTTTGAAATTACGCGTCATTGTCCAAAACTTCATGAAATTTATTCGAATTTGAATGATGGCGAAAACGAAAAGTCTTGAAATGACGGTTTTCTAAAGAAAAATATATATACAATTTAATTATCACAAAAATTACTAGTTTGAGAAATAAAACCAATATTTACCAAATTGTGGCTGAACAGGAGCCAAAGCACGTCATACACATCTTAACAATAACCGATAATTCCAAACCTACTAAAACTACCAAAAGACCGATTACCTCACGATAATGCTCAGGCAGTAAAAAACTAGCGTTTTATAGTTCGGTGAAATGGTGGGGAAAAGGGAATACAATACCGATCTTATTCCCTAGTGACATCGATATAATATAAACAATAATGGCGACGATAAATCTTACAAAGAATCATGCACCGAGACCAACGGGCCCCGCTTGGATTTTAGTTTCCGTTTGGATTTTTAACGATTCGTATGTATTTTTATTACGAATATTTTATACCAAATGTATGTGCGTGTTTTAATAGTTGTGATTTTAGTAAAGCTAAAACGTATTAAGCCTTAATGATTGGTCCAACAGTCAGCCTTTAAGACAGTGTCCTGAACCACTAGAGAATCTGTAACACCAGGTAACCCGATTAATATAAGGATCACCATTTAAAAACTGAGCTAGCTTTGACCACATCCCGGGTGTGAAACTTAAAAATATTAAAAAACTGTTAAGTTGAATACTTTCTTAGTTAAAGTAAAGTTGAAAAGTACAATTGAAGCAAATAATTAAGCAGACGACGGAAACACAGCAACGCATAACAGTGGAATTGGCGAAAACACGGGAAGCAAATACTTCGAAGTCATCGTTTAATTTAATTTATGACGATGTATTGCAAGTCGACGATAATTGCTTCTCTGATCTAAATCACAACGTTGACTAGGTAATCATCAAACCGGGGAACTCCCTTGTGCTAACCGTCACGTGATCGCATTAACCAGACATTTTTCAGTTCTGGTTTTGTCGATTTTAAAAATCGAGTTTCGCGTTCAGTTCTGGTTTGGACAAACACAACCGTTCCGAACTAGAAAAAAACACAATTTTAATCCAAATAACCCGTTTAACCAAGAAAATTCCTTAAATGGTATTTTATAAGAGGTATCACCTATATTTGATACATGTACAAGCAATATGTTAGGTTCCGGTACAACTTAACGTCTTATAATGCAGTCTGCTGGTTTGTCGTCTATTTGGTGGAGGGTCGCTGTGAGCCAGAGAGTAGCATATAGCCATGTGTCTACATATGGGGTCGGTACGGAGATCTATCGAATAGCTATAGGCGGCATCGGATCCTAGAACTTGGTCCCAGTCAGTCAGACCAATTTTGAATAACCTGTCCCCACAATTCTACACCAGGTTATAAATATTCGGACAAAACAAATAATTTAAGTTTATTACCAGATGCCGTGATATCAACATCGACTTTGTTTCCACAGGTAATCCATGATATCAGGGTTAAAATGTGAAAATAATAAGTTTTAAACCAGCACTAATAATACATGTTACACTTTGTGATATAACAATACATATGTATATTGTGACATGACAATAGACATTCATTATGATTACGCAACAACGCACCATTATTATTGCAACAAATGACTTTGAAAGTTAATAAACCACGTTTAATTCGGTTTAAATTCATGTTTAAACAATTTTCTCCTAACTGATTTTATTACTTACATGACATATAGCATGTGTGATATTAAGATGTGTATTTCCCCACATGTTCCAACCAATATTAGTATTAGCAGAATCCGGCTAAGTGCGATGTAAGGAGTAAAAGGTGGAAAATATTTATTTTCCAAACTCACTCAAATAATGATTTATCGCTGACCTAATAACAGTCTGCCTCTCATCACGTGACCATTGTGGAAAGTTTCAACCCAACAAATGTCGGCTGCAACCAGTCTTCGCTGACTGGCTTCATAACATATACTCCAAAGATTATTAATGATCAGAGTAAATAAATAAAATTAGAAGTAAATAGTGTACAAGCGAGTGTTTATCATATTTACTCAGCCGCAAGATTAAAAATACCACAATTCTGGACTTGCTGTATATTTCTAAATCCTCGTTGTGCTAGATATGCATTAACATATTCCACGTGTTCGTTATTTGGTAAGAAGAATGCAGAACAACCGTAGTTACATAAATGGCGAAAATCAACGACACTCACTAGAAATAAGAGCTAAATATGAATCGCATCATGTTAATTCATTCTCGTTTTATACAAGGAATACGAAATCGAATTTATTTGTCAATTGTTTATACAAAAGCATTATTCGAGTATACATTTAGTATATATGCACTATCACGTGATTGTAACAACTACGTCACAATACGTTTAAGATAATCATTGTTTACACGTAATATCCATTCCCAGGTTAAACAACGCAATGTTAACTTTACTGCCTTAAAGCGGAGAAGGACATGAGATGAACAGGGAATCAAAGTCTTCGCTTTGGTGTTCGGCCGTTACACAGGTTAAACGCGCTCAGAATTGATACCTCGCAGTTATAGCTCAAACTGTGTACATTATATGTGTGTATGTTACAATGTCTTATCTCTGTGCCTTTACATTGTGCGTTGATTACCACGTGATGGCCACGTGACCAACGCTAATGATAATTACCTGTCGCTGTTGATCCTTCCCGCTCAAAACCGTTAGACGTTACCACCTATTTCTTATATATAGCCGTCAGAATGCAATGATTTGAGTTAGTTGTGCTGAATGGGTTTTATACTGCTTACCGCCAATACAAGCATATTATACACAACCTTGGGAGCTCACTACAGGTTATCAAGAACTTCACCTAATAACTGTAACATTGACGCATTCACAAATAAATTACCTAGATTATATATTAAAGCGGCACATTCTGGGCTTCAGATAAGCATAGTATGGTTGGATGCTTGCATGTATACATGAGCAGGGTTTGCCTAATAAATGATGTTGTGTGCACAATGTCCTTTCTATCTTAATAAGCCGCCCGTTTACGAAGGGGGTTAAAGTGGAAAGTTACAAAGTCAGTTTCGACGACAATCAGTTTAAAGTAAAGAACCAAACTAAAAGTTAACATGTTAATAACTCGTTCGATGCACGTTTTTAAGCTGCAATAGTCCCTATTAGACTAAGTTTACACACAACAATATAGGGTGAGTTAACAGTATAAAGCGACGTACAGGCGATGGTATGATAAGCGCAAGCAGCGCAGATCCCGAAGCGAGTGGTGAATCAGCTAGCGCATGTCCGGTAGTTGGCGCAGCTGAGCAATTACACAGTTAATTGAATTTAAAGTCAACTGAGTACGGTCGTGTGGCGAAATGATTAACATGACCGATACGCATACCTATTCCTATACAAAAACGACCCGAGTAACTAGCCCACCATGGGTTCGAAACTTTGGTAAAGAAGTTAAGTGACGCTGTTATAGGTGGTTTCCCTCATACATTCGACGTCATACTTTGATTCGTGCGCTTCGCATTCCATGTATGAACGAGATAACTTTGTACAGACGAATTGTAACCAATAAATTCTCCTCGTATATATAACAATTATCAAATATTATTAATATAGCAAACTCTAATAAAACATATAATTAACCACAAAATATACAACCACAATTATATATCACATTTAGTTCGTTTACTTAGCACTTTTAATTGGTTTTATCTTCGCGTTGCTATTTTAACTCGCACGTTTTTATTATCTCTCGGGTAATCAGGAGGTTAACGTTGACGTCATTGCAGTGCTGATTTCCGTGCTGATGTTGTCCGCGCAATTTGTGTCCAAAGAATTTAATTCCCGCTTGGATTTTTAACGATTCAGACGTGTTTTCATCACAAGTA
This sequence comes from Ciona savignyi, assembly GCA_000149265.1. NCBI lineage: Eukaryota > Metazoa > Chordata > Ascidiacea > Phlebobranchia > Cionidae > Ciona > Ciona savignyi. Next base: position 37,299 of record CH000770.1, on the reverse strand, counting down.
TTCTCTACCAGATTTATGTGCGAGTTTTAATAATTGTGACTGAAGATGCCAAAATAGCCTTTTTTATGTTGCTTTGATTTGCAATCACCTTTATTTCGTATTAAATCCATTAATTTATGTAATTCTATGTTTAAACCTCCAAAATCAATCATGCGTTACTTTTGTTGCTTTCACAAGGTCACTTTGAGTTTATCGTTTTGCCATGTTTTACTTTAAAGTTATTCAAAGGAAATTAGAGACTGGCTGCACCACACAGTCAGTAAGTATACTTGTTTTTCTATTTTTTACCTAATTATTGTGTTCACTTTAGTAAAACTAAATGCCGTTTTTCCTGTGTTTTTCTACTGTGATTTATGTTTATTGCTCAACCTGTGTTAACTTATTTTTAGAAAACCATTAAAAGCTGGAAACAAAAGAAAAGAAATGTGTTGTTGACAGTGGTGCTCCCAAAGAATAGTAATAGTTGACCACCTTAAATTTGGCAACTATATTAAGTTTTTGACTTCAGCCAATCTCTACATACAAACATCTGAAACCATCCAAGAATGCCGGGATCAACACCAACATTAACCTTAGCAAGGCCTCAAACTAGATCACAAGGAAAACCAACAAAGGCAAGTTCTGTTACCCAAAAAGACCAACCTGGGACATCATCGGATGTGACAAATAATAGGCCTCTTGTGTCATCCCCAAACCAACCAACCAATGGAGGATGCCACAGTGTAGGAGAGAAAATACAAAATGATGAACTGAACTTACCAGTGATCAATCCAGAGGACAGCATCTCGCAAATATCTCGGGTCTCTATGTCATCAAGCAAAAGAAGTACATTGGAAAATATCAGGCTTCTAGCAAAAGTAAAATTAAATCAACAACAAAATCTTCTCCAACAAAAACTAATTCAAAAGAAACGAGAATACGAAGATGAAGAGCGCCAATATCGACTAGCTAAAAAACAACTTGAACTGGTTAGTGAACTTCAAATACTCAAAGCTGAAGAAGATTACTGCTCCACCATTTCAAGATCCAAGGTAAAGCTAAATAGTTGTCTAGAGGAAAATAAAAGGGATCAAAATACATATGAGGTACCCCTAATTGAAGCACTGAATGCACTAAAGCTACCCCCACAACAACTGGAAATATTTAGTGGAAATCCAATACATTATTGTGACTTCGTCCGTGCTTTTAAAAGCCTCATCGAAGATAAGGTGTCTGATGACACTCAGAGGCTTTACTACCTTGTACAGCATACTGCCGGACTAGCCAAGCAGCTTGTGTCTAGTTGTCAACACATGCATCCTAGTACAGGATATGCAACTGCCAGAAAACTGCTGCATGATAATTTTGGTAACCCATGCCAAATAGCTACAGCCTACTTAAACAAAGTAGCTAATGCACCTGCAATTGGGCCTTCAGACACTGTCAGTTTACAAGAATATTCAATCTTGCTAACATTATGTAAAAACACTTTGGAAAGCATTGGTTACCTAAATTATGCAAACAGTCCCGAAATGCTGCTAAAGATAATAAATCGACTTCCCTCTAGCATGCATAACAGTTGACGAACCAAAGCCGATGAAATTATGTTTGAACGTCATCAAACTGTTGGTATTCAGGACATTGCAGACTTTGTAGTAAAGAAAACCCGAGAAGTAACCAATCCCATTTTCGGTATTGCAGCTAATCATTCCACTAGGCCATACATGGACAACTCAAAACCAAGAAAAGCTGGTGGCTCCTCCTTTGCAACAAATGTACAGGTAACAAATCCATATGAAAATTCCATTCAAAATTACAATTGTTACCTGTGCCGTGGAAACCATTACCTTAACCAATGTAGAGGATTTAGAGCTTTGTGCCACCTAAAAAGACTTGAATTTGTTAATGCACACTATCTATGTCACTCATGCCTGCAACCAGGTCACTGTGCGTCCCAATGTTTCCGAGACTGATTGTACTGCACGACATACAACCTTGCTGCACCCCCCAGATCCTGTGAACGCTGCTACCATGTCACCAACTGCTACTGTTAGATGCGGATTTGCTAGTACCGGTACGGACAACACATCGAACACTTTTCTACCTGTTAATCCAGTGAAGGTACGTGCCAAAAATAGTCAAGTGTGTACCATCACAAACGCATTCCTGGATCCCGGAAGTACCTCCTTGTTCTGCTGTGATTTTCTGATACACGAGTTGGGCGTTACTGGACCAACAGTAAAAAATAGACACAACCACTGCTCAGCAGAAGAACAGAAATAAGACAAGCTCAACTTATTAATGACCTTGAAATTAGTGATTTAAATAAAAATGATTTTGTCCCATTGGCACCACTATTTTCTCACGACAAGTTACCAGTGTCAAAATCTGAGATTCCTTCCTCGAAAGATGTAGGTCGATGGCCTCATTTATATTCTGTTAATCTATCTTTTCATGATGGCCCAGTTGGTTTACTAATAGGTAGTGTGACCATCCTCCAAATCTTACAACCCGAAGAACTGGTTCACAGTCAAGATGGCGGGCCGTACGCAAGTAGAACTATGCTTGGCTGGGTAGTAAATGGCCCCAACAAGAAATCCGTAAGTTCTAACAGTTTAAAATCTATTTCTACTCATAGCTACGGTATTAAAACTGACCCCACAAATTCCGCGTGAATTATGTGTCGACAATATTCAATCGAATAAACTGGATCGAAAAGAATTGTCTGTCCAAGAACTGAATTGTAGGAACTCTGTGGAAACATCAGTCACTCAATTAAAAGAGGGTCATTATGAAATGATAAAAAAGAACCAACCCTTGATAAAAAAGGCCACGCCGAGGAATATTGCTGATACTCAATTAAAAGTCAACAATGAACTTCAAGTTTTTAAGACTGGGATACCTGCAGATACAGCTGTTGGGCTGCAATGGTGTATTGAGAAATCAGGCCTGTACTGCCGACGCAGATGGCGACAAATTCAATATATGGCAGATATATTCTGGCGGCGCTGGATATGCAAAGTACCACAATTGCAAGCTGGGCAAAAATGGACGAAACCAAGTAAAAACTTTGCAGTCGACGATGTGGTGCTGTGGTGGATGATAGTTTGCCTCGTAATACCTGGCTTATCGGACGTATAATCGAGACCTTTCCAAACAAAGATGGTCTTGGTTCGAGTTGTGTGTGTTCGAACCAAACATTTAATTTTAAAATGCCCAATAACCAAGTTATGCTTGCTCAGTGCGGCTGAGTAACAGGTTTTGTTATATGTGTATTGTACCACATTCAAATTGTGGTTAATGATATGCTGCTCATATTTAATCAACTGATGTTTCCTATTTCGTAACTTTTGTTATTTGATGAAATTGTTGTACACATGTTCTCTGTTATGCATCTTCTCTTACTTGCGTATATTATTAAGCATCACGCAAAACTAAATGCTTAAAGGGGCGGGAATGAAGATGCCAAAATAGCCTTTTTTATGTTGCTTTGATTTGCAATCACCTTTATTTCGTATTAAATCAATTAATTTATGTAATTCTATGTTTAAACCTCCAAAATCAATCATGCGTTACTTTTGTTGCTTTCACAAGGTCACTTTGAGTTTATCGTTTTGCCATGTTTTACTTTAAAGTTATTCAAAGGAAATTAGAGACTGGCTGCACCACACAGTCAGTAAGTATACTTGTTTTTCTATTTTTTACCTAATTATTGTGTTCACTTTAGTAAAACTAAATGCCGTTTTTCCTGTCTTTTTCTACTGTGATTTATGTTTATTGCTCAACCTGTGTTAACTTATTTTTAGAAAACCATTAAAAGCTGGAAACAAAAGAAAAGAAATGCGTTGTTGACAGTGGTGCTCCCAAAGAATAGTAATAGTTGACCACCTTAAATTTGGCAACTAAAGTGACTTTATCATAGCTAAAACATATCAATCCCTAGTAATTGGTCCAACGGTAAGCCGTTAAGACAGCGTCCTGAACCACTAGAGAATCTGTAACACCAGGTAACCCGATTAATAAGGATCACCATTTAAAAACTGAGCTAGCTTTGACCACATCCCGGGTGTGAAACTTTAAAATATTGAAAAAACTTTTAAGTTGAATACTTTCTTAGTTAAAGTAGAGTTGAAAAGTACAATTGAAGCAAATAATTAAGCAGACGACGGAAACACAGCAACGCATAACAGAGGAATTGGCGACAACACGGGAAGCAAATACTTCGAAGTCATTGTTTACTTTAATTTATGACGATATATTGCAAGTCGACGATAATTGCTTCTCGGATCTAAATCACAACGTTGACTACGTAATCATCAAACCGGGGAACTCCCTTTGTGCTAACCGCCACGTGACATTATTAACCAGACATTCTTAATTCGGGTTTTCTCGATTTAAAAGTAGAGTTTCTCGTTTAGTTCTATATTAGGAAATAAACAACCGTTTCGAAACAGAAAAACACAATTTTAATTCAAATAACCCGTTTTCCCAAGGTAATCCTCCCAATGGTATATGTAGTAAACATAAATACACTATTAATATGCTAAAAAAGAGGTAACAACTTAAAATTATATAATAAGGAATCTAAATACGAACGAAAGAGATTGGAAAATTAATAAATTTAAATTTTAGAGGTATTTGGTATTAGCTAATGTGAATCAGATATGCAGTGGTAGGATTTGACATGTGACTGACACCTAATAATCAGCATATTTTAATATTTTGCTTAGTCACATGAGGTATCTCCTATATTTGATACATGTGGCAGCAGCATATGTTAGGTTCCTGTACAACTTAACATCTTATAATGCAGTCTGCTGGTTTGTCGTCTATTTGGTGGAGGGTCGCTGTGAGCCGGAGAGTAGCATATAGCCATTTGTCTACATATGGGGTCGGTACGGAGATCTATCGAATAGCTATAGGCGGCATCGGATCCTAGAACTTGGTCCCGGTCAGTTAGACCAATTTTGAATAACCTGTCCCCACAATTCTACACCAGGTTATAAATATTCGGACAAAACAAATTAATTTAAGTTTATTACCAGATGCCGTGATATAAATATCGACTTTGTTTCCACAGGTAATCCATGATATCAGGGTTAAAATGTGAAAATATTAAGTTTTAAACCAGCACTAATAATACATGTTACACATTGTGATATAACAAAACATATGTATATTGTGACATAACAATAGTCATTCATTATGATTACGCAACAATGCGCATTATTGTTGCAACAAATGGCTTTAAAAGTTAATAAACCAAGTTTAATTCGGTTTGAATTTATGTTTAAACAATTTCCTCCTAACTGATTTTATTACGTACATGACATATTGCATGTGTGATATTAAGATGTGTATTTTCCCACATGTTCCAACAAATATTATTATTAGCAGATTGCTGACTAAGTGCGATGTAAGTAGTAAAAGGTGGAAAATATTTATTTTCCAAACTCACTCGAATAATGATTTATCGCTTTCCTAATAACAGTCTGCCTCTCGTCACGTGACCATTGTGGAAAGTTCCAACCCAACAAATGTCGGTTGCAACCAGTCTTCGCTGACTAGCTTCATAAAATATACTCCAAAGATTATTAATGATCAGAGAAAATTAAGAAAACCAAAAGTGAATAGTGTACAAGCGAGTGTTTATCATATTTACTCGGCCGCGGTTTAATGTCTAAAACAAGATTAAAACACAACAATTCTGGACTTGCTGTATATTTCTGAATCCTCGTTGTGCTAGATATGCATTAACATATTCCACGTGTTCGTTATTTGGTAAGAAGAATTTGTCCGGCCCGATGGTCTAGCGGTTAAGTGCGTCGCCTTTCAATCGAAAGGTTGCAGGTGCGAAACTGGTCGCTAGCTAGACGGTTGTGTCCTTGGGCAAGGCACTTTACTGACATTGCCTGAACCCAGCGGATTAATGGGTTCTACCAAATTGAAGGAACGTGTCTATCATATACAACACACTGCAATAGCTCCGGTAACCCGACGATGGGCGCGAGGTGATCTGACGATTGCCCGTGTGATAACCCCTAGGGTTTTCCCATTCACGGGGATAAACATGAATATCCTATCCTATCCTATCCTAGAACAACCGTAGTTACATAAAGTGCGAAACCAACGACACTTACTAGAAATAAGAGCTAAACATGAACCACATCATGTTAATTCATTCTCGTCTTATACAAGGAATACGAAATCCAATTTATTTGTCAATAGTTTATACAAAAGCATTAATCGAGTATACATTTAGTATATATGCACTATCACGTGATTGTATCAACTACGTCACAATACGTTTAAGATAATCATTGTTTACACGTAATATCCATTCCCAGGTTAAACAACGCAATGTTAACTTTACTGCTTTAAAGCGGAGAAAGACATGAGATGAACAGGGAATCAAAGTCTTCGCTTTGGAGTTCGGCCGTTACACAGGTTAAACGCGCTCAAAATTGATACCTCGCAGTTATAGCTCAAACTGTGTACGTTATATGTGTGTATGTTACAATGTGTTATCTCCGTGCCATTACATTGTGCGTTGATTACCACGTGATGGCCACGTGACCAACGCTAATGATAATTACCTGGTCGCTGTTGATCCTTCCCGCTCAAAACCGTAGGACGTTACCGCCTATTTCTTATATATAACCGTTAGAATGCAATGATTTGAGCCAGTTGTGTTGAATGGGTTTTATACTGCTTACCGCCAATACAAGCATTTTATACACAACCTTGGGAGCTCACTACAGGTTATCGAGAACTTCATCTAATAACTGTAACATTGATGCATTCACAAATAAATTACCTAGATTATATCTTAAAGCGGCATATTCTAGGTTTCAGATAAGCATAGCATGGTTGGCTGCTTGCATGTATATATGAACACGTCTTGCCTAATAAATGATGTTGTGTGCTCAATCTAATTGCTATCTTGAATAGCTGCCCCTTTACGAAGGGGTTAAAGTGGAAAGTTACAAAGTCAGTTTCGACGACAATCAGTTTGAAGTAAAGAACAAAACTAGAATTAAACATCTTAATAACTCGTTCGATGCACGTTTTTAAGCTGCAAGAGTCCCCATAAGACTAGTTTACACACAACAATATGGGGTGACTTTACAGGATAAAGCGACGTACAGGCGATGGTATGATAAGCGTAAGCAGCGCAGATCCCGAAGCGAGTGGTGAATCAGCTATCGCATGTCCGGTAGTTGGCGCAGCTGAGCAATTACACAGTTGGTTGAATTTAAAGTCAACTGAGTACGGTCGTGTGGCGAAATGATTAACATGACCAATACACATACCTATTCCTATACAAAAATGGCCGGACTAACTAGCCCACCATGGGTTCGAAACTTTGATAAAGAAGTTAACTGACAGCTGTTTAGATGGTTTCCCTCATACATTCGACGTCATACTTTGATTCGTGCGCTTCGCATTCCATGTATGAACGAGATAACTTTGTACAGACGAATTGTAACCAATAAACTCTCCTCGAATATATACAATTATCAGATATTATTAATCAAGCACACTCTAATAAAACATATAATTAACCACAAAATATACAACCACAATTATATATCACATTTAGTTCGTTTCCTTTACAATTTTAACTGATTTTATCTTTGCGTTGCTATGTTAACTCGCACGTTTTTATTATCTCTCCGGTAATCACGTGATTAACGTTGACGTCATTGCAGTGCTGATTTCCGTGCTGGTGTTGTCCGCGCAATGTGTGTCCAAAGAATTTCGTTCCGCTTGGATTTTTAACGATTTGTACGTATTTTTATGTGTTTTAATAGTTGTGATTTTACTTAAGCAAAAACGTATCAATCCCTAATGATTGGTCCAACAGTAAGCCGTTAAGACAGCGTACTAAACCACTAGAGAATCTGTAACACCAGGTAACCCGATTAATATAAGGATCACCATTTAAAAATTGAGCTAGCTTTGACCACATCCCGGGTGTGAAACTTAAAAATGTTGAAAAACTATTAAGTTGAATACTTTCTTAGTTATAGAAGAGTTGAAAAGGACAATTGAAGCAAATAATTAAGCAGACGACGAAAACACAGCAACGCATAACAGAGGAATTGGCGACAACACGGGAAGCAAATACTTCGAAGTCATCGTTTACTTTAATTTATAACGATATATTGCAAGTTGACAATAATTGCTTCTCGGATCTCACAACGTTGACTACGTAACCATCAAACCGGGGAACTCCCTTGTGCTAACCGTCACGTGACCGCATTACCCATACATTCTTAATTCGGGTTTTCTCGATTTAAAAGTAGAGTTTCTCGTTTAGTTCTAATTTAGAAAATAAACAACCGTTTCGAAACAGAAATACACAAGTTTAATTCAAATAACCCGTTTACGCAAGGTAATCCTCCCAATGGTATATGCAGTAAACATAAATACACTATTATTATGCTTAAAAAGAGTTAAAAACTTAAAATGATAAGATAAGGAATCTAAATACGAACAAAATATATTGGGAAATTAATAAATTTAACTTTTAGAGGTATTTGGTATTAGCTAATATGTATCAGATATGCAGTGGCAGGATTTGACATGTGACTGACACCTATTAATCAGCATTAAATTCATTCTGCAGTATCTTATAAAAAATAATGGCATCAGGTGAAAATTAGTAAAAATGCAGACGTTTAAGCTGCATATGACGACAACTTGCTTCAGAGCAAAATTCGCTAACACGACCACCCCGCCTACGCGACCGCTTGATCACGGTCGCGTAGGTGGTCAGGTAAGCGGGGTTATACTGTATTATTAATCAAGCACACTCTAATAAAACATATAATTAACCATAAAATATACAACCACATTTATATATCACATTTAGTTCGTTTTCTTCGCACTTTTAAAACACGCACATAAAACTGTTATAAAATATTCGCATTAAAAACACGTCTGAATCGTTAAAAATCCAAGCGGGAATTAAATTCTTTGGACACAAATTGCGCGGACAACACCAGCTCGAAAATCAACACTGCACTGACGTCAACGTTAATCACGTGATTATCAGAGAGATAATAAAAACGTGGGAGTTTAAATAGCCACGCGCGAAGAGAAACAAGTTAATAGTCATGATTTTATTAAAACAAACACACTAATCCTTAATGATTGGTCCAACGGTTATCCGTTAAGACAGCGTCATGAACCACTAAAGAATCTGTAACACCAGGCAACCCGATTAATATAAGGATCACCATTTATAAACTGAGCTAGCTTTGACCACATCCCTGGTGTGAAACTTAAAAATATTGAAAAACTATTAAGTTGAATACTTTCTTAGTTAAAGTAGAGTTGAAAAGTACAATTGAAGCAAATAATTAAGCAGACGACGGAAACACAGCAACGCATAACAGAGGAATTGAACTACGTAATATACCATTGGGAGGATTACCTCCGGTAAACGGGTTATTAGAATTAAAATTGTGTTTTTCTTGTTCGAAACGGTTGTTTATTTCCTAAATTAGAACAAAACGAGAAACTCTACTTTTAAATCGAGAAAACTCGAACTTAAAAATGTCTGGTTAATGCGGTCACGTGACGGTTAGTATAAGGGAGTTCCCCCCGGTTTGATGATTACGTAGTCAAAGGCGTTCCGGGCTCTTCTTTACATTCTCTGTGAATTTCGTGCCGTTGAGAAAAAAAGGAGAGCGTTGGTGACGTTTTCGCAGCAGGCGTTTATGCTTCGTGTTCACCAAAGCATGAATCCAGCTGGGCCTGCTGAGCGCACGATAAAGAAAAAGGCGGCGAGACTAGCTAGTTCGGTCTGCCCTGCTTTGAAGAATATTGGATATAGTATTTGTGTTTGTTTGCTTTTGTATGCCCTTTTTACACTTCCTTCACTGTTTTTATTTAATATACTTTTTACTATTTTAGTTCTACAAAACTAAAAACTTCAATGCGTTTTGGTTCAATTTTTCATAATATAGTTAGAATAAAGGAAAATTTCAATTAGGAATAGTAAAAAAACTACTGAAGATACAAATACAGTTCAAATTTTCCTGAGTACAAAAACTATTAGACAATCTACATTCCAATTTTCATATCATTTGGGCATACCAATAATTAGTGAGTATTTCGTTTGTCAGTGCATCTCAAAATTTTCAAAGTCGAGCAGAATTTTCTTTACATAAAAAGTGGTGTTCACTAAAGTTTACATAATATATTCTTTATTGGAGGTAGATTCTAGGTGTGCGGTTTGTTTAAAAGAGGGATAAATTATCTTTCCAACCATACTAAATATTAAATCATAGCATAAATTTGAGAAAAACTGTGCTAATTTGAAAATGACCAAAAATTGTAAAAAAACACTGCGGGACAGCATGTTTAAATTAATGCATTTGGCCGGGAGTGAAAGAGTTAAACAATTTCCTCCTAACTGATTTTATTACTTACATGACATATTGCATGTGTAATATTAAGATGTGTATGTTCCCACACGTTCCAACCAATATTAGTATTAGCAGAATGCTGGCTAAGTGCGATGTAAGGAGTAAAAAGTGGAAAATATTTATTTTCCAAACTCACTCGAATAATGATTTATCGCTGTCCTAATAACAGTCTGCCTCTCGTCACGTGACCATTGTGGAAAGTTTCAACCCAACAAATGTCGGCTGCAACCAGTCTTCGCTGACTGGCTTCATAAAATATACTCCAAAAGATTATTAATGATCAGAGTAAATTAAGAAAATCAAAAGTGAATAGTGAGTGTACAAGCGAGTGTTTATCATGTTTACTCGGCCGCGTTTTAATAGTTTAGTTTAGTTTATTTTTTGCTTCCACGATGAAAACACGAAGCGGGACTATCGGTAAAAATTTGGAAAACGGGAAAAAACGGCAAAACGACAGTCGTTAGAACACGTCTAAAAAAAAAAGAAATAAACTATTAAAATTCTGTATAATTTGACGTGGCCGCTAAACCCAATACCTGAACTAAAATTCAAAATACTACAATTCTGGACTTGCTGTATATTTCTCTAATCATCGTTGTGCTAGATGTGCATTAACATATACCACGTGTTCGTTATTTGGTAGAAAGAATGCAGAACAGTCGTAGTTACATAAACTGCAAAAAACCAACGACACTCACTAGAAATAAGAGCTAAATATGAACCACCACATCATGTTAATTCATTCTAGTTTTATACAAGGGATACGAAATCGCATTCATTATGTTCATTAGACGACAATAAAATGTACTGATTAACCAACAAGCAAACGTATTCACGAACATTGAATATCAAGTTTATAGGTAACTAGAAGAAACATTACCAGAACTCTTACATAAAAGTCCATATAGCGTATTTTTTGAATATTGGTGGTTATCACGTGGTGGACACTCGATAAATTTATTTGTTTTTTTAGCAGATTACCATTTCTGGCTTAAAAGTTGCAAGTTTACCAAGGGGTAAAGCTGGGAAGTTGTAAAGTCAGTTTCGACCATAACCAGTTTAAAGTAACCAAACTTTACTTTAACATCTGTGTAATAACTTTTGTCGAAGAAATTTGGCCGATCAACTGCTGCCAGTTATCCACACAGTGTTACGCTGTGTTAACGTGTTGATTCACTTTAGCCTATGTTTAATAAAGTGAAAAAGTATTTTTAAAATTGTACGGTAGTGTTTCCTACACCGCTTATACGGGGTACAAAGGGAGCCAAAACCCAAAACTGGTTCTGCATGCAGTAACACAGTATCTCTAGATATTGTTAAATACATGTCTGTTTCATAACAAAACTAAAATTTAGCATTTAATAACTCGTTCGGTGCACGTTTTTAACTGCAAGCGTCCCCATAAAACTATATTACAAACAGACTATATAGGGTGAGTTAACAGGATAAAGCGACGTACAGGGGATGGTTTGATAAGCGCAAGCAGCGCATAACCGCTAAGTATCTTGGTCTCGGACACAAAGGACCAGCAACAGCACCTACCGAACCTGTAGCAGTTCTTCGACTGAAAAGAGTATGGAACACATTTTTGGTCTGAATATTCTATCTCCGGTAGGTGGCGCAATAGAGTAAATACGACAGGTAATTTAAATTTAAATTGTTGTTTGACCAATTTGAATAGTGGTAGTTGTCGCGTACGTGGTTTTCACTCGTTAAATTTATTTTGTTTTCTACCATTTCTCACGTACAAAGTTGTGCAAGTTTAAAGTCATTTTCACCAAAAAAAGAAATAACCAAACTTGATATTAGCATTTAATATTTGTTAAGTTGTGCGCTTAGCGCGAGTTGGTGGTCTTACACCGAAACCTCTATGTGCAGTGTGGAAATTAATCCACTTGGGGTAGTATCCCCTAGAATGTGGGTGATGGCAGAGACGCCCTTCGCAGACATCTCTTTACAGCGTGCAAGCCACGTAGGGAGGGGTGGTAATCCATTGTTTAAGGTAACCCGAAAACCTTTATTCACGCCCTTCAGTAGTGAGACTGGAGCATCACTGGTTAACCGCACTACTACAGAGTAATGCGATTCCCGCAGCTTAGACCGGGCCCTTTGAATTCTCATATGATCTCTAATATAATTCCAGGGCCGGGTTAGGTGAATATAGGTTCCATTCAAACCTAATGAAAATGTATCTTGGAACATATAAGTCCTACAATTTTATTTTTTTCTTTTTTTTTACCGAGCCAAGTTTTGAACCCATGATGGGCTCGTCACTAGAACGGTTTTTGCATAAGAGTCGGTATATGTATCGGTCGCGTTAACCATTTGGCCACACGACCGTACTCCTACAAGTGAAGGTACGATAAGCGCACGCAGCACAGATCCTTAAGCGATGGTTGGACTGGCTAACCTACTACGTGCCGGACGGTGGCGCAACAGCGCTAGTGCGCATATAACGACAAGAGTAGTTTTAAAAGTTTGGTCAGACCAATGTACATACAGCAATATAGGCTGGCTTAACAGGATAACGAAACCTACAGGCGATGATATGATAAGCGTAAGCAGCGCAGATCCTGAAGCGAGTGGTAAATCGGCTACCGCTTGTCCGGAAGGTGGCCCAAGTGAGCATTTTAAGGGATTTTAAGTTGATGCAGTACGGTTGTGTAAATGAATGGTTTACTTGTCCTATTCACTATATACCGACTTCTTGTGTTAATTCGTTTCAGTTACCGCATTTATTTTAAACTTCATTGGAGAAAAGCGCGTAACTGCAAAGGGGCAATCGGGCAAATTCACAAGAGTAACTGAGTGGGATTGGCAATTTAAATGCACATTATGGAGACGAAATTGCCCAAAGTGACCAGCACGTCGTTTGATATTGAAACAATCAATCAGCAAACGCGCGACTCGCGAGCAAGTGCCCGAAGTGATCAGACAAACGTCACCATGCAAAACTTTGCTGGTGTAGAAAATGTAACTACAAGGAAACATCGACATCTGGACAATGAACTTGCTGATAACTTCGAAAGCTGGGAACTAATAAAAGGTGAACTAAACGATAAATAATACGTATTGGAAATGGCCATAATTGGAAATGATTTTGTTGGAGTGCAAAATGCGAATTATAATTTATCAGAGAGTCAAACATGGAATAGATCGTGTAGGATTCAACAGGGGCGAAGCCCTACCCTTGGTTAGTGTGCTTAGTGCAACTCTGCGCAGAAATTCCAGTTCTGCTGCACTAGGAGCGACGTAAATTAACGAATCTACCATGGCCGCGTTGAAAGCGGTTGCCATCTTGAAATGCAGAGACAAATCTGTGAAACAAGCTCCAGATATCCACGACACGAACCCACGAAGTAAAGAAATCACTTAATTTGTGATATAAAAACCAGGAATCAATTTTGCGAAACACCCGATATAATTTCTTAAAAGCCGGAAATCAATTGTATCTTTATATACCAGATATAAATTGATACCTTAAACGTACTCTCACATACACCGAGAAATCAATTGTACTCGAAACGTACACCACCAGATATAAATTGTACCTTAAACGTGCTTTCAGAAATCAATTGTACCTAAAACGTACACAAGCAGAAACCATTAAATCAGTGTACCAGAAACCACGAAAATCCAGAGATAATTGTACTCTTAAACGTACAATCCAGAAATAATTTCACGAAAAACAGAAATCCATTTCTCGAAAGCCAGCAATAACTTTCTTGAAATTCAGAAATAATTTCTCAGGTCAAGAAATCACTTTTTCGAAACACAGAAATCGATTGTACCTTAAATGTACAATCTACAAAGCAATTGTACTATAACCGT
>CH000770.1:4603-16204 GCA_000149265.1 Ciona savignyi | reverse complement strand
CCACAATAAACGCACACCAAGCACATAACGTGTGATCAGGTGAGTAACGTTGCACAGAAGTCTGATTGGTGATTTTAGTGGAGTTGTGCTTTAGCTGGCATGATTAGTCACTACAACATATTATACAACGAAGAGTTTTAACGTTGTCCACGAAAGCTATTATATCAAGCGCAAATACAATTTTGCTATTACATGCAAATAGGTTATAGCCGCTGTAGTTTTAAATTACTTAGACACAAATTTATTTTTATAATTTATTATCAATGTACAGGCGGGATACAATAGACAAATAATTTGGACTCTAATACATTTTTTATTGCGTGTGATATATAGGCTACACCACAGAGGAATAATTATTTACACGCATACAGTTACAAAGCAACAACGATCAAACGTCGCAATGAGACACTAAAATTATAGTTCAGAAAATAGCCCTAACAATTGGCAAGATGGAAATCCAGCAGAGCACTGACGTGCAAAACTTAACCCAAGAGAGATTATAATACAAACGAAATAAAAAAGTTATACAAAATGTATTAGGCCTACACGATTCTAAAGAAGGCGTTCAACTCATTATTCTCCCTATCTCTCCAATAGAAACTGACCTCACATAAACGACTGTCACTCAAAATCCTGACATAGGAAGTCTTAGTTTTTTTCACAATTTAAAATTTAAGCTTGGATCAGCAACTTAAACTCAAAACCCTCCAATATTTTATCTAAAGTTGTTAAGCCCTTACCCCTTCGTACATCGGCAACTTTTTTTTAACAAAACAGCTAGCAGATGCACAATCAACACCTTTATTTCAAAAAGCACTGCCCCACTATTGCAACACTTTACAGTTAAACGAGAACACCGACGCGCAAGCCTAGCACATGCTGCTTTTAGTTTTAACCAAACAAACATGTGGGAATCACCAGCATTGTTACTTAACAAAACAATCGTTTAAAATCTAAAAGTAACTCACGGTGAATAAAACGGTACAATAGGTGTACTAATGGTACAAAAAAGTCACATAGGCGCACAATACCATCATCATATATACATGGGTGGTTTACAAATAACAAGCGCGTATTTAATCTTTAACATTGCCCGCCAACTTTAACCTAAATATCATGGAACATTACGTAAAAAAGAATACACAATCAACGAGTGAACTGTACTCTGTGAAAAGTTATGCTTTGTGCGTCCACTACGTATGACAAAATTAAACACCATTGGCTCAGAGGTTACTTCCGCGGGTGGAGAAACTGGTTCGTAGTTTGAATATGACGCGTATCGTGGAATCAAAAACCGAGGTTATGTCCTCTGGTTATAATTGGTTATAAACGCGTCCAGCGTACATCATAGGTAGCACACACTTACCAATCGGTACAGAAATTGCGGTATTAGAGGTAAATTGTACACTGCAGCTTATAGAGTGCACAATTTAGTAAACGGATGCCTATTGCAATGCTTTTTAGTCAGCCATTATTACATACAACGTTCATGGAGGAAATTATAATACGACATCAAGAAAACTTCAATCAACGTGAATAAACAAAGATTCGTGATACCGTGTCACATGATCTCCATTCCCGTCTGTGAATCTTGATGATATGTTAATGGCAAGTACCTCTCTGGTACGCATACAAAATGTACTTACCAAACCTCATTTAAATCTTTATCACCATATCCTTTTGTCTGCTACACACGTTATGATGACGCTCTACCAATCGCTTGCAGGAAATCCCAGCCAGATTTGCCAAAACAACTCCATCATTCGAGGTAGCAAATTCATCTTTGGCCAACGAGTCATTTCTTTAACATTCATCGTCACAAGCACCGAGCTACATAACTTACTCTCGCATTCTTCAACAAATATTTAAAATGTGTTGGGATGCAGTGCGTTTGACAGGAAACTAGGAGCCTTGCGCCCAGCCATTCGTCATTTTAGATAATTCCTCGGCGCCCGGGTGATTGCATTATATGTACCACAAACCATTAATGTTCGTATTTTTACCGTGACAAATTATTCATCCATGATAGGCTCTTCACTAAAGTCGATTTTGTGTAGAATTCGGTATATACATATCAGTCAGTCGCTGGATCCATTCGGTAACAAGACGTTACATTGTATTTTAAAAGCTTGAAATGAGTGGAAACACGAAAATAGCGTCATCTTACGGCAATATCCAAATACACCACTGATTTGTAATATATCGAAGGAAAACAAAACTTCCTGACCGAGCTTCACGTACAACCGCAATACTGAGCTTTGTTTCCACCAGCAAACTTCGCCCAATAAATCCTCGTAACGCAAGGTGTTTGAAGCGTGGATTTCCGCTTCCTGCTATCCGCACAAATCAATCGTTACCGCAACGTTCGTTTGGTGCGGTTTAAAAACCAAGCGGCACGTTGTGCAAATCAGTGCACTGAATATCAACGATCTAAGTTTCAACGTAAAAATCCTATATAATGACATAAACAGTCAAATAATAGTAAACGGCGCCCTCACGCGACCAATAACAATAAAACGTGGTATCCGCCAGGGGTGCTCGTGTAGCATGCTCCTTTTCCTACTTGGAACAGAGACCCTCACGCGGAAAATAAATAATAACCCAAAAATCAAAGGAATAAAACTCGGTGCTACGGAAATTAAAACTGAACAGTACGCGGACGATTTAACCCTTTTTCTAGCAAATAAAGAATCGCTAAAGGAGGCAATGCAAGAACTAAAAACCTACGAAACAAAATTAACGGAACCAAAACGCAAATTATCTCCAATGATTCCCAACTTATAGAATGGGGTTAAAGTCATTATCATTATGGTAGATTGGGGTTAAAGTCATTATCATCATGGTAGATTGGGGTTAAAGTCATTATCATCATGGTAGATTGGGGTTAAAGTCATTATCACCATGGTAGCTTGGGGTTAAAGTCGTCACCAATAATTAAAGTTATTAATTAATAACCGTAGACACCAAAAAGGAAACAATCACCACGGAACAAACGATCAATCAACGGGTTATCGGTTCAAAAACATAAAAGTTAGAAACTACAATTCTAAAAGCTGAAACTGGACTTGACGTATTGACAAGCTTCATAAGATCGTTGTATAAACATAATACTTATGCGGTCGCACATTTCCACTTTATACGGGATCCCAGCAAGGTTCTACATTGTGTTTTAACCTACAAACTACACAATCGGAGAGGAATTGCTGACAAACGTTTTACTACGACCACACACATAAACAAAGTAATAATTATTAAACACGATTCCGCTCACGCTTTCACTGTGTTGTCGAAATCCCAGCAAGGAACACGGGATACTTGTTTCGTCTCCACCGATGTCCGTTCTCCTCGATTCTTTTCTCCGCAAAAGCTGGTTTTCAGGTTTTCTGCAGATTTTGATTTAATTATCATGAGTATTAATTATACGATTCTATCCAGCCTTATGTTTACACTTTGTACACGGAATCCCATCAATGGTCAAGGATTATTCGCCTCTCAGCCAAAAGGATAGGATAATCATGTTTATCTCCGTGAATGGGGAAACGAAAGGGGGTTAACACACGGGCAATCGTCAGATAACCTCGCGCCCATCGTCGGGTTACCGGAGCTATTGCAGTGTGTTGTGTATGATAGACACGTTCCTTCAATTTAGTAGAACCCATTAATCCGCTGGGTTCAGGCAATATTCGTTAAGTGCCTTGCCCAAGGACACAACCGACTAGCTAGCATCCAGTTTCGCACCTGCAACCTTTCGATTGAACGGCGACGCACTTAACCGCTAGCCCAACCGGCCGGACGAACTTATCGGGCACTCAAAGTTACACAGGGATAATATGTTGCCTGTGGATATTATGTTAGCGCTGTCAAATACAATTTTTTTTTATCTTACACCTACATTAAATATATAAGTTATCAGGGAATTATTCGTATACATACACCCAACACAACCTTTCACTTTTCACCGTGAAATCCAGCACGAATTCCTACTTGATCCCCCGAAGTCTCTCTCAGCGTTTCTCTTGTTCAATTAGTAGTTTCTACATCGTAGATTGGGGTTAAAGTCATTATCATCATGGTAGATTAGGGTTAAAGTCATTATCACCATGGTAGATTGGGGTTAAAGTCATCACCAATAATTAAAGTTATTAATTAATAACCGTAGACACCAAAAAGGGAACAATCACCACGGAACAAACGATCAATCAACGGGTGATCGGTTCAAAAACATAAAAGTTAGAAACTAAAATTCTCAGCAGAAACTGGACTCGACGTATTGACAAGCTTCATAAGATCTTTGTATAAACATAATACAAATGCGGTCGCACATTTTCACGTTGTACGGGAACCCAGCAAGGTTCTACAATGTGTTTTTAACCAACAACCTAAACATGGGAATTGCTGACAAACCTTTCACTACGACCACACACATAAACAAAGCAATAATTATTAAATACGATTCCGCTCACGCTTTCACTGTGTTGTCGAAATCCCAGCAAGGAACACGGGATACTTGTTTCGTCTCCACCGATGTCAGTTCTCTCTTCCACCGATGTCAGAAAATGAATATCATACCGTGTCATCCACTACAGTACCATTTGCTATCAGTATTCTAACTTCATATCTGTCTGCAAATCTGTTAGATTAAAATTAATTTACGTTTGACCAAATAATCTGGACGTTTGGTGTTAAATGTGGGCTTGATAGCAGACGCGTGATAGATTTAATGTTTATCATTCGATGTTGTGTCCCTGTTCGTTTAAATCTGCAAAAATTATTGGTTGATGACAGTCGGTTCTGCCATTGGGTTTGCATCCAGGTATTTTATGGAAGAAAACCTTGTATAAAATTAGTTGCAAATTATATAAAATGTATTAATTGTAGATTCACGGGCATTAGACTCATACTTAATAAACCACTGATAAAAATTAAGAAGTGAAATGTGGTAACGCTAAAAGGAGGGAAATCGGGAAGGAGGGGAGGAGGGAAACTAAACATTGAATTTGCGGAAAATAATTTAAACCGCTACCTAAACACTAATATCGACCCCAGAACTAACATTAACCCCAACACCATGTTTAAAAGTAACTCTAATGTCACAATCTTTTTTTAGTGAGCAGTTTCCCGCCTTCAATCTCTAAGTTTTCCCCAGTGAAGTATCAATAATACTAAGGGAAACCTGCTTTCTGGGAGTTTAAACCCAGATAACCGTTACGGAGCAGCTATCGTACAACACAGTAAATGGATATTGTGACGGGGTTTAACATATTTCAGATTGCAATAAAAATAATATTCTACATTTCAATAAATTTACAAAACATTTTTTATTATTTTTGAGAATCCGAGCTTTGCGAACAAAACTAAACTTTTGCTGCACATGTTTTTTTGTTTTTTCTAGATCAAAAGTACATTATTGTGTCAGTTGTGTTACAATATTTAAAAGTATTTTCACATAGGATAGGATAAGATATTCATCTTTATCCCCGTGCCCCGTGAATGGGAAAACCAAGGGGGTTAACACACGGGCAACCGTCAGATCACCTCGCGCCCATCGTCGGGTTACCGGAGCTATTGCAGTGTGTTGTGTATAATAGACACGTTCCTTCAATTTAGTAGAACCCATTAATACGCTGGATTCAGGCAATGTTCGTAAAGTGCCTTGCCCAAGGACACAACCGCCTAGCTAGCGACCAGTTTCGCATCTACAACCTTTCGATTAACCGCTAGACCAACCGGCAGGATATGTATAGAATACGCTTCTTCTTTACCTGAAAAAACATAAAAAAACTAGCCTGCCATTAATCACAATCCTGCTTCACAACACTGTGTGAGTTGCCGTCTCCTGTTGACTATAGCAGGAGAAACGTCCCTGCACACCATTAGGCTAGCTTCGGTACACCGGCGATCATTTAAATCCAACCATTTAAACCTACAGGTTTGTTACGTCAATAATCAATCGGATATTACCAAAAGATATCAATTCATGTCATTATTTTAAAATGTTAATATTAGACATATATAGGGCTGGTTGTGATTTAGTTATTTCGTTTTAAAATAAGAAATCGGAATAAACCGTTGTTCTTTCAGTACAGTTTGGAATAGTCATCAAAATATATTATTTCAATGAATTTTTAATTTGCTGAGTCACGGCGTAAACTCGAAGGTTCTATTGTTATTGTATTGTTAGTCACACTCACACAGCGAAATCCAGTCAAACTCAGAATATGTACAGTTTCGAAGGTAATTTTCGAAGTTCTCCCGAAGTTTCACTTGGCGGCCGAAGTTCTGTGGTAAGCAAAGTTGTGGATATTTATGCTTATCTTCAGGAATGGGAAAACCAAGGGGGTTAACACACTGGCAATCGTCAGATCACTTCGCGCCCACCGTCGGTATACCGGAGCTATTGCAGTGTGTTGTGTATGATAGACACGTTCCTTCAATTTGGTAGAACCCATTAATCCGCTGGGTTCAGACAATGTCCGTTAAGTGCCTTGTCCAAGGACACAACCGATTAGGTAGTGACCAGTTTCAAACCTGAAACATTTCACCTTAAATTTGACGCATTAAACCACTAATCTATTAAGTCATTAAATAACAATATATTTTAAATTAGGGGTTTTAAATGCGCGCAATTGAGGGTTTCGATCCAACAACCTTTTGGTTGATATTCAGGCGAGCGAATAAACCATTTGACTTGATGATTTAATCAACAAGTAATTTAGCAAAACGATAAATAAAAGTGAAAATAACAAACATGAACTATGACTTCTTCTACCTTGTTAACCTGTTCATTCTGATACTGGAATTATCTTCGTGATTTATTTAGCGGTTCAGGTGCGATACCTGTAATTACTACAGGATCGCTTGGAACGCTTGGAGGGTCAGGGTTTCAAACGCTTTTTAAAAGCGATCCAAACATTCTAAGCGATCAAAGCGATCCAGTAGTAATTAAAGAAACCCGCTTAGATGTTCAATAATGAATCGAACCTCCCACAGGACCGGTTGTCGAAGTCCAACCTCCTCCAGAAAGCTCATTATGAGCGGCAGAAACGCGAGGTAAGCAGCCACTAGGTGGATTTTCCTGTTTCTCACCTCTTCGTGACACCTGCTTCGTTTCTTCATATCATCTTACCTCAGTTTGTTATATTTTTGTGCGTTTACCAAATAAATATGTTTGATTGATTGGTATTTTCGTATTCGAATTTGCATAAGTACAAATTGATTAATAACCATAAAAAGCATGTCTAACAAGATCTGTTTTGTCCCAAGGTTTTTTTTAATTTTGTTATTTTGCGTTTACACCCCCAGAAATGTAGACAAGTTGAACAATTAAGTAAAATACCTGTGTTGTATCCAACAATGCAATAACTGTTATAATAATGTGAAGATATCTTGTGTTAGGCTAAAGAGAATCGCAACTTTTTCTCTCCAATATAAATGTAGATTATAAGGTTTTCATTTTGTCGATGTCATTGCTCTTACCTCATCAAAATAAATATTATCTTTTTTCTATTTAAAAAATATCTTTTACAAAGATTTAAAAAAAAAATTTTTTTGCAGAAGATAATAGTCTATTTGGAAAGTCATCTTATTAAATTCTTTTCAAATTCCCTAGTTTCGTTAAATTTATTATTATTTCTATGCAGAATACTCGGCAACGAATCAAAGGGGCCATCATCTTACAGTCGTATATTCGATCGTACTTGGTTCGGCAGAAAATGAAACAACAATTTCGAATTTTGTTTTGCAACAAAAAGGACTCACTTAATTTGGTTGACTTGACAAGACTATTATCATTCTTCTATAATGTCACAAAAGATTCAGAATATTTGGTTTGTTTTTATTTATCTTATTATTTCACAAATCTTCTATTGCTTATTAAGAGAGTTAAAATTTGACTTTTATTAGTTACCATTTCATTGAATCAATGTAAAGTGGCTTGCTCTGGTGCATAGTAATACACACCATGCCCACAGTCGAGTTGCTGGAACTATTGTGGTGTGTGGATGGTGGGTTTATTTATATCCTCGTGGGTGGAAAGCCATGCTTTATCCACGGGTATCGTAAAACACCTCATGCCCACAGTCAAGTTGCTGGAGCTATTATAGTGTGTGGATGGTTGGTTCATTTATATCCTAGTGGGTGAGAAGCCAGGCTTTATCCACAGGTATCGTAAGACACCTCATGCACACAGTCGAGTTGCTGGAGCTATTACAGTGTGTGGATGGTTAATTCATTTATATCTTCGTGGGTGGGAAGTCAGGCTTTATCCACAGGTATCATAAGACACCTCATGCCCACAGTCGAGTTGCTGGAGTTATTACAGTGTGTGGATGGTTGGTTCATTTATATCCTGGTGGGTGGGAAGTCAGATTTTATTCACAGGTATCGTAAGACACCTCATGCCCACAGTCGAGTTGCTGGAGCTATTACAGTGTGTGGATGGTTGGTTCATTTATATCCTTGTGGGTGGAAGCCAGGCTTTATCCATGGGTATCGTAAGACACTTCATGCCCACAGTCGAGTTATTGGAGCTATTACAGTGTGTGGATGGTTGGTTCATTTATATCCTTGTGGGTGGAAGCCAGGCTTTATCCACGGGTATCGTAAAACACCTCATGCCCACAGTCGAGTTGCTGGAGCTATTACAGTATGTGAATGGTTGGTTCATTTATATTCTTGTGGGTGGGAATCCAGACTTTATCCACAGGTATCTTTAGACACCTCATGCTCACAGTCGAGTTGCTGGAGCTATTACAGTGTGTGGATGGTTGGTTCATTTATATCCTCGTGGGTGGGAAGCCAGGCTTTATCCACGGGTATCGTAAGACACCTCATACCTACAGTCAAGTTGCTGGAGCTATTACAGTGTGTGGATGGTTGGTTCATTTATATCCTCGTGGGTGGGAAGCCAGGCTTTATCCACAGGTATCGTAAGACACCTCATGCTCACAGTCGAGTTGCTGGAGCTATTACAGTGTGTGGATGGTTGGTTCACTTATATCCTCGTGGGTGGGAAGCCAGGCTTTATCCACAGGTATCGTAAGACACCTCATGCTCATAGTCGAGTTGTTGGAGCTATTACAGTGTGTGGATGGTTGGTTCATTTATATCCTCGTGGGTAAGAAGCCAGACTTTATCCACAGGTATCGTAAGACACCTCATGCTCACAGTCGAGTTGCTGGAGCTATTACAATGTGTGGATGGTTGGTTCATTTATATCCTCGTGGGTGGGAAGCCAGGCTTTATCCACAGGTATCATAGGACATCTCATGCCCACAGTCAAGTTGCTGGAGCTATTACAGTGTGTGGTTAATCACACGTTGGTTTAACATTGGATGACTTCTTCTATACCACTGAGTTGGAGCAATGCAAGGCAGCTTGTTTAGATGCAGAGCATTAGAGCCTATTTATGTTTGTATATTACAATTTATACTGATTCGTATTACTATTGTGATGAAACAATTGATGAATTGTTCTAGAATTGGTTGCTGCAGCAAATTTTGAAGAACATCTCTGATTGGTCAGATCTATGCCCGGTGGTTTTAAGAGTTCGGCTGTTAAAGTTTTGCTGCAGGTTTCATATCCTTGTATATTCATGTGTATCTTGTGTGAGTGTCCCTATATTCATGTATATCTTGTGTAGGTGTCCCTATATTCATGTATATCGTGTGTAGGTGTCCCTATATTCATGTATATCTTGTGTAGGTGTCCCTATATTCATGTATATCTTGTGTAGGTGTCCCTATATGCATGTATATCTTGTGTAGGTGTCCCTATATGCATGTATATCTTGTGTAGGTGTCCCTATATGCATGTATATCTTGTGTAGGTGTCCCTATATTCATGTATATCTTGTGTAGGTGTCCCTATATTCATGTATATCTTGTGTGAGTGTCCCTATATTCATGTATATCTTGTGTAGGAGTCCCTATATTCATGTATATCTTGTGTAGGTGTCCCTATATTCATGTATATCTTGTGTGAGTGTCCCTATATTCATGTATATCTTGTGTAGGTGTCCCTATATGCATGTATATCTTGTGTAGGTGTCCCTATATTCATGTATATCTTGTGTGAGTGTTCCTATATTCATGTGTATCTTGTGTAGGTGTCCCTATATTCATGTATATCTTGTGTAGGTGTCCCTATATGCCATGTATATCTTGTGTAGGTGTCCCTATATTCATGTATATCTTGTGTGAGTGTCCCTATATTCATGTATATCTTGTGTAGGTGTCCCTATATTCATGTATATCTTGTGTGAGTGTCCCTATATTCATGTATATCTTGTGTAGGTGTCCCTATATTCATGTATATCTTGTGTAGGTGTCCCTATATTCATGTATATCTTGTGTAGGTGTCCCTATATTCATGTATATCTTGTGTAGGAGTCCCTATATTCATGTATATCTTGTGTAGGTGTCCCTATATTCATGTATATCTTGTGTGAGTGTCCCTATATTCATGTATATCTTGTGTGAGTGTCCCTATATTCATGTATATCTTGTGTAGGTGTCCCTATATGCATGTGTATCTTGTGTAGGTGTCCCTATATTCATGTATATCTTGTGTGAGTGTTCCTATATTCATGTGTATCTTGTGTAGGTGTCGCTATATTCATGTATATCTTGTGTAGGTGTCCCTATATGCATGTATATCTTGTGTAGGTGTCCCTATATTCATGTATATCTTGTGTGAGTGTCCCTATATTCATGTATATCTTGTGTAGGTGTCCCTATATTCATGTATATCTTGTGTGAGTGTCCCTATATTCATGTATATCTTGTGTAGGTGTCCCTATATTCATGTATATCTTGTGTAGGTGTCCCTATATTCATGTATATCTTGTGTAGGTGTCCCTATATTCATGTATATCTTGTGTGAGTGTTCCTATATTCATGTGTATCTTGTGTGAGTGTCCCTATATTCATGTATATCTTGTGTAGGTGTCCCTATATTCATGTATATCTTGTGTGAGTGTCCCTATATTCATGTATATCTTGTGTGAGTGTCCCTATATTCATGTATATCTTGTGTGAGTGTTCCTATATTCATGTGTATCTTGTGTGAGTGTCCCTATATTCATGTATATCTTGTGTAGGTGTCCCTATATTCATGTATATCTTGTGTAGGTGTCCCTATATTCATGTATATCTTGTGTAGGTGTCCCTATATTCATGTATATCTTGTGTAGGTGTCCCTATATTCATGTATATCTTGTGTGAGTGTCCCTATATTCATGTATATCTTGTGTGAGTGTCCCTATATTCATGTATATCTTGTGTGAGTGTCCCTATATTCATGTATATCTTGTGTAGGTGTCCCTATATTCATGTATATCTTGTGTGAGTGTCCCTATATTCATGTATATCTTGTGTGAGTGTCCCTATATTCATGTATATCTTGTGTGAGTGTCCCTATATTCATGTATATCTTGTGTGAGTGTCCCTATATTCATGTATATCTCGTGTAGGTGTCCCTATATTCATGTATATCTTGTGTAGGTGTCCCTATATTCATGTATATCTTGTGTAGGTGTCCCTATATTCATGTATATCTTGTGTGGGTGTCCCTATATTCATGTATATCTTGTGTGAGTGTCCC
>CH000771.1:340302-368597 GCA_000149265.1 Ciona savignyi | reverse complement strand
CACTAAAACTCGCTAATTATCTAAAAAACGAAATAATAAAAATGAAAACACTATTGGATATTAAAAATGAATATATATGGAATAACAATAACTTCACGCGTAAAATACTCTGGGTGATTAACACCAAAATCAAAAAATTTCTTCAAAAAGAACGCAATCGAATGGGCGACGAACTTGCGAGAGAACGTTTTAACTTACGAGAAATTCACCAAAAAGAACCCCCTCAACTTTTCTTCTTCTAAATTTCCTACCCCTCTAATATGGCAATACTCTAAGTAACCTCACCTATGGTCATTGAAATGTTATACTTAAATATGAACTACACTATAAATATACAATATACAATATGCGTAATAACAAAATCCTTATTATCTTTATGAGCGATCCATATAAAAAAAATGGGGAAAATAATTATCAACAACAGTAATTTTATTCCAAAATATTATACTAAGATGTGTGCTCTCGCAAATGTATTACATTACGCTTTTTATGCAATTCGCCTGGGTACCCAGTTTTAAGTAAAAATTTGATAAAGTTGTACTTTCTTCTTGTTTTCCTTTGATGTGTACCCATGTATTTTATCGCGAAATTAATATAAAAAAAAAATCCACACCTTCTCTGTCCCTGTGACCTATATTTATTTGGTATATATTGTCGTGATTTTATGAACAAAAAACAATTAGCAGAATGAACTAACTTACAGAAATGCTGAATAAAAACAAGAAGTTGCAGTGTGATATATGTATGAAGTCATTATCAAACTCAGTATAAGCCACCGACGACTTCGACGAGGAAGACAGCCTAAGGTGAACTTTTGGCTAAGCGACTAGCACCAGCCAAATGCGCCTGCCCCTACAATAGCAATACGCGACCAAAAGATAAAAAGGAAAAAGCAGGGGTGCTGTAAATTCACCCGAATAGCCTTAAAAATGAACTCATCATAAGATCGAAACTAAAGCAGAAAAATAAGATATGTACGACTTTTTGTTAGTGATAGGTGAATAATTTTATAAAAAAATAACTAACTTACCATCAGGTAAAATAAATTGCTGATTTAAACCAAACCTGTACAAATAAGGTATAGAAAGCATAAATATAGATGGCTGACTTATGTTCGGCGGACTAAACTGCCCCGAGCAGGCACTTGCCAGTCTGATGTGTTTTTGCGGTTCCCTAAATTGAGCTGACTGCACGTTTATATTGTGTCTTATTTTAATGATCAGAGATTTGTTTTAGTAAACGAAGCAAAGGGTAAGGTATTGTAGTACAAGAAGTTAGGTAATTATCAGACGATGACACTTTATGCACGGATTTAATAAATACCACGAAAAAGAAAACATAAAGTACAAAGAACAACAAAAAAGACATAAATCACACAGAACGAATCACCTGCATTAACAAACACGAGCAGAATAAGCAATTTTCTGAACAACTTGCATAATTTGAAGAAGTTTTCCTTTACCACTAAAATACATGAGTCTGATGAACTTTGTCTTAGAGAAAAAATATTTCAATGCAGAAAAACACGATGGGATAATAAAGATGTTGGGAATATACCCAACTTTTAAGATCACGCATGCCCTATCACGTTTTCAATTCAGAAAACGTGACAAATTCCCAAATTTCAAGTTGGAACAAGTCATACAGACATTAGACAATACAATGTATAATCATCCTATTTACTATTGCTGCAGGCTTAAACAAAATACAGTTATAGTTATTTATCATTTCACTGGTTTCTGTATTAGATGGCGTCAGCGAGTGATGGTGTCATCGGTTCATAAAAATGATTTTCCGGTACCGTTGTCGCTACCGTTGTTGGTACAGTTGTTGGTACAGTTGATGGTGCAGTTGATGGTGCAGTTGTTGGTACAGTTGTTAATACAGTTGATAGTGCAGTTGTACCTTCCATAGGCGTCAAGTATACGTGTTCGAGATGCTCCGACGGAGTTTTCCTGAGCAAACGAAAATTAAATGGTTTCTGGACACCTAATAACGGGGGGTAGAGTGGTACTGCACCCTTTATAAGTATATAAAATATCAACACTAATCTGAACCCCGAAATCAATGTTTATTACAACCCTAGGGGTTTTAATCGTTATTTTAGGGTTTCCCATGCAACACTAAAAAGGAAAAGGGGATATAGGAAAACTGTTTCCTAAAAGTTTAAAACTTATGCCAACCCTACCCTAACGCTAATCTCAACCACAGAAATAATACAGATTTAACCCAACCGCTATTATTAAACGTAACACAAATTGTTTGCATTTTAGTGTGTAAATTCCGTCCTTTCTTAATTTTCCGTCTTTCCCTATACTCATGTGCTGTGAATTGTTTTACTTATTTTTATTTAATTCTAGGGCAAAAATTAATTAACTACACTTAAAACTACCTATTTGTAGTTTTTAGTTAAATCTTACCTTTTACGCAATAATGTTAAGATCTGCGAAATAACCAGGATAATCGTCACAACGGCAAGAACTATGGCCAAAACAAGAGTGGTCGTATACCTTTTTTGTGATTGATTCAGTTGATACTTCAAATCTATGTTTATAGAAATAGCGTTAATAACGCGCTGAGATTTGGCGCCCAGGTGGGTCCACACACACGCTAGCCAGCCGATGCATAATGGTGTCGGTTACTTGTGAATGGCGTACGTACGAAGTTTAACGTATTAGGAACGAACCAACAGTGCGACACCTTAAGGATCGTGACGCCGAATGGTTAACGTGACCGATATACAACGAATTATAAAAAATGCAACTATCATGGGTTTAAAACTAATGCCTTTTAAAAAAAGTTCGGTGGCTTAGGAATTTATGTGTGGACCCGAACTACAGGTGTAATATTTACCATGTCCAGTTTACTTTAATTGATAGATAGCGCTCCAAAAATATATATGTCCGGCAGGTTAGTCTAACGGTTAAGTGCGTCGCCTTTCAATCGAAAGGCTGAAGGTGCGAAACTGGTCGCTAGCTAGTCGGTTGTGTCCTTGGGCAAGGCACTTAACGGACATTGCCTAAACTCAGCGGATTAATGGGTTCTTCCAAATTAAAGGAACGTGACTATCATATACAACACACTGCTATACCGGTAACCCGACGATGGGCGCTAGGTAATCTGACGATTGCCAGTGTGTAACCCCCTTGGTTTTCCCATTTACAGGAATAAACATGAATATCCTATCCTATTCTATCCTATACTAAAATTCGTGACGCTTTTTCATTAGGTGTTAACCAACACGAGAGTTAATACTTTCACGGCTCAATTTACAGTAAAAATGTCTTTCTCCGAAAAGAACTAACCTAACAATAGAAGAAAATGGGGTTGCTTACGTGATGCTGATGGAGTTGGGTACGTTGTATTTGCATTATACAAAGGGCACTCGATAAAAAAGTAGGTCAATTCGACTAAGAGTTTTTTTAGTGGCGAGGTTGTAATGCGTGGTGGCCATTCCGCACTCGTTTTTATCGATTTGTCGCAATCGGTGTCATTAATCAAAAATGCGTTCTCGCAATTTGTATTGCTTTTGGCGTAGTAGAAACATCGTTTGTCGCCAAATCGAGACTTCCAAGGCCTAATTGGCCGCGGAGTTGTACCTAACAGGAAAAAAGGTATAGGGTCAAATGGTGGTAGCGCCAAATGATTAGCGCAAAAGAATCATATGAAGCATGATATATATAAACCTCGATCCCAGGACAGGTTCCAAACTAGATCAGTTTTAAAAAACACAAACTCACAAGCGAAGCACGTAAAGGTTGCTAAAATATTGTTGGACACCCACCCACACACATTCACATATAAAATTACACCAGGATACAAAAACGTTATGACATCTTATCTCGATGGGACCCATATTGTTTTGGCCGTTTTTGTTCCCTTTTTTTTGTCAAAGTTTTGACAGTCGTGGCTTGCGGCTCCGACATTTACCAGAAGGGGTAATGGAATCGCGATGAAACTTTGACATTTCTTAGCGCACATGGTCTTATATATGCAGAAACCCAAATTTTTGGTAATTTATTTAAAGGAATTCCCCTGGGACGTGAAAAACCAAAACGGTACTTTAAAAAAAATGCTTTTTTTGGCCTTAGCGATTGAACGGCTACTCCAATTTTAATTAGATTTGGTAAAAGGTAATAAGAACACTAGGCAATGATAAATCAAGAAATAAAAAAAATACCTAGGGAAATACCCTAAAAAATAAGATTTTGTTTTCAAACCATGGTTGTGACAGGCATGGCTTGTGGCTCCGACATCTATCAGAAGGGGTATTGGAATCGCAATAAAACATTGTAATTTGTTAGATCACATGTTCTAGATATGCAGAAGCCAAAATTTAGGGTAATATACCCAGGGGAATTTAATATACGTAAATACTTATTCGGAAAAGGTATTAAGGTTTTATATTTAAATCGGGAACTAAACCGTCTCTAGAACTTAATACACTTTATTTAAATATACCAAAGGTTATGAGGCAGTTCGGGAACCCGATCGTTTCTGCATGCAGAAAAAATATGCCGTAAGCTCAACAGAGGTTTAAAAACAGTGGTGAATATTACATGGTTTGCACCCTCTAGTTGTTTGCTAGAGACGGTTTAGTTCAATTGATTATTTTACTGGGTTTACGGAAAGTCCGTTAAGCTCCTTTCAAACCTAAAACTATGACGGAAAAATATATTTAAAGAAATGTAGAGATACAGCCATTTTTATTAGCACATTAGGATAGCTCTAAAAACTCGACTGTGGCCATAAGGTTTTTCTACACCCATGCTATAACGGCTCCTTAACTTTTTCCCCCAAAGCGAATATAAGTAACCTATACACCCAGTCCCTTTCACCAACACAAATGTACATATTGCAATTAAATATTCTTTCTGTGGATACGACAATAACTTTCTGATTCATAATTTAGATTAAGTTCTAAGTTGTTTACCGGAAAACAAATGAAAAAAATAGTAATGCAGCAAATTGCCATTTTGTTGCTATGAATGCGTATATGTTTGACATTTGTTTCCCTTTAAAATTTAACATATATGCAAATTAGCCTATAAATGCTAATCTACCATAAATTATATTAAAAATTAAAATATGTACAACAATATACTGCGTCATAAAACTTATTGAGCTTATATACAAACCGTTATCTGGCAAAGTAAACCGATCAGTTGGATAATAAATCATGTCAAGAGAGTTTATATTGATCTGCAACATGTATGTTTTGTTAGGATTTGGTGGCATAAACGTCCACACACATCCTTCGTTGGCAGTTGTGACATTGTAGTAGTAATATAATATAATTCCATAGGGCTCCGACTGATCCTCGCGACACTGACCTATTTCTCCATGGCATGAATCTACACTCGAATATATTCAGTTATTAAGAGGATATTTTATCGTAAAGTTATTTAAAACTTACGAAATAACGATACAGCCAATACAAGCAGTACGGAATGCATTTTGACACCTTAACCAAAAATAAGTCGTCTTGTCCGCAGCCTACCAAGTAAAATCCTTATTATTCGATACAAATTAACCTAAACTTGTATATTCAGTAAAATACCATAATTTATCAACACTGCATCTTAAGCCAGAAAAATCTATTCTAATTAGAATTTAACAAAAAGATAAACGTCATAGCGACGTTCGTGTTTTGACTATCACGCACTCATAAACATCCAACAAGGAAAAAGTAATGTATATAATTCAAAATTTCGTTTCTATAGAAAAAAACTTAATTACTACAAAGCAACTAGTATAGGATAATACATACATGTCTAAGTCAAATATTGGCGTCGAATGTTTGGAAAATGAGTGCATTATAGTTGTACCACAGTGATAGAATGACTATTTTTATCTGGCCAGACAAGGCCTGTTTCAGTTCTTCACTTAAAATTAAATGCAAACGGTATGTTAATATTTCGTGTTATGATATATAGACAATTTTAATACAAAGTAATTAGCTTATAAATATGTAAATATACTCATACGCGAGTGACAATAGATTACAAATACTTACGAACTACCCACTAAGCATTTACCCTACGCTTGCTATTAAGGACCCAGAGAGTGTTCTTGTCAGATATGTGCACAGATGATCCATGTTATTTAACATTTCAAAATACGTCAACCCGACTGCCATAGTATTGTTTCTGCAAGAATAAACGAGTGAGTCCCATAGTTACCAAATTAAACTTCTTTTTCATGTGCAGGTTAAAAGCATATTCGTGTCAGATTTATGAACTTTTAATTACATAGGTTTTAAATTTAGGCATCATTGTCAAGCGCAATGGTGAAAGTAAGCTAAGTTCCCAAAACAGCTATATGCAGAAACCAAAATGTTGGATGCTAAAAACCAAAACGATATATTTTTTTTAAAAATTAGCATTTTTGGGCATAGCGCTTAAACGGCAGCTACAATTTGAATCAGATTTGGTGAAATGTAAGTGCATTAGTCACTGATTTACCACTTGGAATAAATAAAAAATTACCTAGGGAAATACGCTAAAAATAAGATTTTGTTCTCAAATGATAATTGTGACAAGCATGTCAGCATGTCGCTCTGACATATACCCAAAGGAGTAATGGGTTCGCAGTGAAAATTTGACATTTGTAAGACAACATGGTCTAGATATGCGGAAACCAAAATTTTGGGTAATGAATTCAGGGAAATTCCCCTGATACGTTCGTTAAAAACAAAAACTTTTTTCCTAATATATTAGCTCTTTGGGGCATATCTACGGTGCCCATAAGGGCAATGCTAATTTTTATTTCAGTCTACAAAAATATTTTATAATCGACAAAAATATTTTCAAATTTTGTCTTAGGAAAGGCATTTACGGGACGTCAGGATACGATAGGATACTCCTTAATATCCCGGTGGATAGGAAAACAAAATGGGCAATCCTCAGACCTCGCACATGGATGGCCATGATGTTATTATTTTAATAATATGGTGCCTTGCCTCAATATCAACCGGTTTAGTCTAGTCTGATCGGTTAGTGTGGTTGTGTACTACGACGCCTTTCAATAAGGTTTGAAACTGGTCGCTAGCTAGTCGGTTGTGTCCTTAGGTAAGGTACACAACACACTACAATAGCTCCGGTAACCCGACGGTATGGGTGCGAGGTAATCTGACGATTGCCCACGTGTTAACCCCCTTGGTTTTCCCATTCACGGGGATAAATATGAAAAAAAAATGTATTATCCTATACTAGTTGCTTTGCAGTAATTAAGTTTTTTTCTATAGAAACGAAATTTTGAATTATATACATTACTTTTTCCTTGTTGAATGTTTGTGAGTGCGTGATAGTCAAAACACGAACGTCGCTATGACGTTTATCTTTTTGTTAAATTCTAATTAGAATAGATTTTTTTGGCTTAAGATGCAGTGTTGATAAATTATGGTATGTTACTGAATATACAAGTTTAGGTTAATTTGTATCGAATAATAAGGATTTTACTTGGTAGGCTGCGGACAAGACGACTTATTTTTGGTTAAAGTGTCAAAATGCATTCCGTACTGCTTGTATTGGCTGTATCGTTATTTCGTAAGTTTTTAAATAATTTTACGATAAAATATCCTCTTAATAACTGAATATATTCGAGTGTAGATTCATGCCATGGAGAAATAGGTCAGTGTCGCGAGGATCAGTCGGAGCCCTCTGGAATTATATTCTATTTCTACTACAATGTCACAACTGCCAACGAAGGATGTGTATGGACGTTTATACCACCAAATCCTAACAAAACATACATGTTGCAGATCAATATAAACTCTCTTGACATGTTTTATTTTCCAACTAATCGGTTTACTTTGCCAGATAACGGTTTGTATATAAGCTCAATAAGTTTTATGACGCAGTATATTGTTGTACATATTTTAATTTTTAATATAATTTATGGTAGATTAGCATTTATAGGCTAATTTGCATATATGTTAAATTTTAAAGGGAAACGAATGTCAAACATATACGCATTCATAGCAACAAAATGGCAATTTGCTGCATTACTATTTTTTCCATTTGTTTTCCGGTAAGCAACTTAGAACTTAATCTAAATTATGAATCAGAAAGTTATTTTCGTATCCATAGAAAGAATATTTAATTGCAATATGTACATTTGTGTTGGTGAAAGGTACTGGGTGTATAGGTTATTTATATTCGCTTTGGGGGAACAAGTTAAGGAGCCGTTATAGCATGGGTGTAGAAAAACCTTATGGCCACAGTCGAGTTTTTAGAGCTATCCTAATGTGCTAATAAAAATGGCTGTATCTCTACATTTCTTTAAATATATTTTTCCGTCATTCGAAAAGTTTTAGGTTTGAAAGGAGTTTAACGGAGTTTAACGGACTTTCCGTAAACCCAGTAAAATAATCAATTGAACTAAACCGTCTCTAGCAAACAACTAGAGGGTGCAAACCATGTAATATTCACCACTGTTTTATAACCTCTGTTGAGCTTACGGCATATTTTTTCTGCATGCAGAAACGATCGGGTTCCCGAACTGCCTCATAACCTTTGGTATATTTAAATAAAGTGTATTAAGTTCAAGAGACGGTTTAGTTCCCGATTTAAATATAAAATTTTAATACCTTTTCCGAATAAGTATTTACGTATATTAAATTCCCCTGGGTATATTACCCTAAATTTTGGCTTCTGCATATCTAGAACATGTGATCTAACAAATTACAATGTTTTATTGCGATTCCAATACCCCTTCTGATAGATGTCGGAGCCCCAAGCCATGCCTGTCACAATCATGATTTGAGAACAAAATCTTATTTTCAGGGTATTTCCCTAGATAATTTTTTTATTTCTTGGTTTATCATTGCCTAGTGTTCTTATTACATTTTACCAAATCTAATTAAAATTGGAGTAGCCGTTCAATCGCTAAGGCCAAAAAAGCATTTTTTTTAAAGTACCGTTTTGGTTTTTCACGTCCCAGGGGAATTCCCCTAGGTAAATTACCAAAAATTTGGGTTTCTGCATATAAAGACCATGTGCGTTAACAAATGTCAAAGTTTCATCGCGATTCCATTACCCCTTCTGGTAAATGTCGGAGCCGCAAGCCACGACTGTCAAAACTTTGACGAAAAAAAGGGAAAAAAACGGCCAAAACAATATGGGTCCCATCAAGATAAGATGTCATAACGTTTTTGTATCCTGGTGTAATTTTATATGTGAATGTGTGTGGGTGTGTGTGGGTGGGTGTCCAACAATATTTTAGCAACCTTTACGTGCTTCGCTTGTGAGTTTGTGTTTTTTAAAACTGATCTAGTTTGGAACCTGTCCTGGGATCGAGGTTTATATATATCATGCTTCATATGATTCTTTCGCGCTAATCATTTGGCGCTACCACCATTTGACCCTATACCTTTTTTCCTGTTAGGTACAACTCCGCGGACAATTTGGCATTGGAAGTCTCAATTCGGCGACAAACGATGTTTCTACTACGCCAAAAGCAATACAAATTGCGAGAACGCATTTTTGATTAATGACACCGATTGCGACAAATCGATAAAAACGAGTGCGGAATGGCCACCACGCATTACAACCTCGCCACTAAAAAAACTCTTTGTCAAATTGACCTACTTTTTTATCGAGTGCCCTTTGTATAATGCAAATACAACGTACCCAACTCCCAAAACGACATCAACATCGCCCAAGCAGTCTCTTTATACCACTCATAACAAGACATCAGCATCACGTAAGCAACCCCATTTTTTTCTATTGTTAGGTTTGTTCTTTTCGGAGAAAGACATTTTTACTGTAAATTGAGCCGTGAAAGTATTTACTCTCTTTTTGTTGGTTAACACCTAATGAAAAAGCGTCACGAATTTTGGTATAGGATACAATAGGATAGGATATTCATGTTTATCCCCGTGAATGGGAAAACCAAGGGGGTTACACACTGGCAATCGTCAGATTACCTAGCGCCCATCGTCGGGTTACCGGTATAGCAGTGTGTTGTATATGATATAGTCACGTTCCTTTAATTTGGAAGAACCCATTATTCCGCTGAGTTTAGGCAATGTCCGTTAAGTGCCTTGCCCAAGGAAACAACCGACTAGCTAGCGACTAGTTTCGCACCTTCAGCCTTTCGATTGAAAGGCGACGCACTTAACCGTTAGACTAACCTGCCGGACATATATATTTTTGGAGCGCTATCTATCAATTAAAGTAAACTGGACATGGTAAATATTACACCTGTAGATCGGGTCCACACATAAATTCCTAAGCCACCGAACTTTTTTTTAAGGCATTAGTTTTAAATCCATGATAGTTGCATTTTTTATAATTCGTTGTATATCGGTCACGTTAACCATTTGGCGTCACGATCCTTAAGGTGTCGCACTGTTGGTTCGTTCCTAATACGTTAAACTTCGTACGTACGCCATTCACAAGTAACCGACACCATTATGCATCGGCTGGCTAGCGTGTGTGTGGACCCACCTGGGCGCCAAATCTCAGCGCGTTATTAACGCTATTTCTATAAACATAGATTTGAAGTATCAACTGAATCAATCACAAAAAAGGTATACGACCACTCTTGTTTTGGCCATAGTTCTTGCCAGTGTGACGATTATCCTGGTTATTTCGCAGATCTTAACATTATTGCGTAAAAGGTAAGATTTAACTAAAAACTACAAATAGGTAGTTTTAAGTGTAGTTAATTGATTTTTTCCCTAGAATTAAATAAAAATAAGTAAAACAATTCACAGCACATGAGTATAGGGAAAGACGGAAAATTAAGAAAGGACGGAATTTTCACACCTCAATGCAGACGATTTGTGTTACGTGTAATAATAGCGGTTGGGTTAAATCTGTATTATTTCTGTGGTTGAGATTAGCGTTAAGGTAGGGTTGGCATAAGTTTTAAACTTTTAGGGAACAGTTTTCCTATATCCCCTTTTCCTTTTTAGTGTTGCATGGGAAACCCTAAAATAACGATTAAAACCCCTAGGGTTGTAATAAACATTGATTTCGGGGTTCAGATTAGTGTTGATATTTTATATACTTATAGAGGGTGCAGTACCATTCTACCCCCCCCGTTATTAAGTGTTCAGACACCATTTAATTTTCGTTTGCTCAGGAGAACTTCGTCGGAGCATCTCGAACACGTATACTTGACGCCTATGGAAGGTACAACTGCACTATCAACTGTGCCAACAACTATACCAACAACTGTACCAACAACTGCACCATCAACTGTACCAACAACTGTACCAACAACGGTAGCGACAACGGTACCGGAAAATCATTTTTATGAACCGATGACACCATCACTCGCTGACGCCATCTACTACAGAAACCAGTGAAATGATAAATAACTATAACTGTATTTTGTTTAAGCCTACAACAATAGTAAATAGGATGATTATACATTGTATTGTCTAATGTCTGTATGACTTGTTCCAACTTGAAATTTGGGAATTTGTCACGTTTTCTGAATTGAAAACGTGATAGGGCATGCGTGATCTTAAAAGTTGGGTATATTCCCAACATCTTTATTATCCCATCGTGATTTTCTGCATTGAAATATTTTTTCTCTAAGACAAAGTTCATCTCATGTATTTTAGTGGTAAAGGAAAACTTCTTCAAATTATGCAAGATGTTCAGAAAATTGCTTATTCTGCTCGTGTTTGTTAATGCAGGTGATTCGTTCTGTGTGATTTATGTCTTTTTTGTTGTTCTTTGTACTTTATGTTTTTTTTTCGTATTATTTAATAAATCCGTGCATAAAGTGACATCAGCTGATAATTACCTAACTTCTTGTACTACAATACCTGACCCTTTGCTTCGTTTACTAAAACAAAGCTCTGATCATTAAAATAGGACACAATATAAACGTGCAGTCAGCTCAATGTAGGGAACCGCAAACAAAAACATCAGGCTGGTTTTACAAGTGCCTGCTCGTGGCAGTTTAGTCCGCCGAACATAAGTCAGTCATATATATTTATGCTTTCTATACCTTATTTGTACAGGTTTGGTTTAAATCGGCAATTTATTTTACCTGATGGTAAGTTAGTTATTTTTTTATAAAATTATTCACCTATCACTAACAAAAAGTCGTACATATTTTATTTTTCTGCTTTAGTTTCGATCTTATGATGAGTTCATTTTTAAGGCTATTCGGGTGAATTTATAGCACCCCTGCTTTTTCCTTTTTATCTTTTGGTCGCGTATTGCTATTGTAGGGGCAGGCGCATTTGGCTGGTGCTAGTCGCTTAGCCAAAAGTTCACCTTAGGCTGTCTTCCTGGTCGCAGTCGTCGGTGGCTAATACTGAGTTCTAATAATTTTTAAAAAAAAGTTCTGATAATGACTAAATACATATATCACACTGCAACTACTTGTTTTTATTCAGCATTTCTGTAAGTTAGTTCATTCTGCTAATTGTGTTTTTGATCATAAAATCACGACAATATATACCAAATAAATATAGGTCACAGGGACAGATAAGGTGTGGATGGCTATTTTAACTGTGTGAAATGGGTCTCGTTTGTAATAAAAACAGCGGATATTACACCAACTAAACCTACTGCACTGGGTCATAAATACGACGCAAATAGTTTTCCAGTAATTTATACGTTTAAATAGTTCACAAGCAAAAATTGTATTAAAACGAACAATGTTGACAAATCGAACCAGAGATTCACCACAAATTGTTTAATGCTTAAGGAGACACTAGGTTCCATCTGGGCAGGTCGCCGTTCTGCGCACTTTATGTTGGGAAAAACACAACAGGTTGTGCTATCATGACATCAAGAATCGACTGTGCAAACTCGGCGTCGATAACTACAAACTGGCCTCCAAAGATCAACATAACATCGTATTATTTGAAAGTTTTTCTCCGGTATTCCTATTTTCGTTGCGACGCAAAGGTACAGTTTCCACGCAAAAGTACAATTCAAGAACTAAAGACATTCGTTTAATAATCTCTATATTGTTAGCATTAAGTTGATGCGAAGTACACTAGGAAATTTCAATCGCCGACGCAGCAGTACCGATATTCGAAGCACAATACAGGTTTTTGTTAAATTAAGACGAATGATTCTGATTATATTTGGCCCCTCAAGGGTTAAAGGAACGTCTCAATCATGCAACACGACAATAGCTTAGGTAAAACCCGTCGATGGGTGCGACGTGATCTGACGATTGATAACGCACTTTTTGTGTTCATTATTCGCGGAGATAAACATGACTAACTCACGATGATGGACGATGATCAGTTGTTATAACAGCGCAAGCAATAACCCAGTGAAAGAGCACCATCATGCCTCGTATACTCCATTGAATAAGGTATGAGTTGTTCGAAAGTATTATTTTAACCTGCTGGTTGGTGAGGTGAAAGCGACCGTTCGCCGAACGGTTGGGATCAAAATTTGAAAATAGCCGCTCACAAATACTCTTGGATAAGGTAAAAGTTGTTTGAAAGTATCACTTTGTAGCCTACTGATCGTTGCTTCATGGATGTTTTTAATTACGCTGTCTTGCCTGAATACCATTTATGTGTTAAAATACTTAATAAATTCTATGAATTAAAGAGTAAATAATTTAAACTGAATAAATGGAATTAGAAACCCCAAATAATTGTTGAGTTGACACATGTTATTTTCCTACCTAAGGTACCCAATTCCGCCATATTGGATTGTACCAACCTTAATGATATTAGTGGGAAGTGGTTTAATAATCCGAATTTAAGGGCCCGGAATATTTACCTACAAAACCAAGAAATCAGTAAGGAAGGGTCGGGCTGTTCTACATCCTCAACCCTACATCCCATATGTATAAGTCTAATTTACAGCTCAATTTTCTTGGTGGTTTCAGGTGTTTTATTGGGATACATTTGGTTTGGGTGATTTTGCGCATTCTGGCATAATTTTGTATGGGTTTTACGGTCGATTTTTCCAATATGCCTATATTCCATCTATTGATTTTCACCTGATAATTCTTTCTCCGAATATTCCTAATTTGACAACTTTAAGTATTTGTGTTTTTTTAAATTCCGTTTATTTAATATATAAACCCATAATGAAGTAAATAAAGAATTGAACATTAATTTTGTTGTAACGTTTTTGATCATGGCAGGTATTTAACCGCTTCAGCTCTTTGTTATAGCGCAAAGTTTAAAACTGTTAATGGGAATACGCAAGGAATGTTATCAGCACCCAGGCATTCTTCAGATTACCTCACGACCGGGAGTTATTGCAATTTATTATGGGTCCCATTTGAAAAAATTATATTTAACCTTACACTTTATTCAAATAAAGTAACATTAAAAATAGGAAAGTTATACACCAAAATATTTGCTATAATATAACATATTCTTTGGCGAGGTCAGTAAAATAAACAAACGTTGTGGAAATGGGTTAACTAAAAGCGAGGACGTGCGTGTGCGCGTTTGCATGAAATTATGGCAATGTCCGTTTTGCCCAAGGACACAACTGACTAGCTAGCGACCAGATTCGAATCTGCAACCGTTCGGCAGAAAGGTGACGCACTTAACCACCAGATTAACCCGTCGGATCGAAATTGTATAAAACATGACTGCGAACTGTCGTGTGGAGGTTAATGTACACATTTGTATAAGAACAGTTAAAGTGACGAGCCTGTTGCGCCTGGGAAACTTTGATCCATAAAAATAATACCTGTTCATATTTACTTAAGTGTATGTAAATAAGTCCCGTCATATATCGCGTGTGAGCAGGTTCCCTTTTAAACCATTCAAGCGTTGAAAAGTTCCGCTTTTTGGAAGATATATATAACTCCTATTTCACTTCCACTTTATATTTGTGGGTGAAGTATGGACAGTATTTTGTTTCGTCAAGCAAAAGACAATTTAGCACGGAGAAAAGAATTTATAGAGATATTTTTTGAACGCGCTAAAAAATTCTAATTTACTAGGATTTGGGAAAAGGTTAGGCTGGGTGACATATGTCAATGAGCACCAAGAGGTTGATAGTAATAGACTTAGTTGTCCCTGTTTCGTTTTCAAAAAACGTGCGAACAGACTAAGTTAAACGATTTGGACGGAATTTTGGTTGGGCAAGTCGTACTATAGAAATTAGCCTTCTGTAAATTAAATTTGGATAAAGACCGTAATTCTCACAGTATAAACATTTAAAATACATTTAATTCTCTATGTGGTTGTTTGAAAAATCGATGAAAGTAGGTTTTGTTAATTTAACACGACGGACGCAACCGTATATATTTGCAATCCGTCGCAGCAAGTTAGCTGTACAAATATGCTTGTTGTGTGTTTTAATGCTAAATTGAGACAAAAC
This sequence comes from Ciona savignyi, assembly GCA_000149265.1. NCBI lineage: Eukaryota > Metazoa > Chordata > Ascidiacea > Phlebobranchia > Cionidae > Ciona > Ciona savignyi. The sequence continues at coordinate 353,313 of CH000771.1, read as the reverse complement.
ACATCGAAGACATTATAAACTCAATAATAAAACAAATGTTATAGCGATTAAAATAATACACTGAACGAATACAGCTTAAAAGCAGGGTTGCCATTTGGCCTTTTTCATGGAAATTACCGAAATCGCCCCGGACGCGAAAAAATAGTTTGGCCGTGTGGAAAAATCTGGCCGGATTTGGCGGTATAAGCATATTGTCAAGTTTTTTTGCCAAAACGTCATATTATTTTTACGCTACAGTAGAAATAAAGGGAAAAATATACATAGAAATAAATTAATAATATCAATTGACCCATTCACTAAATTACAAAGCTGATTATGACTTTTTGAAATAAAATAATAACGGTAGGCATTCCTATATAGTATTTAAATGGGTTCGACAAATCTGGAGGGATTTAAAATTAAAACAATTTTTGAACAAATAAAGAGATAAATAGCCCAATTGGCTAAATTAAGTAGTATTTTTTACACTTGATACAAATTGGCCGAATTTTGGCCGTAGAGCAAAAACAGTTTGGCCGTAAAGCGTACTTTGCGTCTGGCAGCCCTGCTTAAAAGTGATTCGAATCACTCAACCGCAACAAAAAAAATCATGACATGTTGTTACGACACAATACGACCCGTTACAACACAATAAAACCAGGGGATCCACCCGGTTATTGTTTGTCAGGTGAGTAATACTCGCCACTGACATATAGTTTGTCACTGTTGATTAGGAAACAATAGCCTAAAGCTAAACGAAGAAATACAGTAAATTACTAGTTAAAACCAGAACGCACAGTTGCGTCAAGCGACGCACAAATATAGCTGTGACATCGTAATTCAGTTTTGGCATCGCAGATTTGTCTTTGGTTCGTTTCCATTTTTTTGGGGGGGGGGTTGTTAAGCCAAAAAAAAGGAAAATTGTGCACTTAGTGCGAGTTGGTGGCCTTAGGCCGATCCCCTCGTGCAATGTGGAAATTAATCCACTGGGGGAGGTTTCCCTAGTATGTGGTTGCTGCAAGAGACACCTTTTGCAGGCATCTCTCCACAGCGTGCAAGCCACGTAGGGAGGGGGCTGGATATCCCTAAGATGTGGGTGCTGGTAGAGACGCCCTTCGCAGGCATCTCTCCACAGCGTGCAGCCACGTAGGGAGGGGTTCTATTGCTTAAGGTATCCCGACACCTAAATTCACGCCATCCAGTGGTTAGACTGGAGGCAGCTCTGCTTGACCGCACTACCACAGGGTGATGCGATTCCGCAGCTTAGACCTAGCCGTTCGAGTTGCCACCTTACCGAAGTAACGTGAACCCTAGGGCAGAGTGAATTTAAGCACCGTTCACCTAATGAATAAAGCAAGGAAAAAATTCTTGCCTTATCAATTTTATTCGGCTCCTTAAGTGTCGAACCCGAGATTCTTTAGTATATATATTTACACCGGTCGCGCGAGCCATTAGACCACTCGACCGTTCTGTTTTTGTTTCAGAGTTAAACCTATAAAATGTCTGTGGCAATACCTTCACGAGGTGGCGCTTCGGGCCAGGTCAGTGCAGCGAATTTTAATCGAATAAAAATCAACCTTAACTTCGAGCATGGGGAGTGTAGATTTGAAGTGAATGGTCAAGGACGATATGTTGTCCAAATTGAAGGAAATGTGATCCAACTCACAACCGCCGTTTGCAACAACTTGACGTACCTGCCGCAACTACTAGCTAGAGGTGGGACGGTGATGGCCGTGTGTTATGGACTTTCCAAGTTGGGATACTCGGCCGGTAACTTCTCACCCGGAAGTCTTGCGTTTGAAGTGGAAGTCCAACCATCAAAGTTGGAAACAATCCGTCGACAACTCACCAAGGGAAGATTCGCCGAATCGCTTCAAGACGAGGTAGATGCGATACTGGAGCATCATACCGAATTGGCACACATAAAGAAATTCAAAATTCTATCAGCCAAAGGTTGTGAATAATAAGCTTAACGGTATTTTCTGTAATATTTCCTGCACCTAGGCACAAACTTAGGCTAAGAAACAGTTTTTTTCTTTTGTCAATAAAACATCCTAATCACTTATTTGAAGCAACTGTAGGCAAGCCTAAGAGCACTTAATGTTTTTTCCACGCAGTTATAGGGTGGCGTATATTGCTTATCTTGTTATTCTACAGAGGTCTCAATGGGGGAAACCGTCAAACAATCCGGTTCAGTTTTTGATGCTGAGAATTTAAAAGTGGAATACGGTTCTGTGATGTCAAGCAACATAAATATTGGTGACGTAGTTGGTGCTCAAAATCCACCACAGCAACCACACCCACCACTGGGTAAGTAGATTGTACATATACAGTGAAACCCCGCTTATCGACCACCTCGATAACACGACCACCTCTACCAGGACCACTTTAGTGCGGTCCCAAATAATTTACTGTGGTAATGCATTGCGTTCTGTTTCAATAACGCGACAACCCCAGTTTAATAAAAACCATAAAATCGCTGACGCGGCAGCCCGGTTTGAAACCACTATCTTAATTTCTTTACGATATTTTTTAAATATTATCGTCGATTTACATCCGAGGATAGATTATCGCTAAGCTTCTACGAATTATTACATTATGACGATTTAGGTAATTTATCCTCAAACAGTGCTATCAACCAAATGGGGTGGTAATAGGATATTCATGTTTATCCTCATGAATGCGAAAACCAGGGGGGTTAACACACGGAGAATCGTCACATCACCTCGTGCCCACTGTCGGGTTACCGGAGCTATTGCAGTGTGTTGTGCAGGACAGTCACGTTCCTTCAATTTGGCAGAACTCATTTATCCGCTGGTTTCAGGCAATATACATTTAATGTCTTGCCCAAGGACACAAGCAACTAAATAGCGACCGGTTACTTATCTGCAACCTTTTGTTTAAAAGGCGTCGCACTAAACCTCCAGACTAACCGGTCGGACAATGTATTCCTTGGGCCTCGGTAGCTCAGTGATATGCTTAAACCCTGAGATGATTACAGGAAATAATTTTGTTTCGTTACTGGGATGTATATTTTATACTTAACAGGATATCTTTAGTTTCTTGTTTAAATATGATCTCTTATTACTTAAGATAGAATAGTATATTCTCGTTGTAAGAATATTATATTCTTGTTGTATCCCATTCAGTGGCAATTGGCGTTATCACGTAAAAAATCACCAAATTACCTCGCGCTCGGGTTACCGGAGCAAATAGAGTATGTTGTATAAAGACTTTTTAGTTTTAGGTAAAACCAGTGATAAAATGGGGTTGGGCCCACTAAGTCCTAAAAGATACCATCGACTTGTCACCAGTTGATTTTTACATCCTATGTCCTAACAGTGTGCAGGCCGCTGGTCTTACAAATTAAGCTATATCTGGGCTTACAAATTTGACTTACCGCTTCGTTTTCAGTCATGCCATTGCACGTGAATCTGCGTGGTGCAACTGTGAGTCATGGTGCTATTGGGAGCACGAACGTAAATATAGCTACCAAAAAATCGGAATAGTCTTCACAAAGACCGATAATTTTTGTTCGGACGTGTTCAATTTCCTTTTCGACCGTAATGTTTCCATAGATTCATGATGCACTTAATGCAACTACCCTTCTGCGTCATTTTAACAATATTAATGTGTTCAAATTATTTCATTGTTGAATATGGCATTATCGCTTGTATTACTGTATATTTACCAACAGCACCGGTTTTAACAATTTTAAACCTTTAATGCGTACAATCAGTCGATTTTAACGATTTGCACTTTTTAATTGGTAATAAATCTGATTTATGATAAAGCGGCCTATTACTCGGGCAAATCTCCATTTAAGGAACAAAGGATCACGAACTTGGCCATTTGTTAATTCTGAATTAGAGATGCATTGACCAGTTGTTTAAACCTTTTTTATTGTTTTTCCAACTTCCGGGTGGATCACATCAGGCAACTAAATTCGATTTAAGGGGATAGGATGGGATATTTATGTTTATCCCCGTGGGAAAAATTAAGGGGGTTAACAAAAATGCAATCGTAAGATCCCCTCATGCCCACCGTCAGTTTACTGGAGCTATTGTAGTGTATTGTGTATGATTCACACTTTTTAATTTAGTAGAACCCAATAATCCGCTGGGCAATGCCCGTTAATTGCCTTGCCCAAGGACACAACCGACAAGCTAGCGGTCATTTTCAAAACGCGCAACCATTCGGCTGAAAGGAGGCGCACTAAACCACTAGACTAATCTGTCGAACAAGAATGTAGGTAGGGGTACGGTCTTGTGGCCGAATGGTCGGTAAAGGCGACCGATCCATATGCTGACTCCAAAAACTGTATCACTGCGGTATATTTTTATGGGTCCCATTTGAAAAAATGGGACACATATCGTTTTTGTCCGTTTTTTTCTTTTTATTCGTTTTTTTCGTCAAACGCTTGACAGGCATAGCTTGTGACTCCAAAATCTACCAGAAGGGGTAGTGGAATCGTAATAAAACTTTGTCATTTGTTAGACAATATGGTCCAGATAAGCAGAAATCAAAATTTTGGGTAATATACTCAGGGGAATTCCCCTTGGAAGTAAACAACCAAAACGGTATTTTAAAAAAATAATATAGATCTTTTGAGCATAGCGCTTGAACCGCTGCTCTAATTTCAATTAGATTCGGTAAAATGTAAGTTTATTAGTCACTGATATAACACTTAAAAGAATTAAAAAAATTACCTAGGGAAATACCCTAAAAAAAAAGATTTTGTTCGGAAATCATGATTGTGATAGGCATGGCTTGTGGCCCCGACATCTTCTAGAAAAAGTAATGGAATCGCAATAAAACTTTGCCCTTTGTTAGACAACATGGTCTAGATATGCAAAAAAACAAAATTTTGGATAATATACCCCGGGTAATTTCCCTGTGAGGTGAAAAACCAAAACAGTATTTTTTTAAAATTTTTTTGGGCATAGCGCTTGAAAGGCTGAAATGTTAGTTAACTATCCGCCGTTGCACCATTGAGCAAAAATAAATAAAATACCTAGGGAAATACCCCAAAATTACGACTTGTTTCTAAACAATGATTGTAACAGGCATGCCATATCGCCCCGACATCTTCAACAAGGAGTTGCCAAAGCGGATTAAAACTGTTTGTTAGATTATCTAACAAACATCTAACTTTGATAACATATCTCAGATATGATGTAAAAACAGAGATTAATGTACTAAGCCCAGGGGAATTCCCCGAAATAATGAAAAACTCAATCGGACTGTTTTGGGAATTTACCTTCATTTTACTAAAGCGCTTGACAAGAGGATTAAATTTAAAACATTTGTGGTAAAATGTTTGTAAATCTAACACAATTATTGTTTTTAGAAAATATGTAAAAAAACTTTGGTTTGATAACTATAGGGCCCATGCGTTTATGCTTGCAGAAACAAAACTATGGCAGCCCGGTTAAAACTTTCTGGAATGTTGAATAATATGGACCTGACGTGCACATATCTTACATAACATTTAATGTGTAAAAAACATGGATAACAAGATCGGATTGTTACTTCAGGGACCCATGCGTTATTGCTTGCAGAAACAAACTACATACTCGATGTATAAAATACAAATTGTGATTGGGGACCCAGCTCGCATGAATATATAGCATACAAATTGTGTTTTACAAATAGTGGTGGTTAAACACGTGGTTGACACTCTAGTTGTAGAATTGTATATGATCTAAAACGTTCCTTCAGTTTTGGTAGAATCGATAAATTAACGTGGTTAAGGCAATATCCAAAAAGTGCCTTGCACAAACAGCCAAGCAACTAGGTCGGACAAAATTGCACTAAGCCAGTGGTGTAATAACATCGCGCATTGACTTCATTGTATTCTACGAATAGTGTACTTGCTTCATTAACCGAATTGCTCAAATGATAGCCTGACGCTAGTGTTATAACCAGTGATGGGATTCAAGAGGTTCGCAATGGGTTCGGTCGAACCCATTCTTTTATTTTTGTATCTCTTTTGTATAGGTAGGTATATATGTATCGGTCGCGCTAACCATTTGGCCACACGACCGTACTTGTTCTTGGAACGTCGGGTTAATCACTGATCCGCTTCTTGCTTTTTTTACAGACATTAGACTTTTTAGGAAACCTGTTGTTTATTAAGTACGATACAAAAGAGAACATGTTCTTAACATTTAAATCCTATTACTGGTTATAACCCTTGCAGCGAGGGTATTTTAACTGTGTTCTTATTTTTTTCTAAAGCGCAACATTCTTCAACTTTGACTTAAAAGTTTCTCCTCCTAGCGACAGAATTAAATAAACAGAACATCCGCATGAGGGCCACAGATAGTGTTTTTTTTAAATACTAATATAGGATAGGGATAGGATAGGATATTCATCTTTATCCCCGTGAATGGGAAAACCAAGGGGGTTATCACACGGGCAATCGTCAGATCACCTCGCGCCCATCGTCGGGTTACCGGAGCTATTGCAGTGTGTTGTATATGATAGACACGTTCCTTCAACTTGGTAGAACCCATTAATCCGCTGGGATCAGGCAATGTCCGTAAAGTGCCTTGCCCAAGGACACAACCGACTAGCTAGCGACCAGTTTCGCACCTGCAACCTTTCGATTGAAAGGCGACGCACTTAACCGTTAGACCTACCGGCCGGATATAAAAGTCCATATTAAAGTGTACGGTGGTATGGCCGAATGGTTAACGTGACCGATACATAGGCTATACCGACTACTATACAAAAACGGTCTTAGCAACGAACCTAATATGGGTTCGAAACTAAGCCCGGTAAAAAAAGTAAAAAAGTCCATCTTAAAGTTGGGTTGGTAACGTATTTAAAAGCCATTTAAAGGAAATTCCTGGATTTATATTTAGTGTGCTATACCGGTGATACACAAAAGTATAACGATAAGTTCGCTTTAATCCAGCTAAACACTTCATATTTTTAGCTGGAGTTGGCTGCCGGTATGGCATTAGATGGAGAGTTTTTATATACGATAACTATATTAAACAGAAAACATGCCCATAAAAATAACCTTTATCCTTTACTACCAAGTTTATACAATAATACTGTAGTTTGCTCTCTCGTTGCTTTAACTGTTCATCTTTTATGACGTCATAGTTACTTGGTAGAAAAAATGTCTGTTATGGTAGGTTGACATTTTGACGAAGTTTTGTTGTTTTTTGGTTATGTTATGTTTGCGTTAATCTATGAACAGGTAATTAACCACAAAAATCTATTTGTTATAATTGTCTTGTCATATTATTGGTCTGGTAATTTAATCAAATTTTGAAAGTAATTTTTAAAACAAAATTAATCGCTTTTTCCTACTGACAAACAATTAATGTTGAGCGTAATAACAAAATGCCGATGGCTTATAAATATATTTTACCAGGCTTAGTTTCGAAATCTTGTTGGGCTCATTATCAAGCCAATTTTTAAATTGCAATTTGAACATGAATTAGTTGCGTTACGCATTACACCAAACGACTCGAGATCAAAAGTGGCGAACATATACTTATACGCAATCATTGATTGGTTACTCGGGCGGCGATAGTCCGGGATGCGACTAACAAAAGATGGTAATTAGAACAGATCGTCAGAGGTAGGGCTGGGATAGGTACTGTAATTACCTGTAAAAAAAACTTATTTTTAGGACATAATTAGTTTAAAAAATCATCAAATCGCTTTTCCAGTCATCTGCCGATTATTGTGTATTAGCAGTTCGCGCAACACTTTAAAGGGGAACTGAAGTCAATTTTAAGAATATCTTAATAAATGGAAAAAAATACGCTGATTTCAAAAATCAAATCAGTTTCTTCCAATATTTTTTGGTTAAAGAGTTATGAGCAAATATGTATTTCATTTTATGTTAGGGGATTTCCCGTATTACGTCACTGACGTTGTTGAGATTTCGTGCCTATATGCATTGTATACAATCATGTGTCAGTTTAGAGCTGAATTAGTAACATAAGCGCCTGCAGGAGCGTTGTATTTTCGTTTTTATTATGGAGACTTAGCATAACACTTGTCATATAGCCTTACTGAACCAATGTACATGGTGACAGCTTACTTTAAGCGTGGTCATTAAGGCCTGCACGGTCCTGGACCTAAGCTAAATGCTGAGGTATACAGGTCTCGTATTTAAATGACTTTAGAATAATAAGTCTTAGCAATTTATATCATAAAGAATAAAAGTGAAAACAGAACAAGAAAACTATAACAGAATGCATTAAACTGTAACTGCCAGCAATTTATAGAAATAAACCAGCCATTAGGCAAAGGCTAGACTATGCGGTGGGAAAAGCCTATTTCTTTCATGGTTTACCTTGGCTGTTTGTATAATGTTTTGCTGTTGTGTATGTGGTGCATTTAATGTCTGCTGTTATTGAAACTGAGCCATTAGCCTACTGGTTGAGAATACCACTTATTGCAAAAACCAGTTAATCCACAGTTGAGTAGCTGATGTGTAGTCTGACAATAAGTACACAGCAAGCACTCAGATAAGTAAGTGAAGAATATATATAATAGATCTTTACTTAACTACCCAAATAAGTTAATAAGAATATACCACATTTCTAATTTAGTTCTTTTTATTAGATATTGAAAAATGCCTAAAGTTAAGCCACTGAGAAGGAAGAAAGAGTGATTGTAGTATATTGTTTTGCTCCAGGATGTACAAATTTATATTACAGCACACGAAATTCCAATCCACCTGTGCTCTTCCATCGATTTCCTCACAACGACAAAAAAACGGTTGAAGCAATGGATACAACAATGCAAGCGTTTTAAACTACCTGGAAAAAGAACCGCAGTGTGTAGTGTACATATTTGTGACAAGGATTATCATAGTAAAATTGTATTTGACTCCAATGGAGTAGCCAAGATGATGAAAACAAACCACTTGGTGAAAAATACAGTTCCAACAATTTTTAATTTTTCTGATTATGATTTTAAACATAGTGATCAACCCATCAAGTGCAACTTCAAGAACTTCTTTATCCAAGCAGATAATTGAAAAATAAGGGCTTTTAGTAATGCAAGTCAAGTCTGGCATTATTTTGTGCACAAATGCATGTACATTCATGCAGCATAAACATTCTTGTGGTGTGTCCATAAGAATACAGTTTTTGCAACGGCACCAAGTCATGTCAATAGGTAATGTTTCTAAATAAACATTTTCTTCTATGGGGCTTGCATCTTAAAAGATACTTTCAGACGTTTTCCTTGGTTCAAACGCACATGACTAAATTTGTGTTGTTTTATTGTGTACAATAAAACTTCTTTCATCCATGCCAGAATGCTGAAAACTGTCATCCATTTTAGTGTTACAACATTAACTTAAATTTACTCTAGAAATGAAGAAAACAAAAGAAATTTGTTAAAACTTCTATGCATATGTATACCAAATCTCTCACACTCTCAGTTTGTAGCCTAGGGGTTAATAACAACATTGCTAGTCTACGTTGCATATTATTGCTATATATTGAAAAGCAACAATCATGAAAGAAATAGGCTGTTCCCACCACATAGTCTGATCTTTGATTGATGGCTGGTTTATTTCTATAAATTGCTGGCAGTTACAGTTTACTGCCTCCTGTTCTAGTTTTCTTGTTCTGTCTTCACTTCTATGATTTATGATATAAATTGCTAAGACTTATTATTCTAAAGCCATTTAAATACGAGACCTGTATACCTCAGCATTCAGCTTAGGTCCAGGATCGTGCAGGCCTGAATGAGCGCGCTTAAGGTAAGCTGTCACGCGGGTACATTGGTTCAGTTAGGCTATATGACAAGTGTTATGCTAAGTCTCCATAAAAAACGAAAATACAACGCTCCTGCAGGCGCTTATGTTACTAATTCACCTCTAAACTGGCACATGATTGTATACAATGCATATAGGCACGAAATCTCAACAACGTCAGTGACGTAATACGGGAAATCCCCTAACATAAAATAAAATGCATATTTGCTCATAACTCTTTAACAAAAAAATATTGGAAGAAACTGATTTGATTTTTGAAATCAGCGTATTTTTTTCCATTTATTAAGATATTCTTAAAATTGACTTCAGTTCCCCTTTAACATAAGATGTACAGTTACAATTATAAATTTATTGTTAAAGCGTGTTTTGCCAATTAGATTACATTTTAGTATTACTCGTTTGACACCCACCAACTTTTGTTTTCGCTGTTCTACGAAAAATTACTTTGGAGTTGCCTCAACCTGATAGCTCCCGTTGGGTTGTATAGAGATACAACGCATGTAAGAAGTTTCTATAACTCTATAACAATCACTTTCATTACGAGCTACACGTCCGCAATCTTTGTTAATTCCCTTATGTGGATTTCCCTCGCCAGTTATCCAACGATAAATATGAAAAATTTTTAAATGTGGATTTCCCCGACTGTATACAAATTTGGTATCTATCCTTCAATTAGCTTATTAAGGTTGTTTATATACATAAATATAATCCAAATTTTAAAAAGTAGCAGTGTAGTGGAGAGGCGGTGCGCTTATCGAGATCAATTTGGTTATAAATGTACTCAATCGCAATTTTGAATCTGTGGCGCTTATAGACAGGTGGCTTACTTATCGAGGTCGATTTGTTTATAAATACTGTATATCCAACCGGGATTTCAGAAATGTGGCGCATATGAAAGGTGGCTTGCTTATCAAGGCTGTTCGAAGAAACGGAAATTGAAAACTAAACAACTTTAATCAAAATGCACTCCGTTCGATTGTTTATAAACGTTTTAAAAATAGATTCAACGCTAAAACTTCTTTAACGCCAAGGTGGTCTGTTTAAACTTTATTTTAAATCGAATAAAACTCAAGTTTTTACTCAACTAACTATGATACTGTTTGGTTTTATATTTCATAAATGCCAGGCGAATTAAAAACGGCTATCGTGAATGTTAAATGAATATAGCACTAAAAGTAAAGAAATTGCAGTTCGCATTTTATTGCCACATTGCTATTCTAATAATTAGTTCATTTATTTCAAAGAATTAAAATCGTATATAACTTTACGTCAATATAAATAACAGCTTTGAAAAAATCTTTTAGTGTTTTTGTGAACAAGACAGACATTTACACGAATTAGATCGAATAATACAGAAATAAAGTTGAAATTCGTTAACACGTGTAAAACTATATTACTTTTATTAAATTGATATGTTTATACCTCCTTTTACCGTTATTTACCGCGTTTTGATTGCTATATTGTATTTATGTTAACTTATTCATGGTATCGATTATAAAGGAACGTAAAATACATAAAACATTTTGAAGGTATTAAACAACACGGTATGTAAAATGAGTTTTATAATTCACGTTTTATCTAGTTTAATAAAAGCCAAGATGACTGACGTTAGGTAAGAAGCCAAGTTAATAACCAGTAACGTTGCTTTGTGACCTCACACACATCAAAGCCTACCCGTTGGTACGCAGCCATCATTCGCTCTTTGATTTTGGTAAAATACAGTCTCCCAGACCTTACAGTAATAGCGTATTGATTTCCGCGGGCAAGCTAGCCGTTCTAGCCCCGTGTAGAAAAAAGAAAGTGCGCGTGCGCTCACACGCGCTCTCTTTATTAACCAAACGCACGAATTCCTCGGCTCCGAAAACGCGACCAGAGAAACACATCAAAAGGACATGTTTTGAACCGAGACCGAGTTTCAATACAATAGATAGATAGGTGTAGCTCAGGCCAGGCGAAATTATGTTCAATTTAAGAGGTTTTAAAGCTTGAAATACTAAACAGCCTTCAAAAGTGAATTTAAAAGCGTTTGTATTTGCATTGTACTTAATTATTTTTTATTTACCGGTAATATATATTTCTGTGTATTGTTACAAATATGAAATAAAAGATTTACTAAATATAAAAAGAATTATACAGCTGGTTTAAATAAACTATTGTGTTAGGAAATTCGTTAAATTGTTTTGATTGATTGAGACTTTGTACGATTTATTGTTGTTTCGCGGTGACAGCTACCGGTACCTTGTTTATGACGTAATAGACTTTCGTGTGAAAATAAAGGTATTTGACGTATTAAAAGAAATCCTTGTGAAAAAAGTAGTTTATTGTCGATACTAAATGTTTACATTTCTAGTGTTATTTTTTTTTAATTTTCAAAGGTTTAAAGTGCATTACATAGATTTATAAAGTGCATTACATATAGGCTGTTTTTGTACTTCTTTTTGGTAGGGGTGGGGGGGTTGTTGAAGTGCATTGCCGTATATATATTATTTTAACGTGCTTGTGTTGTGCTATTATGTTTATAACAATTATGGTATGCTGCATTAATCATTCTAATGCTGCAATAACAAATTCGCATTGCATTTAAACACTTTGAATGTTTACTTCAGTAACTTGACTGTGGGTAATGGGGTATTATGCCTATCATCAATATATAGTTTGAACTGCAAATTGCATTCTTGAAAATAGACGGGGGTAGTAGTAATAATTAAAATTTGGCTTTATAATAATGTAGACATGAAAAAACATATTTATGCTATGAAATAATAACACTCAAAGAGCTAATGGAAAATTCGTATAAAACAGCCTAGTGCTAGATTACCTGTACTTCTTCAGGTATTGTGGCAGAAAAATCCCACACACAAAAAACGAACATTCCAACAGTATTCTCCATAGACACCAAAGTTACAGATTTTGATTAAACTCACTTAAAGAGTTTTCTATTCGTAATACTGTGAATATACATTTTGTAAATAAGAAATCTTCCCAAAGTCTCTGCAACAAAATTGTATTTTTCTGCAGATATTATAATAGGGAGCCATGCATTTGAGAGATCGAATTCGGACCACCCCAACAAGAGAGCAATGGACTTAATTATATTTCTATGTTTGATGTTGGTCCCCAGCACGATTTCCACCGACTCAGCGTTCGTTCAAGTCGTGCTCTACGATCCCGATCCCTCTAGTGGTAGATATATAACAAAGAAGAGCGAGATGTCTGGGATATATTCGCTTGCCGGATCATTTAACTCTGCAGAAGGAGAAATAAAACAGGTA
>CH000771.1:306000-340202 GCA_000149265.1 Ciona savignyi | reverse complement strand
ATTTTTTATTTCAATAAATAGGTATGTTTACACAAATGAGGTAATAATTGAAGAAACTAGGAATAATGGTAAAGAGTTGAGTACTTCTACATTAGATAATTGGATTTAAGTAACAACTAAAACAGGGTTTTAAAAATAAAAATAAAATAAATCAAAAGTGCCTAATTAAATAAAATTCAATGAAAGCGTTTATTTTTTGCTTTTTTTAAATTTCTTGCTGAAACAAAGTTTTTCTTCTTTTTCCATTCACATTTCAACCCACAATTGTCTTTATTTCTCAGCTTCACCCATTGAGTCTATGTGACATATCTGATGACGGTTTATACGAATATGGATGGGTTGGCCTAGTTGAGTTGGAACCTTCCTATTTGGAGCCTGTGTCTTGCTCTTCTGTGTATGATAAGGTGGGTTGACTGCGGGCATCAGGTGTATATTGCTTTGGTATCTAATAATTTATCCCATTTAAAGGTCTTGATTAATGTTATACTCTAATAGCTTAACAACTGGACTGTGCATGGGGTGCATATTGTTTTGGTATCTAATGGGCTGTCCAAATTTAGAAATTTTGATTTACTATATACTAAATAGCTTAGCTTAACAACTTGACTGTAGGCATGGGGTGCATATTGGTTTGGTATCTAATGAATTATCCTAATTAGAGGTCTTGATTGATTTATACTCTAATAGCTTTAACAACTTGACTGTGGGCATGGGGTCTATTGATGTGCATCTGACCAAGACACTGTACAATGCCTTAACTCAGTGATATTTGATGGACTGTTAAATTAAAAGTGCTGTCTGATTTTCTGCAATCAGTAATAGATCGATCAAGTTGATTGTAAACATAAGGTGTACTATGAACCTTATCATGCTACTTAAAAAGTAATCCAAACATAACACCTGACAACTCTTCTTTTATCTAAAAACGATAAAATGAATCTGCATAGGTTAATTGCTCCGTGTGCATGTTAATATACAATTATAAAACTTCTACAGGCGAAAAGGGCACTTGATAAAGGGGCAACGGCCGTCATATTTGACATCACTAAGCGTCCTGATGCAGTTTTCCAGGTGACTTTCGATTAAACTTTTGTTTATAAAAAATCTTTTGTATGTTTTATGGATACCTCACTCCTGTGGTTTATTTATGTAATTGTGTACCGGTACGCTTCTGTGTAAAATTACTGCAATACATACCGGTATATGGTAAAATAAAATGTATTTAAATTTACAAATAACCAACTGTAACTTATCACAACCATGTTGATATTAAAGTTATAGAAATTTTATCAAGGGAATTACCAACCCCCAAATTACTAAAATTAGTAAATAAATTTAATAAACTAAATAAATTGGGCATCTATTAAAGATTTTTCACATGTCCTCCAATTTTTAATAGTATTTTTAACTCAGCATTACCCGAAAAAATTGGAATTGTAATATAACTCTTAATTGACTTTTTATTTTGATAAAAAATGGGGCTTTTTGTCTAAATTTAACAGGGGTTTTGTAAGTGCTTCTGGGTGGTTGTATCCCGTTATCGATTTCACCCTCTTCTTAACCCTTCACCCTAACCCACAGTTAAACTCGGAGGTCCATGCCACACTAGACCGCCCCATCATATTGATAGAGGGATCAGCAGCGTATCAGCTTGCCAAGATCATGCGGAATAAACAAGTGGCTCGGGTTCGAATTCAAACCAGGAACCCCCCTCAGCCTGTGAGTTCACATTATCTTGGATACGACCAGGGCTGGGAAAAATGTCCATGTAGCATGAATTTCTGTTCGTTAAAAAATGCCCCCATGTAGGAAATTTAATTAGTCAATTTCATTCGAAAAAAATCTAAAAAAATTTCTGTCTAACAACGTCATTTCGTAACGAAAGTGACCACATACCAACATTATTTTATATACATCCTTAAAGTCCTGTCTTAAGTGTCCATGTAGCTTCATTATTTATTTCATGTTGTTTAAATAATTGTCATTACCAAAGTATTTGCCTAGCAAAGTCATTCTGTCAGTATTTTTTAGAAAATTGTCTTAAAAGTGTCCATGTAGCAATGTTATTTCATCTGTATTTTTTTTTTAAATGCCCCAACAAAGTGTTTACAAAGCTACACTGTTCAATCAATGTTGCTAATTGTCTTATAAAAGTCTCAACATAGCAGTTCAAGGATGCTAATGTTTCTCTGCATAACTGGACATACAGGTTCAGACTTTCCATTGTTAGTTGAACGAAAACCTGCTATAGAGATCAATATCTTCCATTTAAATAAGAAAAACTATTGTAGCGAAACATAATATTTCTAGATCTCAAAAGTGACTGATTCTGATAAAATCCTAAGCATTCAGCCTCATCTATTCCTAATTATATTGTTATCCTGAGATGGTTCAATATGTTTACATCCCCCAAACAGGAGAGCCAGTACAATCAATACATCAACATGGCGATATTCATGGGCTGTTTTGTCGTCGTTTTCTTCGTTTGCATTTTCCTACTTGCAAAGGTGAGATATTTTTGGACGATTATATTACCCCGAATCAACACATTTGCAGGAATAAATATAGAATCAATAATTTCACATTCTAGAATCAACAATCTTCTTTTATAAGCCGACACATTTATAGCAACTTTTTGTTTTTTATTTGGTTCAATTTTTGCCATAACTTGATAAGTACTGGTATAAGATAGTATTATAGGATATTTATGTTTATTCCTTTGAGTGGAAAAACCAGGGCGGTTAACACACAGGCAATCAGCAGATCACCTCGCGCCCACCGTCAGTTACTGGAGCTATTGCAGTGTGTTGTGTATGATTCACACGTTTCTTCAATTAGGTAGAACCCATTAGGTTCTATAGGGGTTTGGGCAATGACCGTTAAGTGCCTTGCTAAAATACACAACCGACTAGCTAGCGAACAGTTTCAACCGCAACCCTCCGGCTAAAGGCATCACACTAAACCACTAGACTAATCTGTCGGACTAGTATCTGTCCAAATTGTGATCAACAGTATAGCAACGCTTCATTTTTGTTGCAACAATAGCTGTGCATGCAGGTAATTAAATTGTTAGTTCTTTCAAAAATTAAATCTGCAAATATAGTGTGTTGAAATTGAGTTCAATTTTAAATTTATACATTTGATAAATGTAAAAATAAGATTATTAATTTTATAAATAATGTGTAACTTTTGTTTCAGTTAAAATGCTGGAGGAGATCTCGAGAAGTAAGTTCGTTGTTTATTTGTTTAATATTTTTAATTTGAATGAGTTCTGGAAAATTTGATTACTACTTGAAAGCAAAAAAAGGAAACCTCGATAAATATAGAGATATTCATCTAACTTACAATGCTGTTTTTGGTCGTATTTCCCATATCTCCCTTACCAGTTCCTTAGTTAAGGGCATTAGCTGTCATTATTGCTATATTATCTATATTAGAAAATTATCAATAAATCTAAAAGCGATTGTTAAATTTTTTGTTAAGATTAAACAATATGTGAAGATAACCTCACGCGTAACTAGGTAATTCACCCCCCAATTCACCCCTTCCCACTTAGACACCCACAAATAACGTGGCTACGGAAACTCTCCGTCGGATGCGGACAAGAAGATTCCGGAAGAACCACAACGCAGACGGAATCAGCATCAACTCCAATCAACCACTTTGCGCCATTTGCCTCGAATACTTCAACCAAAACGAGGTAGAAACATTTTTCCTCAATACATTTTTTTTCCTTTATTCAATTTCTTCTTCAATTTTCCTTTATTCAGTTTTTTTTTTAATTTTCATCTATTCAGTTTCTACTTCGATTTTCCTTTATTCAGTTTCTAAGTTTTCAGCAAACGTATATTAAATTTCAAAATTAACAACAGAGAGGGACAAATTGTGGGGTTATAACTCAGATAATATCAAGATGCATCAGTTAAGACATTGCTACAGTTTTGCATGATTCTGATACAGCCTAGTGATACTACACATGTTTAAATGACCCTGCAGTATTAAAAATTTAAATAAGTGCCCTGCCCGATATCCCAACCTACCAGCTAATGAATGGTTCTCATCTACTAACCTTTGACTGCTTGTATTAATGACTGGAACCAACCCTCTCCCCCCAGGAGTTACGTGTAATCCCGTGCGCGCACGAGTTCCACAAACACTGCGTTGATCCGTGGCTGAAAGAAAAGCTCACCTGTCCTCTATGCAACTTCAATATATTAGGTGAGAATCTGGTTCACCGAATATAACCTTGTGATATAGGATGAATATTCATGTTTTTACTTGCGAATGGAAAAGTGGCATTATCACATAGCCAATTGTCAGATTACTTAGCAACTACATTTGGAGCGTCCTTAAATAGGTAATCATCAGATTACTTCTGCCAATCGTTGGGTTACCTTTAACTAAAAGAAAAACACCGATTTCAAATCAGCTGATTATTTACCATTTAACTGGGGTGTTCAGCTCTTGTATTCAGATAGGCTACTCAAATTCATCCCAGTAAATGGAAAAATTTAGGAAACCTTATCACTGGTTATCATCAGATTATATTCTTTTTACTACCACTTTACCAAAGCTATTGCAGTGGAGACATTACCACGTTTTTTTTTCAACCCAATAGCCTATTGGGTTCAGACAACGTCTGCAAAGTGCCTTGCCCAACAAAACCGAGTAGTTAATGGGCGCTTCGATTCGACTCGATTTTGATTTACTTCTAATTATTACCAATGAGCTTACCAGTCAGACTAGTAAACAATGCTGTCTGTTCTCATTATAAATCGGAAAAATAGGATTGGGGACATATTGCAGTGTGTTCAATATATAATGATATAAGTTTGAGTTTTAGACGATTCAAGTCTGATAATGCCTTGATGTGCCTTGGAATCCCTGGTCAAGGGTCTGGTGTGTATTAATTTCCCCAGACCCCCCACACATGGACATTTATTCGATATAAGACTCACGTTTATGACATCACAGGGGAACCCCCGAATCTTCAACGACGTTCCCGCCAAATTTCTTCACCGTCTATGACGTCACACTCGTCTATCCACGTGACGAGGCCTTATATTGGATACACCGAAGGTCACGAATTTAACTCCCCCAGTTGTTGCCATTCAAGCGCGACAAGCCATTACGACGTTAATAAACTCCCCTGTGGCGCCGGGCAGCTATATTACGAGGGTAGGCGGCCCGGGGGAAATGATTCAAACAGTGGATACGATCTACCTCCAGCTTATGACTCCTTGGACACGGCGCGTAACCTACCCGCGTATTGCGGCGTGCGGTACGCGCACGGTAACGCTGCGCACGGCGGCATACATGCGCACGGAACCCACGACAAACAGAAATGCGGGAACGTGACTCGCTGCGCCGAAATTCGCGACGGCGCGTCATGCGGAAACGCATCATACCGCAACGTAACGCACGGCATTTGGACGGAAAGAAACCCGTCGTTACGTAGCGGGTATTCACCGGATTCTTCTGGACTTAGTGACGTCGATAAATATGAAGTCAGTCCATATTTATTCGGACCCCATCCCGTGTACCACGTCACAGACACCGCGTGTTACGTCACAGACACAAGTGTTCGTTCAGTTTTTGGATCCTCCCTGATATCCGACCCACCAGCTCCATTGAGTAGGGACAAATTTATTTTAAAGGTAAGAATATTGAAATTTGTGGAAAAATGAACGGTAAAATAATCGTATTTTTCAATCAAAAAATCAAGCCAGCTTTAAGCTGACATTCACTCTGTACCCAACCAGCCCTACCCTAAAGCACTAAAGACAAAAAGCGTATGTTAAAACATAAATAACTTGCATTCCTTTTGAAAAGTTAAAAGGGTTTTGCGGCACTAAGTGTAACAGACCGAAAAACCTTTATTTTAAGAATAAACGGTTAATTTTAAGCTTCTCGTTTCGTGCGGTACGTCGCTGCAACTTTGAACTTGAACTATTTACAAGAACTAGATCGAGCGTTAAGTTTTAAAGTTTAGATCATGCTCGATTGAGAGTACCAAAACATAATGTGGGATTCGCGAGAAAAGACTCCCCCAGGAAACTCGAGCGTGGCAAAAAATTGTCTCAAGTCACACTTATACGAGCCTTTCTACCCACCTAGAAGGATATACTTAACAATGCACACACTGTATTAGTTTCAGCAGCCCAACTTTTGATACAAGGTGTCTTACAACACTCCTGGTGCGCGATATTTTGTATTTTCGTGGCTTCCCACCCAGGAGGATATACATGAATCAGTCGCCCACACAGTGCAATTACGACGCATATCAACACGACTGCGGACACGTAGCGTATTAAGTTCGTGGATGTATAAAGTCGGCGTACCACCACCAGGATATAAATGAATTCACCCTCGAAATACTGTGGTATCAGCAACAACTCTACTTTGCGAACGACTTGCATTAAGATAACCACGGGCGCTCCCTATCACACTCGTATAAATAAATCAACCACCCATACACTGTAAACGCTTCTGCAAATCGACTGTGGTTATAATATGTCTTAGGATACCTATGTATAAATCGTGGCTTCCAATCGCCAATGATATAAATAAATCCACCACCCACACACTGTAAAAGCTCCTGCAGCACTGGAATTTGTAAACAGCTTAAGAAAACATGGAAATAGTAAGGGAATGGGATGTAAGGAAACATATCCAACAGCTCGATTGCGTTATTACAACACTTTGTTTCAGTCGTGCAAGCGCAGCTCGACACCGTGCATCGGCTACAGTTCCTCGGACGCCGAGCAGGTCGCAAGAGTTAGCGTATCGTCGCTAGATGGCGTGCTGGAGTCAGTGATGGTTCCAACGATGTTCAGCGACGACTCGTGAGTGGCAGATTATGACATAGTTATTTCGTCACAATTGTTAAGTCGTGCGCTACATTACATTATTCAAGTACGACGTTTAAGCTCACACGGCCTTTTACTCCCGGTTGGCGTATCCCTAGCCCGTCGAACCGTCAGCCGATGGTGGGCGGGATCGAAACCAGCCTATAACTGTCGCAACTTATTTTTTATTGATTGATGACGTCAATCGCTTATATAAACGTACATGACATGATTACAACTCATTTTACTGCGCGGAAGGTCGGCACGTTAATGTGGTCAATTTAATCAACTGCTCTGCGTTAATTAAGAAAAAAACTGCCGTGCATTAGCTAAACCATTCAATTTGTGTAAGTGTACATTTGTTAGTACAGCGTAAAATGACAAGCGAACTTTGTATGCCTGTTGTATTAAAATATTGTATTACAAATTTGGATTTGATACCAAGTTTTTTTCAGGAATTCCGACCACATTTGGTCCGATGACGTCATTTACTCTACCTCTACACATCAGAATGAAGCTAGACACGTGACTAATTCATCCAATCACGTCCGAGAAGGTCGGACACGTTGCGACCTCTAACGGTCCAAAATTTCGCGTTTTTATTTCTTTTATCGTTTCAGTATTTCTCAAACTCAGTTATTCTTTCTATCGTGCCATTTATATTGTTTCCATGTTTGACGTCAGAATACACAACCCCACAGGGGACCAATTGAAAAAGTTAGATGATCTGTTTTGCAAGGCAACCTTGGTCCAGTGTGGTGTCTCTCCGAGCATTAATACTTGCTTACATAACGTTCATTGTTTTTTCGAGGCAAGTTTCAATCTTTGTAGTACGCCTGCTAAGAGTTTCGTGTTTTAAAATGCATGCTGCTAACCGTGTCGCGTTTCAAGTCTTGATTCCTGATAGACGTGACTATTGTCGGTTTACTAAACTCTAAAGGTTTGTAGTTAATCTTAAGCGCGATCAGAATAACACACAACTTCAATTTGCAACACTACCACTTTGTTTACTGTACATTTCCCAACTGCCACGTCTCATGAAAAACATCAAAACGAACGACAATAACTTATGCCTTGTGACGTCACATAGCCACGGTAATAATTTGAAAAACACAACGTTTTAAAGTAGGTTGCGCAATACAAAAACATAATTACACTCTAGTTTGTGACAAACCGTTCGGCTTCGAAACAGGCATTACACAGTTGTTTTAGAACAGGGGCGTGCAACTGTTTTGCGCAATGGGCCACAACGTACAAGTATAGAGATACCGGGGGCCAGACCATCAAACAACTTATATTTTGTATGGCGGCTTTCCTTTTTCGGCAATTGCTTCAGCTATCTTTATGCTCAGTTCTGTAACTAACTTGGTAGACATTCGTTCGAACTTGGTTAGGCTTTTTTGTATAGTAACATGCTCCAATAAAGTAAGATCACGTAATACTGTACCACTGCCGGAACAAGGCAATTTTCCAACAATGCACATTATTTTGTAACAATGGGAGGTCGTCACAGTAATGTTAACATAAATTTAATCGGAGTGTAAAGTAGTGTTATACTGTCTTTAAAAATGGCAATGATGCCGTTACAATTTAAAAAAAGTTTTAAACTATTAGGCTACGAAGTATGAAGTCTGCAGCGGGCCACATAAATAGGTACCACGGGCCGTGCTGTGGCCCGCGGGCCGTATGTTGCACCCCTCTGTTTTAGAATATCGTCGCTGTCAAGCCAAAGGGTTACACATTCAAAACTGGCTGCCAGCTGGTAATCCTTCAAGAAACCGCACCCTTCTATAATCGCAAGGCAATCTACGATGGCGATAACCCCAATTCAAATTATAACCGTTGGACAGGTCGTCATGGCACAACTGGTTCAGAGCTTAAGCAACCACGTACCTGGTTTTAAACATGCATCCTTTCGGGTGTTGGTCCGACGTGATGCTAATAATCCAAACATTCATAAACACTGTCGCAGCTCAACAAATTTAAAAGCTGAACCACTCGGTAGAAGCTTTATATTTCATCTGCGTATACGCCCGTTTTGATATGATACCCATGTTTTGTCTTCATGAAAAAGGTGATGTAGATAGCAATATCCCCAAGGCAACCGTCAAATTACCTTGTGTTTACCGTCGGGTTAACGTGGCTACTGTAGTGTATTGTATGTGTTTAATACATTGCTTTAGTTTTTTAAAAACCCAGTGGGTTAATGGTTCTACCAAATTGAAGGGACATGTGTATCCTACACAACACACTGTAATAGCTCCGGTAACCCGACGGTACTTTTTTTTTTAAATAAAAGGCTTCTGTTATTTTATGTGCATACGGCTGATGTGTTTTAAGTACTGCAGTTTTTTTCGGTTTAATTTTTTAAACCTTTGTGTTATTTATTACCGTATTCTTTATTACCGTAAAACACGAAATAAGATCAACGAAATAACTAAACTAATACTTTTCTATTAAAGGGGAACTGAAGTCAATTTTAAGAGTATCTTAATAAATGGAAAAAAATACGCTGATTTCAAAAATCAAATCAGTTTCTTCCAAAATTTTTTGGTTAAAGAGTTATGAGCAAATATGTGTTTTATTTTATGTTAGGGGATTTCCCGTATTACGTCACTGACGTTGTTGAGATTTCGTGCCTATATGCATTGTATACAATCATGTGTCAGTTTAGAGGTAAATTAGTAACAGAAGCGCCTGCAGGAGCGTTGTATTTTCGTTTTTATTATGGAGACTTAGCATAACACTTGTTATATAGTCTTACTGAACCAATGTACATGGTGACAGCTTACTTTAAGCGCGGTCATTAAGGCCTGCACGGTCCTGGACTTAAGCTGAATGCTGAGGTATACAGGTCTCGTATTTAAATGACTTTAGAATAATAAGTCTTAGCAATTTATATCATAAATAATAAAAGTGAAAACAGAACAAGAAAACTATAATAGAATGCATTAAACTGTAACTGCCAGCAATTTATAGAAATAAACCAGCCATAGGGAAAAGGCTAGACTATGCGGTGGGAAAAGCCTATTTCTTTCATGGTTTACCTTGGTTGTTTGTATAATGTTTTGCTGTTGTGTATGTGGTGCATTTAATGTCTGCTGTTATTGAAACTGAGCATTAGCCTACTGGTTGAGTATACCACTTATTGCAAAAACCAGTTAATCCACAGTTGAGTAGCTGATGTGTTGTGTAGTCTGACAATAAGTACACAGCAAGCACTCAGATAAGTAAGTGAAGAATATATATAATAGATCTTTACTTAACTACCCAAATAAGTTAATAAGAATATACCACATTTCTAATTTAGTTCTTTTTATTAGATATTGTAAAATGCCTAAAGTTAAGCCACTGAGAAGGAAGAAAGAGTGATTGGAGTATATTGTTTTGCTCCAGGATGTACAAATTCCTATTACAGCACACGAAATTCCAATCCACCTGTGCTCTTCCATCGATTTCCTCACAACGACAAAAAACGGTTGAAGCAATGGATACAACAATGCAAGCGTTCTAAACTACCTGGAAAAAGAACCGCAGTGTGTAGTGCACATATTTGTGACAAGGATTATCATAGTAAAATTGTATTTGACTCCAATGGAGTAGCCAAGATGATGAAAACAAACCACTTGGTGAAAAATACAGTTCCAACAATTTTAAATTTTTCTGATTATGATTTTAAACATAGTGATCAACCCAGTACATCAAGTGCAACTTCAAGAACTTCTTTATCCAAGCAGATAATTGAAAAATAAGGGCTTTTAGTAATGCAAGTCTAGTCTGGCATTATTTTGTGCACAAATGCATGTACATTCATGCAGCATAAACATTCTTGCGGTGTGTCCATAAGAATACAGTTTTTGCAACGGCACCAAGTCATGTCAATAGGTAATGTTTCTAAATAAACATTTTCTTCTATGGGGCTTGCATCTTCAAAGATACTTTTAGACGTTTTCCTTGGTTCAAACGCACATGACTAAATTTGTGTTGTTTTATTGTGTACAATAAAACTTCTTTCATCCATGCAAGAATGCTGAAAACTGTCATCCATTTTAGTGTTACAACATTAACTTAAATTTACTCTAGAAATGAAGAAAACAAAAGAAATTTGTTAAAACTTCTATGCATATGTATACCAAATCTCTCACACTCTCAGTTTGTAGCCTAGGGGTTGATAACAACATTGCTAGTCTACGTTGCAGATTATGGCTATATATTGAAAAGCAACAATCATGAAAGAAATAGGCTGTTCCCACCGCATAGTCTGATCATTGATTGATGGCTGGTTTATTTCTATATATTGCTGGCAGTTACAGTTTACTGCCTCCTGTTCTAGTTTTCTTGTTCTGTCTTCACTTCTATGATTTATGATATAAATTGCTAAGACTTATTATTCTAAAGTCATTTAAATACGAGAGCTGTATACCTCAGCATTCAGCTTAGGTCCAGGATCGTGCAGGCCTGAATGAGCGCGCTTAAGGTAAGCTGTCACGCGGGTACATTGGTTCAGTTATGCTATATGACAAGTGTTATGCTAAGTCTTCATAAAAAAACAAAAATACAACGCTCCTGCAGGCGCTTATGTTACTAATTCACCTCTAAACTGGCACATGATTGTATACAATGCATATAGGCACGAAATCTCAACAACGTCAGTGACGTAATACGGGAAATCCCCTAACATAAAATAAAATGCATATTTGCTCATAACTCTTTAACAAAACAATATTGGAAGAAACTGATTTGATTTTTGAAATCAGCGTATTTTTTTATATTTATTAAGATATTCTTAAAATTGACTTCAGTTCCCCTTTAAGGGTTTCCGACAAGCTGCAAACAAGGTACCAAAGAGTAATATACAACGTATATACACATATATGGTAGAATCGGCAAAGTTTTGAAGTTAACTGCGATCAAAACTACTGACAACGGTGGTTGACTGCTCGAATAAGTATTATTTAGAGTTTTGTGATGTTTTATATTTTTATCTTTTCCCATTTGTGGGAAAACACGGCTATGATATTTTTATAGCATAGCATTTGTGTATTTTATTGGAGAGTCGTGACGTGTACAATTGGTAGAAAATAGAACAGAAACTAATTAAGTTAATTATCCAACTTAAAATCTAGTTGGTCTCTGCCTGCTTGGAGCCATGCGAATCACTTTGACCGTATGTATTGTACTGTATCAGTTTGCATTATATCAATACAGAAACCTTTGAAAACATTTGGATTGCAAGTCATTTAGAAAACATTTGAATTGCGAGTCATTTTGAAAACTTTCGGATTGCGAGAATTTTGGCTGAGGTCTGTTAGTTGGGTAACCTCGGACCAGATTCAGCTCTAACAATGGGTTCTAACACTAGCCTTAACAAAGCAAAAAATGAAGAACCCCACACCCTATTCTTTACACTACATGGTTGTTAACAAGTTTATAAAAATGAATTTGTGGTCGATCGGTTAGCTAGACTCACCTAAATAATTTTTTTGAAGTATTAACAATTGATATACTAATAGAATAAGATCTAAAAGTATTTACAATTACAATATAAGCTATAAAGTATCTTTTATTGCGGTATTTTGCAATAAAATCATTACCATGATAAAAACTATGTATGGTTATGAACGGCATGCAAGAGAAGGGGTTGTGGCGATCCATTTAACCGAAAATACAAGCCACAAAATTATCCTATGGCCGAATTATTAGCGTCACTGATTTACATCCAGCATGCCACTAAAAAAACCAACAATGGTAAGGCGAAGTCGGGTTTTCAATTTTAGTTACAAATTAACATGCCATCGGTTTTTACACATTAACACAAAACAAACATGTTGCAGTCCATATAGTGGGTGGATATGAACATTAAAGATATCTTAAGTCACACACGACACGTAAAATAAGGTGAAAATGGTTTGAATATATGACCATGTGCGCAATAATTATGTGCGCAACTCAATTACTATTTGAAAAGTGTCTTAGATTGGTCGTATGCAAAGAGGAATCGCTTGGTATGTATTTGGGCGATTCCAAACGCAGGCACGCGAATAAGGCATATTTTTTACAACTTCTAACATCAAATGGCCGTAATTACCCCTGTGATAATGTGGATACCACGATGCAAACCCGATTTCACCGTTACTCTTGTACACCACTCCGTCCTGAAAAGCACAAACGGTATGCATTAACCCAATACATAAGCATCACTTTTTTTCAAAGATATACGATGCATTAGATGATAGTTCCGGTTTTTTGTACTCATAGGATTTATTTAAGTTTTCTTCCCCGAATGGTAAAATAGGCATTTTTACAAAGGCTATCGCCAGGTTATTTCGTGTCGCCTCTGTTGAATTTGCGGATTCATTTCATTGTGATGTTCATAACGTAGACGTTTTTGCTATTTGTTTTAATTTACTATAAAGAGTTAAATCGACAACTTTTTATGATCTTCGTTTTTTTACAATATTAATGTTGGGTTTAACTAATTTCTATAAAAAAATGAGGCTATCCCTGGAATTTCAAACAAACATTTACGTTTATTGCAATGACTTACTCTATAAACAGATGCCAACCACACGTCAACAAAGGTTGATGTTCCAAAATACCAGATTCGTTTCACGTAGCTGTATATTTGGTTGTGCATCGCTGGGTTAAGAATCTCGACTAGCGTTCCGTTTAGGCGCTGGCAGTAGCTTAATGCTTGCGCCTTATTTTCACGAATCGTGCCTCGCGTGTAGGGCAGCCAAATGCAATTCCGTTCAAACACGATTCCGGTGCCTGCAATTTACCGTGCTGTTTAGTTTTGTAGCAACGTTTATGAAAGCACATATATTTTTAAACTTACAGGGGACAGGGGTGGTGTTTGTTTTAGTAGGAGCTGTGGTAGGTTCAGTAGTTGAACAATTGCATTGTCGATCTATTCTACCACTCGTATAATTTACTATTGCTTCTCGAATTCGAATGTCAATTTCGGTCCAGTTTACTCTCGAGCTTGGGGCAGATGGTCCAGGTGGACCCGGTATGCCCTGTGGCCCAGGAGGCCCCTTTTTGCCGGACTTTCCAGCTGGACCTCGAGGGCCCTGCTGAATTCTTGACTGGTTGACTAAATCAAACTGATCAAAAACTCGTTCTACGGTCTTACAAACCAAGTATTCTGACGACGTCGAAGCGAATTGCAGAAAAAGAGCAAAGAAAAAGAACAATTTCCACATATTGAATTCTTTGGTTTGAATGAATCACCCCCCAAAATTTGCTTTAAATAGCGTATCTGGCAGTTACGTAGTTGTTTTCGACTTCGATTTGTTGCTAACTAATAATCTGCTTTAGGGTGTTTAAATCGTGAAGTTCCTGCCACGTGTTAACCATCAATCATCACCGAGTCGTTGTAATACGGTTGTGAAACTGAATGAACGTCTCAAACACACGGAACATACAGCAACAGCAAACCCGACTGTCCGACAGAGGTAATCTGACGGTTTCCTTTGTGATAACGGTTCTTTGTGTATTTGTGAGGTAATCTGACGACCATTGTTTGACCACGGTCTTTGCAAATAGCTTGGCGGTTTAGTGTGTCGACATTTAGACGAAAGCTTGCAGCTTCGAAACTGTCCTTGGGCAAGACACTTAACGGACATTGCCTAAACCCAGTGGAATAATGAGTTCTACCAAATTGAAGGTATGTGTGAATCATACACAACACACTGCAATACCTCCGGTAACCCTACGATGGGCGCGAGGTGATCTGACGATTGCCCTAACGTCCCTTGAGTTTTTTTCATTTTACAGGGATAAACATGAATACCCTATCCTATAGTGTGCTAACGTCCCTTGCGTTTTCCCATTTACAGGGATAAACATGAATACCCTATCCTATCCATTGCTCTAATTGTAACTCTCGCGAGTTTCCCTATTTACGGAGTTAAACCATGAATATGCAATATTATACTAATTATGTTTTGTAAAAAAACATGAATGGGAGTATGAAGAAACAATTTGGTCCGTATTATTAAATACAAAACTATTATTGATTATAAAAAAACTTCGGAAAGTGTTGCAGCTAACGCCCGTAACCGTCGTTGAACAAATTTGATGATTACCCATGTGATGACGTATCGTGTGGTTTTCTTATCACTGGGATAAAACATACATATCTTATATCTCATGTATAAACCAGAAATTAGGTAAGCTTTTATTTGAGAAATTATATTAATATAATAAAAATATATATCTTACTGTAAATATAAATACTCAACTGTTTTTTAAATATTCTGGCGTTACAGTATTTGTAACCTTACAAAACTGAGTTGTTTCAAATCGAGTAGCTTATCACTGGGGCTACAAGTATGTTAGGGATTTGTTTCCCGTTGGTTTGTTTCGCATAAGGCCATTCCCACCTTGGAATAATAGGGCAAAATTCAAGAATAAAACGCCACGATGTCGCAGAATCAGTGTATACACTCGCGATCGTAGGGCAAAACTTAAAGGAGAGACGGGGGAGGATAAAATGAATAGATTAAGGCATTAGAGTTAGTTTAAAACATAAGGGTTGGAGTTAGGGTTAGTTCTGTGATCGGGATTAGTGTTTAGGGCATGGTTAAAATTAGTTTTTATAGTTTTAGTGAGCAGTTTCACGTATTTCTTACCCTTTTCCTTTTTTAGTTTTACCCCAATCTTACTTTCACTATAAAACAAACTTTTTTATTAGGCGTACGGATTATTTTAAAACCATCACAACTTTTGCAACAACCTGTGTTTACGTCACATGTATATTAATATATCGATGCCCATTACGTAACCAACATAAGATTTTGTGGAATGTCATTTCGTGGTGGTCGTGTCGTAGTTGCATCATAATACACATTATCTTGGTGGGGTTACATCATAATACACATTATCTTGTGTCTGTACACAAACTTTAAATTAATCAAAAACGCTTCGATGTCGTTTCTTTGGCCCTGAACCTAATAAAACGTGCGGTAAACTGATGGTGACGTTATTTATTTGTGCTGGAGAAAATAGCCGTAAAGGTAATGAAGAGAATTATAAAAAAACAACATTTTACTGGCAATTCTAAAAAACGTAATACTTAAATACATAAATATTTAATTACTAAAAAACATATAAACAATATTAAAAAAACATAATTACTGGGGTTATTGCAGCGTATTTGATAATTTTTGGTAGAATCCATCTACTGGATTCAGGCGATTTTTGGTATGAGATTTGCCCAATGACATTGGGACCTAGCCAGCGAAAGATTTCGTACATTTTAATTTGGACAGTGTCAATTTAATCACTACTATTTTAAACCAATTTTTGGTGTACGCTGAATTTTTTTGAATACCAAAAACGACTTCCTGATTATTAAATATACTTTGATTACTGATTTAATAAAACAAGCATAAAGTAAACTTAATTTATTGAAATTCGGTACGGTATAGGGCTAGAGTAAGGGTTAGTTCTGGCATTGAGATTAGTGTTTAGGGCATGGTTAAAATTACTGGGCGTACAGATTATCTTAAAACCATCACAACTTTTGCAACATCCTGTTTTACGTCACAATATATATTAATATACCTATGACCATGACGTAACCAATATTAGACTTTGTGGAATGTCATTTCGTGGTGGTCGTGTCGCAGTTACATCATAATATACATTATCTTGGTGGGGTTACATCATAATACACATTATCTTGTGTCTGTACACAAACTTAAAATTAATCAAAAACGCTTTGATGTCGTTTCTTTGGCACTGAACCTGATAAAACGTGCGGTAAACTGATGGTGACGTCATTTATTTGTGCTGGAGAAAACATGCATAAAGTTAATGAAGAGAATTATAAAAAAACGTTTTACTGTTAATTCTAAAATAAAACATAATACTAAACTAATAAATATTTAATTACTAAAAATAATACACATTATCTTGTGTCTGCCGACAAACTGAAAATTAATCAATAACACTTGGATGTACTGTAGTTTCTTTCCGCCCTGAACATAATGCTAAGCAGGTTGAAAGAGTACTTAACAATAGTATATCCTTCTGGGTGAAACAATACTGTAAAAGCTTAAGCAGCCCAACTTTTGATACAAGCTGTCTTACAATACTGGTGCGCGATATTTTGCCTTGTCGTGGCTTCCCACCCAGGAGGATATACATGAATCAGTCGCCCACACAGTGCAATTACGACACATAGAGTTCGTGGATAAGCAAAGTCAACGTACCACCACCAGGATATAAATTAATTCACCCTCGAAATACTGTGGTATCAGCAACAACTCGTGTGTGCGCACGAATTGTATTAAGATAACCACGGGCGCCCCCCCCCACACTCCTATTAATGAATCAACCACCCATACACTGTAAAAGCTTCTGCGAATCGACTGTTGCTATATTATGTCTTATGATACCTGTGTATAAATCGTGGCTTCCCATCACCATTGATATAAATGAATCCACCACCCACACACTGTAAAAGTTCCTGCAGCACTGAAATTAGAAAACAGCTTAAAAAAACATGAAAATAATAAGGGATATAAGGAAACAGATCCAGCAAATCGATTGCGTTATCACAACACTTTGTTTCAGTCGTGCAAGCGCAGCTCGACACCGTGCATCGGCTACAGTTCCTCGGACGCCGAGCAGGTCGCAAGAGTTAGCGTATCGTCGCTAGATGGCGTGCTGGAGTCGGTGATGGTTCCAACGATGTTCAGCGACGACTCGTGAGTGGCAGATTATGACATAGTTATTTCGTCACAATTGTAAAGTCGTGCGCTACATTGCACTATCCAAGTACGACGTTTAAGCTCATACGACCTTTTACTCCCGGTTGGCGTATCCCTAGCCCGTCGAACCGTCAGCCGATGGTGGGCGGGATCGAAACCAACCTATAACTGTCGCAACTTATTTTTTATTGATTGATGACGTCAAAATGACGTCAATCGCTTATATAAACGTACATGACACGGCTACAACTCATTTTACTGCGCGGAAGGTCGGCACGTTAATGTGGTCAATTTAATCAACTGCTCTGCGTTAATTAAGAAAAAAACTGCCGTGCATTAGCTAAACCATTCAATGTGTGTAAGTTTACATTTGTTAGTACAGCGCAAAATGACAAGCGAACTTTGTATGCCTGTTGTATTAAAATATTGTATTACAAATTTGGATTTGATACCAAGTTTTTTTCAGGAATTCCGACCACATTTGGTCCGATGACGTCATTTACTCTACCTCTACACATCAGAATGAAGCTAGACACGTGACTAATTCATCCAATCACGTCCGAGAAGGTCGTACACGTTGCGACCTCTAACGGTCCAAAATTTCGCGTTTTTATTTCTTTTATCGTTTCAGTATTTCTCAAACTCAGTTATTCTTTCTATCGTGCCATTTATATTGTTTCCATGTTTGACGTCAGAATACACAACCCCACAGGGGACCAATTAAAAAAGTTAGATGATCTGTTTTGCAAGGCAACCTTGGTACAGTGCGGTGTTTCTCCGAGAATTAATACTTGCTTACATAACGTTCGTTGTTTTTTTAAGGTAAGTTTCAATCTTTGTAACACGCCTTCTACGAGATCATTGTTTTTAAATGCATGCTGTATATGATTCGGTGGCGCTAACCGTTCGGCTTTCAAACAGACGTTACATAGTTGTTTTA
Organism: Ciona savignyi; assembly: GCA_000149265.1. NCBI lineage: Eukaryota > Metazoa > Chordata > Ascidiacea > Phlebobranchia > Cionidae > Ciona > Ciona savignyi. The sequence continues at coordinate 321,693 of CH000771.1, read as the reverse complement.
GAATAACGCCTTGTAGCCCAATGGTTACGGGTTCGAAACTGGTCGCCACAGGTAATCATTCGAGAACGCTCCCCCTTCTATAAAAGCGAAGCAATCTACGATGACGATAACCCCAATGTTAGTCGCTGAGAATAAATTGTTCCAGGTGTCTTTGGAGCGGAAATCATTCCATTTACCACATAGTGATATTGTAAAAGCGCTCCGAGCACCTTGACTCTAAAAGGATTGCTCATCGAAAAAATGAAGGTAACAACCTAATAGCTAAATGTCACCACAAATTAATGGTTATTTCGAGATTGGCAAATATGTATGTCCGGCCGGTTAGTCTGGCGGTTAAGTGCGTCGCCTTTCAATCTGAAGGTTACAGGTGCAAAACTGGTCGCTAGCTCGACGGTTGTCCTTGGGCAAGGCACTTTATGGACATTGCCTGAACCCAGCGGATTAATCGGTTCTACCAAATTGAAGGAACGTGTCCATGATATACAACACACTGCAATAGCTCTGGTAACCCGACGGAAGGCGCGAGGTGATCTGACGATTGCCCGTGTGTTAACCCACTTGGTTTTCCCATTCACTGGGATAAACAGGAATATCATATCCTATGTAGGGGATTTACCACCAAAGTAATTTCAAATCATAACCGTAACTTGTTTTGTCTTCATGAATCAGATGATGTAGATAGCAATATCCCCAAGGCAACCGTCAAATTACCTTGTGCTTACCGTCGGGTTAACGAGGCTACTGTAGTGTATTGTATTTGTTTAATACATTTTAAAAACGTTTTTTTAAAAACCCAGTAGATTAATGATTCTACTAAATTGAAGGAATATGTGTATCCTAAACAACACACTACAATAGCTCCGGTAACCCGACGGTTGGCGCGAGGCGATCTAACGATTGCCCCATTGTTACCCACTCCTGCATTTTCTCATGGGGATAAACATGAATACCATATCTTATTTTTGCTTATTTGCCCATATTTGATACTGGGGCAAAAAATGAATAAACTAAGCTTATTATTTGCAAATTGTACTTTTTTAAATGTAAGGCTTCTGTTTGTTTTTCTTCTGTTATTTTATATGCATACAGCTGATGTGTTTTAAGAACTGCAGTTTTGCTGTTTTTTGGGCTTCATTTTTTAAACCTTAGTATTTTCTTTATTACCGTAAAAACAAACAAAATAAAATAAATAACTAAACTAATACTTTTCTATTTAGGCTTATTGACAAGCTGCAAAGAAGTAACGAAAGAGTAATATACAACGTATATACATATATGGAAGAATCGGCAAAGTTTTGAAGTTGACTGCGATCAAACTACTAACAAAAGTGGTTGGCTGCTCAAAAAAGTGTTATTTAGAGTTTTGTGATGTTTTCTATTTTTATCTTTTTTCATATGTGGTACAACACAGGTCATATTTTTTATAGCATAGCATTTGTGTATTTTGTTGGAGAGTCGTGACGGGGTACAATAAGTAGAAAATAGAACTGAACAGAAAGTATTTAAGTTAATTATCCAACTTAAAACCTAGTTGGTCGAAGCCTCGAATCCCTTTCTCTACACTTCATGGTCGTTAATAAGTTTATGGAATGAATTTGTGGTGAATCGGTTAGCTAGACTCACCTAAATTAATATTGAAGTATTAACAATTGTTATACTACTAGGGAAACTGGTAAAACCTGAAAGTATATACAATTACAATATAATCTATACAGTATCTTTTATTGCGGTATTTTGCAATGAAAATTATAACCATGATGAAACCAATGTATGGTTATGAACGGCATGCAAGAGGAGAGGTTGTCGCGTTCAATTTGACCGAAAATACAAGCCACAAAATTATTCTGTGGCCGAATGGTTAGCATTGCTGACTTACATTCAGCATAACAATAAAAACCAACAATGGTTAAGGCGAAGTCAGGTTTGAATTTTAAGTACAAATGAACATGCCACAGGTTTTCACGCATTAAGACAAAACAAACATGTTGCAGCCCATATAGTGGGTGGATATTAAAATTGAATATATTTTAAGTCACACACGACACGTGAAATAAAGTGAAAATGGTTTGAACATACATGACCATGTGCGCAACTCAATTACTCCTTGAGAAATGTCTTAGATTGCTCGTATGCAAAGAGGAATCGCTCTGTATGTATTTGGTACATTCCCAACGCCGGAGAGCGAGTCTGGCCTATCAGTTCTAACTTTTAACACCAAATGGCCGTAATTACCAATGGGATAATGTCGAAACCACGATGCAAAACCGATTTCACCGTTACTCTTGTACACCACTCCGTTCTGAAAAGAACAAACCGTATGCATTAACCCAATACATAAGCATCACTTTTTAAATATAAACGATGCATTAGATTATAGTTCCGTTTTTTTTACTCATACAGGATTTATTTAAGTTTTCCCCCTAATGGTAACATAAGCATTTTTACAAAGACTATCGTCAGGTTATTTTGTGTCGCCTCTGTTAGTTTAGCGGATTTATTTCATCGTAATGTTCATAACTTAGACGTTTTTGCCATTTCCTTTTTTATTGCATTCTAAGGTTTAAATCGGTAAAGTTTTTATGATCTTCGTTTTTTCAAATATTAACGTTGGTTTGAACTAATTGCCTAAAAATGAGGCTATACCTGAAATTTCAAACAAACATTTACGTTTATTGCAATGACTTACTCTATAAACAGATGCCAACCACACGTCAACATAGCTTGATGTTCCAAAATACAAGATTCGTTTCACGTAGCTGTATATTTGGTTGTGCATCGCTTGGTTAAGAATGTCGACTAGCGTTCCGTTTAGGCGCTGGCAGTGGCTTAATGCTTGCGCCTTATTTTTTTGCTCCCCATATCGTATGTAGGGCAGCCAAATGCAATTCCGTTCAAACACGATTCCGGTGCCTGCAATTTACCGCGCGGTTTAGTTTTGTAGCAACGTTTATGAAAGCACATATGATTTTAAACTTACACGGGGCAGGGGTGGTGTTTGTTGTAGTAGGAGCTGTTGTAGGTTCAGTAGTTGAACAATTGCATTGTCGATCGATTCTACCACTCGTATAATTTGCTATTGCTTCTCGAATTCGAATGTCAATTTCGGTCCAGTTTACTCTCGAGCTTGGGGAACATGGTCCAGGTGGACCCGGAATGCCCTGTGGCCCAGGAGGCCCCTTTTTGCCGGACTTTCCAGCTGGACCTCGAGGGCCCTGCTGAATTCTTGACTGGTTGACTAAATCAAACTGATCAAAAACTCGTTCTACGGTCTTACAAACCAAGTATTCTGACGACGTCGAAGCGAATTGCAGAAAAAAAGCAAAGAAAAAGAACAATTTCCACATATTGAATTCTTTGGTTTGAATGAATCACCCCAAAAAAATTGCTTTAAATAGCGTATCTGGCAGTTACGTAGTTGTTTTCGACTTCAATTTGTTGCTATCCAATATTCTGCTTTAGGGTGTTTAAATCGTGAAGGTCCTGCCACGTGTTAACCATCAATCATCACCGAGTAGTTGTAATACGGTTGTAAAACTGAATGAACGTCTCAAACACACGGAACATACAGCAACAGCTAACCCGACTGTCCGACAAAGGTAATCTGACGGTTTCCTTTGTGATAACGGTTCTTTGTGTATTTGTTAGGTAATCTGACGACCATTGTTTGACCACGGTCTTTGCAAATAGCTTGGCGGTTTAGTGTGTCGACATTTAGACGAAAGCTTGCAGCTTCGAAATTGTCCTTGGGCAAGGCACTTAACGGACATTGCCTAAACCCAGTGGAATAATGAGTTCTACCAAATTGAAGGTATGTGTGAATCATACACAACACACTGCAATAGCTCCGGTAACCCTACGATGGGCGCGAGGTGATCTGACGATTGCCCTAACGTCCCTTGAGTTTTTTCATTTTACAGGGATAAACATGAATACCCTATCCTATCCAATTCTCTGATTGTAACTCTCGCGAGTTTTCCCATTTACGGAGTTAAACCATGAATATGCAATATATACTAATTATGTTTTGTAAAAAAACATGAATGGGAGTATGAAGAAATAATTTGGTCCGTATTATTAAATACAAAACTTTTATTGATTATAAAAAAAAAACTTCGAAAAGTGTTGCAGCTAACGCCCGTAACCGTCGTTGAACAAATTTGATGATTACCCATGTGATGACGTATCGTGTGGTTTTCTTATCACTGGGATAAAACCTACATATCTTATATGTCATGTATAAACCAAAAATTAGGTAAGCTTTTATTTTAAAAATTATATCAATATAATAAAAATATATATCTTATACTGTAAATATAAATACTCAACTGTTTTTTTTTAATTTTCTGGCGTTACAGTATTTGTTGTCTTACAAAACTAAGTTGTTTCAAATCGACTAGCTTATCACTGGGGCTACAAGTATGTTAGGGATTTGTTTCCCGTTGGTTTGTTTCGCATAAGGCCATTCCCACCTTGGAATAACAGGGCAAAATTCAAGAATAAAACGCCACGATGTCGCAGAATCAGTGTATACACTCGCGATCGTAGGGCAAAACTTAAAGGAGAGACGGGGGAGGATAAAATGAATAGATTAAGGCATTAGAGTTAGTTTAAAACATAAGGTTTGGAGTTAGGGTTAGTTCTGTGATCGGGATTAGTGTTTAGGGCATGGTTAAAATTAGTTTTTATAGTTTTAAGGAGCAGTTTCACGTATTTCTTACCCTTTTCCTTTTTTAGTTTTACCCCAATCTTACTTTCACTATAAAACAAACTTTTTTATTGGGCGTACGGATTATTTTAAAACCATCACAACTTTTGCAACAACCTGTGTTTACGTCACATGTATATTAATATATCGATGCCCATTACGTAACCAACATAAGATTTTGTGGAATGTCATTTCGTGGTGGTCGTGTCGTAGTTGCATCATAATACACATTATCTTGGTGGGGTTACATCATAATACACATTATCTTGGTGGGGTTACATCATAATACACATTATCTTGTGTCTGTACAAAAACTTAAAATTAATCAAAAACGCTTCGATGTCGTTTCTTTGGCCCTGAACCTAATAAAACGTGCGGTAAACTGATGGTGACGTTATTTATTTGTGCTGGAGAAAATATGCATAAAGGTAATGAAGAGAATTATAAAAAAAACGTTTTACTGTTAATTTTAAAATAAAACATAATACGAAACTAATAAATATTTAATACTAAAAAATAATACACATTATCTTGTGTCTGCAGACAAACTAAAAATTAATCAAAAACACTTGGATGTACAGTAGTTTCTTTCCGCCCTAAACATAATGCTAAGCAGGTTGAAAGAGTACTTAACAATAGTATATCCTTCTTGGTGGAACAATACTGTAAAAGCTTAAGCAGCCCAACTTTCGATACAAGGTGTCTTACACTATTCGTGGTGCGCGATATTTTGCCTTGTCGTGGCTTCCCACCCATGAGGATATACATGAATCAGTCGCCCACACAGTGCATAGCAACACGACTGCGGGCACGCAGCGTATAAAGTTCGTGGATGTATAAAGTCGGCGTACCACCACCAGGATATAAATGAATTCACCCTCAACATATTGTGGTATCAGCAACAACTCTACTGTGCGCACGACTTGTATAAGGATAACCACGGGCGTCCCTCCCACACTCATATAAATAAATCAACCACCCATACATTGTAAAAGCTTCTGCAAATCGACTGTGGTTATAATATGTCTCATGATACCTGTGTATAAATCGTGGCTTCCAATCGGCATTGGTATAAATGAATCCACCGCTCACACACTGTAAAAGTTCCTGCAGCACTGGAATTTGAAAACAGCTTAAGAAAACATGGAAATAGTAAGGGAATGGGATGTAAGGAAACATATCCAACAGCTCGATTGCGTTATTACAACACTTTGTTTCAGTCGTGCAAGCGCAGCTCGACACCGTGCATCGGCTACAGTTCCTCGGACGCCGAGCAGGTCGCAAGAGTGAGCGTATCGTCGCTAGATGGCGTGCTGGAGTCGGTGATGGTTCCAACGATGTTCAGCGACGACTCGTGAGTGGCAGATTATGACATAGTTATTTCGTCACAATTGTAAAGTCGTGCGCTACATTGCACTATCCAAGTACGACGTTTAAGCTCACACGGCCTTTTACTCCCGGTTGGCTTATCCCTAGCCCGTCGAACCGTCAGCCGATGGTGGGCGGGATCGAAACCAACCTATAAATGTCGCAACTGTTTTTTTATTGATTTGTGACTTCAAAATGACGTCAATCGCTTATATAAACGTACATGACACGACTACAACTCATTTTACTGCGCGGATAGTCGTCACGATAAAGTGGTTAATTTAATCAACTTCTCTGCGTTAATTAAGATAAACCTTGCCGGGAATTAAATAGCTAAACCATTCACTGTTGTGTAAGTGTACATTTGTTAGTACAGCGCAAAATGACAAGCGAACTTTGTATGCCTGTTGTATTAAAATATTGTATTACAAATTTGGATTTGATACCAAGTTTTTTTCAGGAATTCCGACCACATTTGGTCCGATGACGTCATCTACTCTACCTCTACACATCAGAATGAAGCTAGACACGTGACTAATTCATCCAATCACGTCCGAGAAGGTCGGACACGTTGCGACCTCTAACGGTCCAAAATTTCGCGTTTTTATTTCTTTTATCGTTTCAGTATTTCTCAAACTCAGTTATTCTTTCTATCGTGCCATTTATATTGTTTCCATGTTTGACGTCAGAATACACAACCCCACAGGGGACCAATTAAAAAAGTTAGATGATCCGTTTTGCAAGGCAACCTTGGTCCAGTGCGGTGTTTCTCCGAGCATTAATACTTGCTTACATAACGTTCATTGTTTTTTCGAGGCAAGTTTCAATCTTTGTAACACGCCTGCTAAGAGTTCCGTGTTTTAAAACATGCTGTTTATGAATCGGTCGCGCTATCCGTTCGGCTTCCAAACAGACGTTACATAGTTGTTTTAGTATAACGTCGCCTTGCAGCCAAAGGGTTATAGGTTCCAAACTGGTTTCTAGCTGGTAATTCTACGAGAAAGCTCACCCATTTATAATCGCGAGGCAATCTACGATGACGATAACCCCAATGTTAGTTGCTGAGAATAAATTGTTCCAAGTGTCTTTAGAGTGGAAATCATTCCATTTAGCACACGACTGGTAAATTCAGATACACGACTGGGTAAATTCAGAGGTTAAAAAAACACGTAGCTGGTTTTAAACATGCAGCTTCTTGGGTGTTGGTTCGACGTGCTGCTAATAATCCAAACAATCATAAACACTGTCGCAGCTCAACAAATTCAAAAACTGATGCACTCGGTAGAAAGCTTAGTTATTTCATCTGCGTATACGCCCGTATTGATATATAACCCATGTTTTGTCTTCGAGAATCAGTTGATGCAGAAAGCATTTTCCCTCAGGCAACCAACCATCAAATTACCTTGTGCTTACCATCTGGTTAACGCGGCTACTGTAGTGTATTGTATGTGTTTAATACATTGCTTTAGTTTTTTAAAAACCTAGTGGGTTAATGGTTCTACCAAATTGAAGGAACATGTGTATCCTATACACAACACACTGCAATAGCTTCGGTAACCTGACGGTTGGCACGAGGTGATCTAACGATTGCCCGATTGTTACCTACTCCTGCGTTTTTAAACTCACGGGGATAAAATATCATATCCTATTCCTTCCCTATTTTTTTTATTTGCCATTATTTAATACTGAGGCAAAAAATAAATAAACTAAGCTAACTATTTGCAAACTGTACTTTTTTAAATGTAAGGCTTCTGTTTTTTCTTTTATTTTATGTGCAAACAGCTGATGTGTTATAAGAACCGCAGTTTTTCTGTTTTTTTCGCCTTCATCTTTTAAACCTTAGTATTTTCTTTATTGCCGTAAAACAAATACAAATAAAATAAATAACTAAACTAATACTTTTCTATTTAGGCTTATTGACAAGCTGCAAAGAAGTAACGAAAGAGTAATATACAACGTATATACATATATGGAAGAATCGGAAAAGTTTTGAAGTTGACTGCGATCAAACTGCTTACAACGGTGGTTGACTGCTCAAAAAAGTGTTATTTATAGTTTTGTAATGTTTTCCATTTTTATCGTTTTTCATATGTGGAACAACACAGGTCATATTTTTCATAGCATAGCATTTGTGTATTTTGTTGGAAAGTCGTGACGGGTACAATAAGTAGAAAATAGAACTGAACAGAAAGTATTTAAGTTAATTATCCAACTTAAAACCTAGTTGGTCGTAGCCTTGAATCCCATTTTATGGTCGTTAATAAGTTTATAAAATGAATTTGTTGTCGATCGGTTAGCTAGACTCACCTAAAATAATATTGAAGTATTAACAATTGTTATACTACTAGGGAAACTGGTCAAACCTGAAGGTATATATACAATTACAATATAAGCTATACAGTATTTTTAATTCAGGTATATTGCAATAAAATCATAACCATGCTGAAACCTATGTATGGTTGTGAACGGCATGCAAGAGGAGAGGTTGTCGCGTTCAGTTTGACCGAAAATACAAGCCACAAAATTATCCTATGGCCGAATTGTTAGCGTCACTGATCTACATCCAGCAAAACAATAACCAACAATGGTAAAGGCGAAGTCAGGTTTGAATTTTATTTACAAATGAACTTGCCACGGGTTTTCACGCATTAAGACAAAACAAACATGTTGCAGTCCATATACTGGGTAAATATAAACATTGAATATATCTTAAGTCACACACGACACGTGAAATAAGAAAATGGTTTGAATATACATGACCATGTGCGCAACTCAATCAATTCCTTTTTGAGAAGTGTCTTATATTGGTCGTATACAAAGAGGAATTCTCCCGCTTGTATTTGGGCGATTCCAAACGCCGGCACGCGAGTCTGGCCTATCAGTTCTAACTTCTAACATCAAATGGCCGTAATTACCAATGGGATAACCTGGAATCCACGAAGCAAAACCGATTTCACCATTACTCGTGTACACCACTCCGTTCTGAAAAGAACAAACCGTATGCATTAACCTAATACATAACCATCATTTTTTAAAGATATAAGATGCATTAGATTATACTTTCGTTTTTTTTACTCACAGGATTTAATAAAGTTTTTTCCACGAATGGTAAAATAAGAATTTTTTACAAAGGATATCGTTAGGTTATTTCGTGCAGCCTCTGTTAATATAGTGGATTTATATCATCGTAATGTTCATAACTAAGACGTTTTTGCCATTTCCCTTTTTATTGCATTATAAGGTTCGAATCGGCAAAGTTTTTATGATCTTCGTTTTTTAAATATTAACGTTGGGTTTAACTAATTGCTATACAAATTGTGGACATACCTGGGATTTTAAACATGCATTTATGTTTATTGCAATGACTTACTCTATAAACAGATGCCAACCATACGTTAACATAGGATGATGTTCCAAAATCCCAGGTTCGTTTCACGTAGCTGTATATTTGGTTGTGCATCGCTTGGTTAAGAATGTCGACGAGCGTTCCGTTTAGGCGCTGGCAGTGGCTTAATGCTTGAGCCTTATTTTTACGTATCGTGCCTCGCGTGTAGGGCAGCCAAATGCAATTCCGTTCAAATACGATTCCGGTGCCTGCAATTAAACGTGCTGCTTAGTTTTGTAGCAACGTTTATGAAAACACCTATGATTTTAAACTTACATGGGGCAGGGGTGGTGTTTGTTGTAGTAGGAGCTGTTGTAGGGTCAGTAGTTGAACAATTGCATTGTCGTTTGTTTCTACCACTCGTATAATTTACTATTGCTTCTCGAATTCGAATGTCAATTTCGGTCCAGTTTACTCTCGAACTTGGGGCAGATGGTCCAGGTGGACCCGGTATGCCACATGGCCCAGGAGGCCCCCTTTTGCCGGACTTTCCAGCTGGACCTCGAGGGCCCTGCTGAATTCTTGACTGGTTGACTAAATCAAATTGATCAAAAACTCGTTCTACGGTCTTACAAACCAAGTATTCTGACGACGTCGAAGCGAATTGCAGAAAAAGAGTGAACTGAGACGCTAACGGAAAACGACAACAGAAGTCGATTAACTTAGCTTTATTCAACGTTAATAAGCAGGCTATTTCTGCAATAAAGGAAAACCTAGTTTAAAACAAACAAAGCACAACATAACGGTAACTGGTAAAGCAAGGGCAAAACACAAGGACCTAAATAGCAACGAAAACGCGCGTTGATTAACTAAGAATGAAGGCGAAACGATTATTACTAAAACACAGGAGAACTAAGGAGAGGGACGTGACGTAATATCACTTCAAAGAGCAAACAAGAAGAACAATTTCCACATATTAAATTCTATGGTTTAAATGAATCACCCCAAAAACTTTGCTTTAAATAGCGTATCTGGCAGTTACGTAGTTGTTTTCGACTTCGATTTGTTCTTAACCAAAATGTTCTTTAGGGTGTTTAAATCGTGAATATTAAATCACGAAGTTCCTGCCACGTGTTAACCATCAATTACCAAGTCGTTGTAATACGGTTGTGAAACTGAATAACCGTCTCAAACACACGGAACATACAGCAACAGCTAACCCGACGGTCCGATAGAGGTAATCTGACGGTTTCCTTTGTGATAACGGTTCTTTGTGTATTATTGAGGTAATCTGACGACCATTGTTTGACCACGGTCTTTGCAAACAGCTTGGCGGTTTAGTGTGTCGACATTTAGACGAAAGCTTACAGCTTCGAAACTGTCCTTGGGCAAGGCACTTAACGGACATTGCCTAAACCCAGTGGAATAATGAGTTCTACCAAATTGAAGGTATGTGTGAATCATACACAACACACTGCAATAGCTACGGTAACCCTACGATGGACGCGAGGTGATCTGACGATTGCCCTAACGTCCCTTGAGATTTTTCATTTTACAGGGATAAACATAAATACCCTATCCTATAGTGTGCTAACGTCCCTTGAGTTTTCCCATTTACAGGGATAAACATGAATACCCTATCCTATCCAATTCTCTAATTGTAACTCACGCGAGTTTTCCCATTTACGAAGTTAAACCATGAATATGCAATATATACTAATTATGTTTTGTAAAAAAACATGAATGGGAGTATGAAGAAATAATTTGGTCCGTATTATTAAATACAAAACTATTATTGATTATAAAAAAACTTCGAAAAGTGTTGCAACTAACCCCGGTAACCGTCGGTGAACAAATTTGATGGTTACCCATGTGATGACGTATCGTGTGGTTTTCTTATCACTGGGATAAAACATACATATCTTATATCTCATGTATAAACCAAAAATTAGGTAAGCTTTTATTTGAGAAATTATATTAATATAATAAAAATATATATCTTACTGTAAATATAAATACTTAACTGTTTTTTTTAAATATTCTGGCGTTACAGTATTTGTAACCTTACAAAACTGAGTTGTTTCAAATCGAGTAGCTTATCACTGGGGCTACAAGTATGTTAGGGATTTGTTTCCCGTTGGTTTGTTTCGCATAAAGCCGATCCACCACCTTGGAATAACAGGGCAAAATTCAAGAATAAAACGCCACGATATCGCAGGATCAGTGTATACACACTCGCGATCGTAGGGCAAAACTAAAAGGAGAGACGGGGGAGGATAAAATGAAGATTAAGGCATTAGAGTTAGTTTAAAACATATGGAGTTAGGGTTAGTTCTGGGATCGGGATTAGTGTTTAGGGCATGGTTAAAATTAGTTTTTATAGTTTTAGTGAGCAGTTTCACGTATTCCTTACACTTTTCCTTTTTTTAGTTTTACCCCGCTCTTACGTTCACTACAAAAACAAACCTTTTTATTGGGCGTACGGATTATCTTAAAACCATCACAACTTTTGCAACAACCTGTGTTTACGTCACAATATATATTAATATATCGATGACCATTACGTAACCAACATAAGATTTTGTGGAATGTCATTTCGTGGTGATCGTGTCGTAGTTGCATCATGAATACACATTATCTTTGTGTCTGTACACAAACTTAATATTAATCAAAAACACTTCGATGTCGTTTCTTTGGCACTGAACCTGATAAAACGTGCGGTAAACAGATGGCGACGTCATTTATTTGTGCCGGAGAAAATAGCCGTAAAGATAAATGAAAGAAAATTATAAAAAAAAACATTTTACTGGCAATTCTAAAAAACATAATACTTAAATACATAAATAATTAATTACTAAAAAAACATATAAACAATATTTAAAAAAACATAATTACTGGGGTTATTGCAGCGTATTTGATAATTTTTGGTAGAATCCATCTACTAGATTCAGGCGATTTTTGGTATGAGATTTGCCCAATGACATTGGGACCTAGCCAGCGAAAGATTTCGTTCATTTTAATTTGGACAGTGTCAAGTTAACCACCACTATTTTAAACCAATTTTTGGTGTACGCTGTATTTTTTTAAATACCAAAAACGACTTACTGATTATTAAATATACTTGAATTACTGATTTAATAAAATAAGCAAATAGTAAACTTAATTTATTGAAATTCGGTACGGTATAGGGGCTGGAGTAAGGGTTAGTTCTGGCATTGAGATTAGTGTTTAGGGCATGGTTAAAATTACTGGGCGTACAGATTATCTTAAAACCATCACAACTTTTGCAACATCCTGTTTTACGTCACAATATATATTAATATACCTATGACCATGACGTAACCAATATTAGACTTTGTGGAATGTCATTTCGTGGTGGTCGTGTCGCAGTTACATCATAATATACATTATCTTGGTGGGGTTACATCATAATACACATTATCTTGTGTCTGTACACAAACTTATAATTAATCAAAAACGCTTTGATGTCGTTTCTTTGGCACTGAACCTGATAAAACGTGCGGTAAACTGATGGTGACGTCATTTATTTGTGCTGGAGAAAATATGCATAAAGGTAATGAAGAGAATTATAAAAAAAAACGTTTTACTGTTAATTCCAAAATAAAACGTAATACTAAACTAATAAATATTTAATTACTAAAAATAATACACATTATCTTGTGTCTGCCGACAAACTGAAAATTAATCAATAACACTTGGATGTACTGTAGTTTCTTTCCGCCCTAAACATAATGCTAAGCAGGTTAAAAGAGTACTTAACAATAGTATATCCTTCTGGGTATAACAATACTGTAAAAGCTTTAGCAGCCCAACTTTCGATACAAGGTGTCTTACAATACTGGTGCGCGATATTTTACCTTGTCGTGACTTCCCACCCAGGAGGATATACATGAATCAGTCGCCCACACAGTGCAATTACGACACATAGAGTTCGTGGATAAGCAAAGTCAGCGTACCACTACCCAGGATATAAATGAATTCACCCTCAAACATACTGTGGTATCAGCAACAACTTATCATTGTCGGACGACTTGTATAAGGATAACCACCGGTCTCCCCACCCACGCTAATATAATGAGATTCACCACCCATACACTGTAAAAGCTTCTGCAAATCGACTGTGGTTATAATATGTCTTATTATGCCTGTGGACAAATTGTGGCTTCCCATCGCCACTGGTATAAATGAATCCACCACTCACACACTGTAAAAGCTCCTGCAGCACCGGAATTTGAAAACAGCTTAAGAAAACATGGAAACAATAAGGGATATAAGAAAACAGATCCAGCAACTCGATTGTGTTATTACAGCACTTTGTTTCAGACGTGCAAGCGCAGCTCGACACCGTGCATCGGCTACAGTTCCTCGGACGCCGAACAGGTTGCAAGAGTTAGCGTATCGTCGCTAGATGGCGTGCTGGAGTCGGTGATGGTTCCAACGATGTTCAGCGACGACTCGTGAGTGACAGATTATGACATAGTTATTTCGTCACAATTGTAAAGTCGTGCGCTACATTACACTATCCAAGTACGGTGTTTAAGCTCACACGGCCTTTTACTCCCGGTTGGCTTATCCCTAGCCCGTCGAACCGTCAGCCGATGGCGGGCGGGATCGAAACCAGCCTATAACTGTCGCAACTCATTTTTTATTGATTGATGACGTCAATCGCTTATATAAACGTACATGACATGATTACAACTCATTTAACTGTGCGGAAGGTCGGCACGTTAATGTGGTTAATTTAATCAACTGCTCTGCGTTAATTAAGAAAAAAACTGCCGTGCATTAGCTAAACCATTCAATGTGTGTAAGTGTACATTTGTTAGTACAGCGCAAAATGACAAGCGAACTTTGTATGCCTGTTGTATTAAAATATTGTATTACAAATTTGGATTTGATACCAAGTTTTTTTCAGAAATTCCGACCACATTTGGTCTGATGACGTCATTTACTCTACCTCTACACATCAGAATGAAGCTAGACACGTGACTAATTCATCCAATCACGTCCGAGAAGGTCGGACACGTTGCGACCTCTAACGGTCCTAAATTTCGCGTTTTTATTTCTTTTATCGTTTCAGTATTTCTCAAACTCAGTTATTCTTTCTATCGTGCCATTTATATTGTTTCCATGTTTGACGTCAGAATACACAACCCCACAGGGGACCAATTGAAAAAGTTAGGTGATCTGTTTTGCAAGGCAACCTTGGTACAGTGCGGTGTTTCTCCGAGCATTAATACTTGCTTACATAACGTTCATTGTTTTTTTTAGGTAAGTTCCAATCTTTGTAGTACGCCTGCTACGAGCTTCTTGTTTGCTGTATATGATTCGGTGGCGCTAACCGTTCGGCTTCGAAACAGGCATTACACAGTTGTTTTAGAATAGCGTCGCTGTCAAGCCAAGGGTTACACATTCAAAACTGGCTGCCAGCTGGTAATCCTTCGAGAAACCGCACCCTTCTATAATCGCAAGGCAATCTACGATGGCGATAATCCCAATTTAAATTATAACCGTTGGACAGGTCGTCATGGCACAACTGGTTCAGAGCTTAAGTAACCTTGTAGCTGGTTTTAAACATGCATCCTTTCGGGTTTTGTTCCGACGTGATGCTAATAATCCAAACATTCATAAACACTGTCGCTGCTCAACAAATTCAAAAGCTGAACCACTCGGTAGAAGCTTTATATTTCATCTGCGTATACGCCCGTTTTGATATGATACCCATGTTTTGTCTTCATGAAAAAGGTGATGTAGATAGCAATATCCCCAAGGCAACCGTCAAATTACCTTGTGCTTACCGTCGGGTTAACGCGGCTACTGTAGTGTATTGTATGTGTTTAATACATTGCTTTAGTTTTTTTAAAAAAACAGTGGGTTAACGGTTCTACCAAATTGAAGGGGACATGTGTATCCTACACAACACACTGCAATAGCTCCGGTAACCCGACGGTGGGCACGAGATGATCTAACGATTGCCCGATTGTTACCTACTCCTGCGTTTTCAAACTCACGGGGATAAACATGAATATCATATCCTATTCCTTTCCTTATTTAATACTGGGGCAAAAAATGAATAAACTAAGCTAAACAATTGCAAACTGTATTTTTTTAAAATATCGGGCTTTTGTTTTTTGTTCTGTTATTTTATGTGCATACAACTGATTTGTTTTAAGTACTGCAGTTTTTCCTGTTTTTTTGTTCTTCACTTTTTTAAACCTTGATATTTTCTTAATTATCGTAAAATAACAAATAAGATCAACTAAATAACTAAATT